>JARPMR010000005.1:19276124-19818294 GCA_029955525.1 Oeneis ivallda
TTAATAGTTACTGAAATAATCGACTGTGACAGACGGACGGACGGACGGACGGACGGACGGACGGACGGAGAAAGTCTCACCATAAGGGTTCCATTTTTACCATATTGGTACGGAACCCTAAAAAGAAAATACAAAACCCTTTCAAGACCCAATTGCAAATAAATGTTTTAAAACTTTCAGAATACCTGCCCAGCAAATTGCAGTTTAAATATAGAGCGAAAATAAATAGAGCCAAAGATGTTCCCGGTCTCGTACCACGATCTGTGCTCTAATTCCGAAAAGAGCAGATCGATACCGTTGAAAAGGCTTGTAAGTATGAACTGTGAATCTCATGTGAGAGATGAACTCTCGTATTGAAATAGAAACTGCAATGTTACGAGAACATTCTTGTATTGGAATAGGAATGTATTTTTTTATAGTTTTCTTTTCATAAACATGTGTATTTTTAACCACGGAGCACAGAATATTATTGTAACATTTTTTTTGTTATGTTAGGGAGGAGCATGCATGGAGAGAGCTATGCTCGGAGTGTCCCTGCGGGATCGAATCAGAAATGAAGAGATCCGTAGGAGAACCAAAGTCACCGACATAGCTCAGCGAGTCGCGAAACTGAAGTGAAAATGGGTGGAACACATAGTTCGAAGAGCTGATGGTCGTTGTGGTCCCAAGGTGCTGGAGTGGCGACCCCGCACCGGGAAGCGCAGTGTTGGCAGACCCCCCCACAGGTGGACCGACGACATCAAACGAGTCGCAGGGAGCCGCTGGATCCAGGCGGCGCAAGACCGAGGCCTGTGGAAGTCCATGCAAGAGACCTTTGTCCAGTAGTGGACGTCTATCGGTTGATGAAGAAGAAGAAGTCGCAAGAGGCCATAAAAAGAAATCGCGGGATCATCTAGTGTTAAATATAGGGAAGTGTTATACAAACAATAGTTTTATATCATGTTACTTTATCTGTAGGTAGGTACGTTTGTTACGCTACAAAGTTGGGTGATTTGTTATGTACACGATAGATGAATTAATCCATAGCAAAAACAGAAACTCAACGCTTGATAAGGAAGATTTATCTCTCAATAAAAGTTTAATGGGCTCTGTTGATTCGGCTGGACTCAATGTCAATTGCCAACCAAATTGCTAAAGTCGGTAAAGCTTCAAAAAGGCCAGTGAACAACGAAATAGGCTTTAGGGATTACAGAGAATGGTTCAGATACGTTCGAAATAATATCGTTTGAGTTTCCAGCACCCAACTCACCTAACTGTCAAAGTTTTTGGCAGTGACGATTATCATGTCAAAAAGAAGCTCAAGTGAAACTGTCACACGTACTTACTGACGGTAGAGGGACACTTTCTATACATTATCATTAATCTGTAGAAACTTTACTCTCAGAAAATAGCTAAACAGTTTATCTCTGCTATTTTTGTGTTGTTTGATTTAATTAGCACCGTAATTAAATAAAATATTTATTTAATATGCTTTATTTAAACCATAATGATGGTCGTAACATTCGTCCGCGTGGATTTAAGGATTTCATAAATCCTGTGGGAATTTATTAATTTTCCGGCATAAAAAATATACCTAATAATAAAAAATATATATCTTCTTTCTTAGCACGCAAGCTTGCCTTGCCATTTTTGAGTTCCGTGGATTTCTGTGGAATGTCACCAGCATCATATCATCCCACTAATATTATAAATGCAAAAGTGTGATTGTTTGTTGGTTTGTCCTTTCAATCACACCACAATGGAGCTACGAAGTTTAGGACCTGGAGAGTGACATAGGCTAGTTTTTGCCACGGAAAATCAGAGTTCTCAGGGATTTTAAAACTAAATCTACGCGGACGAAGTCGCGGCCATCAGCTAGTTACTTCATACACATCTGTATACTATGAATTAGATACCTTCTTTTATTAACCTGAAGTGTAACTCTATCAGAGCACCCTTGACCCTGTTTACTGCAAGAATTGACATTCCACACAGTTTTCCAAATGCTACCAGACTAAAAAGTTTCACAAACACAGCATTTTCAGACTTGTTTGGATTTCGTGTCGCTAAGTCGTTTTAGGCTAATCTTGCCTTGATAAAGCTCGTTCATCGGAGTTTATTGGACATTTCATGGCGACTTATACGCAAACTTTTCTATTTCTGTACAGAAGCTTTTACGAGTCCATTCCATTTAGTTTTACTTGCATTCACGCACTGTTTTAAATCGTTCTTGTACACGACCTTGTTCTGTGGCAAGAGAAATATGGCCAGAGGTGCGATTGTCTAAAGTTATTCCATTGATCGTAATCGTATTCGATGACATTGGCGTCAAAGCAAATAAAACCCTAACATCTTTGAATTAGAGCTCAATTTCGTGTATGCATTCTTATACGTTTAAATATGTACGAAACGCTCCATGTTACAATCGGTTGTACCTACTGAATTTGTGACATTAAATCAATACAATCAAGTAATGAAGTGTGTTCATCAGTCAATCAAGTAATCGGTTTAGTGAGTTGTAGGTAAGTACCTACATGTGTAGGTAAATGTCATCGAATACGAATTCGATCAATGGAATCACTTTTAGACAATTGGTACCCAGAAGCGGACGTCTAACGGTTATGATGACACCACGACGAATGATGACTGTCGCAAAGACACGACAACGACAAGGGCTCCTAAAGAAGTGTAGAAGTTTTTTATTTTATTCGATGACAAGCTAGTCCTTGACTGCGATCTCACCTGATGGTAAGTGACGATGCAGTCTAAGATGGTAGGCGGGCTAACTTGGAAGGAGTATGGCAGTGAACATTCAACCCATACTCCTAATTGGTTTCTACACGCCAACGTGCCGGAACGCTAAATCGCTTGGCGGCACGTCTTTGACGTTAGGGTGGTAACTAGCCGCGGCCAAAGCCTCCCACCAGACAAATTAAATTATTATATTAGTGAATTAAAAACAACACAATCAACTTTTTATAAAAGCGTCAACACCTACGAATTGCGCGTTGGTTGGCGTAGGGGAATATTATTCAAGTTCAGCAAGGCTAATATTCTCATGTCATAATAATATAATAATATAAAAAATTCTTTTAAAAAAACTGACTTCATACGCCACTACAAAGTTTAAAATAATTTTAGTTTGTACAGGTATGTTGAAGTCGGGCGGGCCTCAATAGAAACGATGAAACCTCAACGCAAGCCTGACTTCAACATACCTGTACAAACTAAAATTATTTTATAATTTGTAGTTGCAATCGAAGTCGGTTTTTTAAAAATAAATCGGCCAAGTGCGAGTCGGGCCTCGCTCTTTTAGGGTTCCGTTAAAAAAAATTAAATAAAAATATTTCCATGTACCCATGGAAATATTATAATTTAATTTTTTTAATTTAATTTAATTTTTATTATTTGTTGTTATAGCGGCAATAGAAATACATAATATGTGAAAATTTCATCTGTCTATCTATTACGGTTTACGAGATACAGCCCGCTGACAGACGGACGGACGGACGGACGGACGGACAGCGTAGGCTTAGTAATAGGGTCCCGTTGGTACCCTTTGGGTACGGAACCCTAAAAAAGATTTTATATATTATCGACTAATAGTTAACTTGAAAATTTTCACGAAATACCTAAGCGTAGTGCCAATAGTATTGGTAGTAGTCAACTTACACGAATCGCTCGCAAATTCAGCTCTACGGTATTCCCCAAGGGGAATTTATTGCAAAACAGTATCCGAAAATCTGACAGCGAACACATGGATGTATGCAAATTGAATTCTAAGCCTGAATGCCGTTGAACATTTATAACAACGGGCAGATGAAAAATAAACATGGAGTTCCCTAGACGTTTTAGATGCAAGCTAAGGAAAATTGAATGTAACATCCAACACATTGATTTTATTTGTATACTTACAAGTGTAAATAAAAAAATTTATTTTTAAATGCAAGCTTTTAGTAGCTACATCATTAGACTCTGGATATCATCTAGGATTACACTAGCGGCACGCTATGATGGCCGGTTTGACACATTACAATAGTGATGTGGAATGTCAATTTATTCTCGAACAAAAAACAATTAAGTTTTGTTTTTGTACCTGATTAAATAGGTTTAATAAAACAAAAATGTATATGTTTATTTAATTTATTTGAACGAACTGAATATTTGAATGAAAATGAATATACATACTTTATATGCACACAAGAAACATATGAATACAAAAGATACCAAAAAAGGTGCCACAAAAGGCCATAATTAATCAGATTCGTCCATACTACTATTTTCACTGTCGTCACTGCTATCATCACCTACATTAATAATTATATGTTCGTTTTCTATAATATTATCTATTTTCACATCTCTCATAATCTTCCCTTATTAATTTAACAGTTCTATTCACAACCTTTTCCCAGTCTCCTTTAGTCACATGTTCACAAGCTTCTTCTAATAATTTTAGCATATATTTTTTGTGGTAAATGGGGGTTCTGTATTGTGTCTTGCAGCATATCCCTTAATTTGAGCCCACACCAACTCAATCGCATTATACTCACAATGGTAAGGCGGTAACCGTATAACTCTGTGCCCATGTTCTAATGCTATTTCGTCAATGACGTATCGGATCTTGGTTGGTTTGTTTTCTTTTAAAAGACGTACTAATTCCGCTTTTAACATATTCATGTTTGCATCTACGCCATTTTTACGAAGCCATGCGACGATATCAGCTTTCTTTTGGGATTGGGCAGGTGGCTTGTCAATTTGCATCGAGTGGTATGGGGCGTTGTCCATAATTATAATAGATGGTTCAGGGAGGCTACACAACATTGAGGTAAACCATTCAGTAAACTTTTCTCCATTCATGTCTTCATGATAGTCTCCAGTGGTTTTTGACGCAAAAGCCATGAGAGAACCTTCGACAAACCCGTTGATGGTTCCGGCGTGACAAATTATAAGTCGCGATCCTTTTCCTACAGGAACTTTGGAAGTAGATGCTGCTGTGTCATCGTTCCAAGAACGGCCTACAGTATGGTTAGCATTAAGCCATGTTTCATCCAAGAACACAACATTTTGCCAATTTTTGATTTCTTTCACTTGCCGTAAAAAAGTATACCTTGCCATCGCTATATCAAATCTTTCCATCAATATTTTGCGTTTGTTACATTTTTTGTATCGAAATCCAATGGTCTTCAAAATCTTCGTTAAAGAACTTTCCCCACCGAAGAATAATCCAGCTTCCTTCAGTGAATGCACCAACTTTTTTCTTGTTGGATACTCCTTCTGTAAATAGTAGCCGTAAACATGTCTTCGGATAGCATCGGCATCAAAGCTATCGATGCCTACGACTGGTTTTGCTCGTTTTCTCTTTTTTGGTGTGTGAAGTTTATTTTCTTCTGTGCCAGTCTCGCCATATTTTTTTTTAGTTATCCGTCTAAAAGTTCGTTGTCCAATATTAAGCGCATCAGCTACGCGTTCAACCACTGACGTTATAGGTAAAATTGGCCCTCCATTTTGAGCTTCACGATCGAAATAGTTACGAAGGCGTATTACGAACTCACGTGTCTGACTATTTAGAACAGTTCTCTGCGTACGTTCGGTCATATCGACGAAATCCACAACAAAGGGCTTGAACAGAGTCCAAATTAACGAGCAAGGGTCAACAGTAATGCAGTATCAATATTTGAAATCCAAAGCCAGGTCAAAACTATATCACAATCGCATTGCACTGACAGTTTATACTTTTCGAAGCAACGTCAATTCGAAACTGCTTTGTTTTGCATTGAGCATTGACGCGAGTTTGCCGGAGGTAGTAGTTGTGCTAGCCAGCGATCCTATGTGACGATCGTATTAGATTCCATTTTTAAAAATTTTCAATTTAGAAAACCAAATGCCGAGTTGTGGTATATATCATATAAAAATAAAATTTTACCTTTTGTATGAAACAGCTGATATTTTTTTGCGATTTCAGAGGTTTGTCCACATAGTGAAAATTGTTCATATTCACAAGTACATTCACCCCTTAAATGGTGCAAACTGATTTTTCTACACTTGTATACATTTTAGAAATCAATTTAATAAATAAATTTTGAGTCCTAAACCTAAAACTACATTCGATAAAATTTATGAATCTCTGCACATCACTATCGTCAATAAAGTAATACAATTATTTCCTTCAAAGTCGTTATCAGTTAATACGGAACTTCATGAGCGGACAAACGTCAAACCGGCCATCATAGCGTGCCGCTAGTGTAGAGTACTTGTTATGACGAATCAAACGAGCCCAAACTCGATGGGGTTACGTCGTTTTATTACAGAGTTCCGATAGCCATCTTCCGTCTCCACATCAGATCAGCTCCATGTCACAATAATATTGCATTGTCATCCGATTTACACATATAATGCAAAATTTTAGCTCGATCAGAAACCGGGAAGTGGGTCTAATTCATCTTGCAAGATTTGACCCAAACAAACATTGCAAGTTAAATAAAAGCTTGTAAAAATGCACTCTTTCTCTCGGACCATCATAACGAATCGATTGACATCTCATTCATCATCATGTTAGTAGTCACATACATACATACATTACTGCTGAAATCCTTACTTTTGACTTGGCTTTAGTCCGGTGAAAACAATTCTCTGTGACTCATGCATTGCGACATTTGTAAATGACGATGCCGTCTAAGATGGTAGCAGGCTAACTTGGAAGGGGTAAAATTAATTTGATAAGGGATTTTAATACCCTAATCGGTTTCTACATGCCATAGGGCCGTAACGCTTTATCTAACTAACGCAAATCGCTTGGCGGCACGTCTCTGACAGGAGGGTCGTGACTAGCCACGGCCAAAGCCTCCCTCAAGACACTTAATCCTTTTTATACGGTGTGACATGGGATACTTATAATCATAAAGTCTCTCTGATATGAGAAGCTATTATTATCGATATATCTTACCCAATAACGTATATGTCGCCAGGGCCATTAAAGCCAGGAATTTATCGATGCCTTCGCTACAGAGGTAGTAGCTCTGTATAGTTAGCTCAGAAATGTACCGTTTTCAGGTCTTCAGATTTTTTTAAAGTTTAACATCGGACCATCACGTCCTCAATAATGACCGTGGTTCAGGGTGGTAAATCCACGGTTTTAAAAAACCTATGGAAATTTTTAATTTTCCGTTTAAAAAAATGTGTGGATGTCTCTGGGATGGGAACCGTCTCCAAATGGAATGGAAATCATAATAATATATAATTATATTATAATTTCATCGAAATCGGTTCATTGGTTAGGGTGTATTGTCCATTAAAGTTCGGCCGTTCAGAGAATGCGTTCCTGACACCTATCAGTTAGATTTAGAAAAATATTGTTTACCAAGTTATTTGACACTCAGTTTGGCACAAAATTATAACATTAATTGATTATTGATATAATAATGTTGTTTTAATGCTCATCAATTGTTAAAACGGTAAACAACCAGCAATAATATTTTTATCGTAACTGCAACGCCATTACAAAGTTACGTCGTCGGTTCAATCGCGACGTGTCAGGAACGCATTCTCTGAACGGCCGTAGTTTAGGTATAATTATAATTAACAGTGATTATTTTTTCACGATGAAACCCTAATATTTCCTTGATAAAATGCAAAATTCCTAGATCATATTTTCTTAGTATCAATAAAAATCCCATCAAAATCAGTTGAGCAGTTCCGAAGGTTAATACGCAAAAACAAAACTAGACCATTTTTTTGTGTTCAAGTATTTAAATCATGTATTTGGGTCATGTTATCATTCAAAAGTCACTGAAACCATTTTAATATTTGTTTATTAATAAATTGCTGAATAATATGAAGCTCGTTTCTCGCCTCAATAAAGGAAACACCAATGAAAACAAAGGATAACACATTCACGCCTTCCTTCCTAAATCACTCAGTTGGATAGGATCTTTTGCGTCCGAAAATTCAGATCGGTATTAATAAAAGGCCGTGAATTCGGGACGCGGCCGGTGAATTGCATCTATGAAGGCAGTTGTTTCAGTTACTTGCCAGACGAGCTTCAGTTTACCGGCGAGCGAATTGCGGGACGCTTGTTTCGCGAACGCTTTACGGGACTCGAGAAATACGTGGTCGTGAAATAACTCGAACTCATACCGAAAAAATACTGAACCGTACCATCCGTGATGTAACGTTTATTAATTAATTGATATGATGAGGCATAATTCATTTAAAATGTTCATTTTATAACAATAAAAACGCCACCAGTGCTTATCGCTGTGCATCCCATCGGTGAGTTAAAATGATATGTAAAGCTAGTCTGGACTGTTCACAAAATGCACTTTAATTTTATAAGTGAGCTAGAATTTGCATGTGGATTCTCTTGCATCTTACTGAATTTTCCAATGACACAGAAAACCAAAGTATCCAAAAATATCCCATACTGATAATTAAAGATTCAAAATTATTGTACAATTAAGAGGCGAGAAGTTCGAAAATATTCTAGAGTCAAAAAATTACCTGCGATTTTCTAAACTAAATATTTTAATATAAAGAAATATTTTTAAAAAACCGACTTAAAACGCCCGCGCCACTACAAAGTATTGTTGATTTTTGACCGATTTCGATAAAATTTAAATGGGACCACCTGGGAAGTATACCCTTTCAAACAACAAAATAAAGAATTTTCCAAATCGGTTCATGCGTCCTCGAGTAATCGTTGAACGTACATAAAAAAATAAAATTAAAAAAAGATTCCAACGAATTCTCAAAGGGAGGTTCTCAACTTTCCTTTTTTGAAGTCGGTTAATAAGAATAGGAACACTATTGCATCTTCTTTATCAACCGATAGACGTCCACAGCTGGACGTAGGTGCCTTGCATAGAATTTCTTATGCCTCGGTCGGCTCCATGCACCATGTCTGAAGTCGTTGGTCCCCCAGTCACTGTGCTTTCCGGTGCAAGGGTCGCCACCCCAGCACCTTGGGAACCCAACTACCATCGAACTATAATTATGGACAGTTGTAGGTACATTAATGTACGGACATTATTCGTGTTTACTCATGCCAGTTAAGAAAAAATCAATTATCTTCAGTTCGACCCCTATAAACTCTATTCACTTGAACAACTTTGACGACCGTTAAACTTCTAGGAACGTAATTTAGATTTATCTCAAGTTTTAATTAACTGGCGTGACTTTTTGCCTTGAAATTTTTTATCTTTAGAATCTCCGTTTCTTTCAATCTTCAACTCACGGATCCTAACTTTGATATTCAATAGATAAAATACATTATACATTAGTCGTCCTCATCGCTAATTCTTTTTTATATTGCTTTTGTTAGGCTTAATTAAAACTTTATATAACTTTAAAAGCTATTCTACCGAATTTTAATAATATATTGTACCTAATTAATTTTTGGATAGATCAGGAACCCTATTTGCATTTAGTTATAAAAGCCTTGCTGGCTTTTTATATAACATACCTACTAGCTTTTGTTCAGAACTTCGTTCACGTAGAGTTAGGTTTTAAAATGTACCGCAGGAATTCTTAGGGTTTTTTTTCAGGATGAAAGGGTAGCCTATGACCATTTCCAGACCTTCAACTACAAGCATCCATGAAATCACGTCAATCCATTGCTCAGTTGCTGCGTAATTGAAGGACAAACCAACAAACAAACACACTTTTGTACTGTTTATATTAGTAGGGATTAAACAAGTGGTAACTTAGCTCAGTTAGCTGGTGGAATTCCCTTAATGATAGTGAAAAAAACTCATTGCAAAGCAAAGTTAAAATTGAATACATAGACAAAGTTAGATTGTGGCTTTTTATGACATTAGAACAGTGTTTATATTACCATTTTCTGACAATCGTAGCCAAAGATCGTAGCACTACGTAGCAAGTCGTAGGTCATACTGCAATGCGTAGCAACGGGTCACGAAAAGTTGATAATTATCCCATTAGTTTCTAGGTTAACTTTAAAACGGAGGCTTTTTAAGAGGTTCATACTCCTAACCTAGTTACTGACTACTGAGTAGCAAATCATCCGAAATGAATAAATTTTTCATGAATATTATGATTTTAACTTAATAAAATATGATCTCCAACTTATCATTCTTAACCGATTCACCATAAAAGTTCATACACATAGATGCTTTTTTTATTTATATAACACTAGCTAATGCGTGCGACTTCGTCCGCGTGGATGTAGTTTTTAAAATCCCTCGGGAACTCTTTGATTTTCCGGGATAAAAAGGAGCCTATGTCACTCTCCAGGTCCTCAACTATACCCATGCAAAAAATCACGTCGATCCGTAGCTCTGTTGCGGCGTAATTGAAGGACAAACGAACAAACAAACACACTTTCGTATTTATTATATTAGTATGACGTATTATAAGGAAGAATTAATACCACGCTAATAATGGCGATCCAATTCAATTTTAAAACACAAAAGCTACTATTGTGACTTTAATAATATGATAGTTAGATATATTTCCTCGGGGACTTTTTTGTAGAGAATAATGAGTACTTTAATCATGTAGTACATCATTTTTTTGTATCATCAATAGTTTTCTCAGCACACGCCAAATAATGCATTTTATAGGCAAAATTTTCCTACTTTGGGTTACATTATTACAATTTTCTTAAGGATCTTTAATTTTTTTGACAGTAAATTATAGCCTATGTTACTTCCTGATAACTTAGCTTTCTATTGGTGAAAAAATGGTTAAAATCGGTCCAGTAGTTACAGAGCCTATTCGGTACAAACAAACAAACAAAAAATCTTTCCTCTTTATAATATTAGTAGACAAATAAGGAAAAATCCTCATAGGCTGGGAAGTGTCAGACTATTGTAGGGTAAAACCCCTATTTGTCGCCCTTTTAGCCATATTAGCCTAGGCAATGGGGCGGTCTGTTGTATGGAGACCCCCACATCAAATCCTCAGTCGATGAAATTTGGCGGGGTTGTAGTATGGGATGACCCAAAATTTACACAAAAATATCCAAAAAAAAATCCATGCGGAAGTTAGGTATTTATACCTAAAAGTACAAATAGCTCAATATTTTGAAATAAATAATTTCTCCGTCCAATTTTTTTTTACCAAACTAATTATTAGCTTTAATAAGAGGTACTTGATAAAAATCCAAAACTTTTTTCAAACGGAACTGTCACTTTTTAAAGAGGTTTCCTTTTTTGTCCGTAATTTCGACCACAAAATTGCTCAGTCAATTTTTCATTTTTAAATGTCCTTAACATGTAATTCAGCATAACGTGTAAGAAAATCCAAAAAAAAATCCATACCAAAATCTATTTGTCTTACTTCAACTGAAAATTGTTTATAACTCGGTATGAAAAATTTCTCAATCCAATTTCTTTTTTTATCATAGTAGGTAGTCACATTTACACTCTTATCCTAAATATCCAAAAAAATATCACGAAGAACATTGATATTGAAACAGATTTTTTGAAATCTAAACTGCGTTTTCGCGATAATGCACCTTAATTCTTGAGACATTGGGTATAGTTTAGCGTGCGCGAGCGAAGCGACTTCACAAAATAATATACATGTTACTACATGCCTTCTACAATGCTAAATATTGAACATAAACGTGTAACTGAACATTAATTTATTTGTACAAGATAAATGAGCTTAAATAAGGGCTCATAAATTATTTTTTTTGTAAGCTTATGTCTAGGTAAGTAAATTAAAATAAAAAATTAAGTGGCACTCGGGGACTGCCGCAGTAAAGCTATTGCATAGCATTTTTTATCAACTTATGCAATTATAATATTTATGCAATATTTTTTTTTGCATAATAAAAATTATGCAAAAATTAATTATTTAATTAAAAAACAAACAAACAAGAAAAGCGCACTGTCAATTCTTCGCGAGTGAGATTCGAACCTGCGACATCATACACCATACGGTAAAGAAAGCGGCCGCTCGCCCACTGCGCCGAACAGAGCTACTTGTGAACCTCTAAAATGTTGAACGCTTACTGAACGACGGTGTTAGGTTTTTTTTCGTTACGGAATTTCTTGATTCGATCGCCGCGCTCAAACTGTTTGTCCTAGTTCAAAGCCCGCGATAAAAGCTATGCAATAGCTTAAAAACATACAGTCGAACTGAGAACCTCCTCCTTTTTAAAGTCGGTTATAAATACATAGGTAGGTATAACGAAATGGAACGGTTATCGAAATTATTGTGTGTCTATGCAATAGCTTAAAATTCAATTTTTTTTCATCACTTGGATTTGAGGAAATAAAGGAGGAAATGTATTAAATATATTTTGTTTAAGTACGTATTTGGCACGCCAGAAATTTGCAAACTGTTCAAAGCAAAATGCTAGACAGTTTATGCAACTGATATCGACGCTGGAAATTTTAAATGTCGTAAGGGACATTCTGTCGTAAGTACACTTGATTCACCATCGAACTTGAAATTTTTCTTTCTATCGATCTGTATATTTATTTAAAATTTTGATATCTCTTATAATAAGGACTGGAGATACGAGATGTAATATTTGTAGTAAGTAATAAAAAAAGTAAAATTTTAGATCGTATAGATCAAATTTTAGATTCTGACTTAGTAAATATTTTCACGATCGCTTCGCTCGCGAAAATTTCCATTACAAACAGATTGATATTTTAGGTATCAAGTATGGAATACATAGCTGCGTAGTACGGCCGTTAATCACTGGCCTATATCATTGAGCTTAAGGTACCAACTCCTCAATCCTGATGCTGCTGGGCTTCGGCCCACCAGACTCAGCTAGCCTTAATTAAATCATTGGGTCGTTAAAATAATCTCGTAACTGACACAATATTGTAGAGATTTGTAGGGGCGGCAAAATTTGAATAGCCTACTGGCGGCAAATGTGTAAATCTGGTGTGCGTTGCGCCTCTGTTTGTTTCGACGTTTCTTATATGCCCATCCGACTTCAACATACGTGTAGAAACAAAGATTATATATGTAATTTATAGAGGCGTTTGAAGTTAGTTTTTGAAAATCGTTATTATTTTTAGTGGCCTAGGAGTGCAATATTCTGCAGCATCAGGTCTGATTGTCAGGTCAGGTGATAGAATCTGGAGTTCGTGGTGTAGTCTAACTAAAGGTAATTAATTGGTCTTTACAATATGAATTCACAATCAAAAATTCCTAAATTCTCACAGCTTAAGAGTGCAGCACCCTGCAGCATCAGAATTGAGGAGTTGGGGCCTCGAGTTTAACGATGTAGTCTATGCTTGATACCTATTACTTACATTATTAATACACAATCGATATTTTCTAAATCTTCATAGTTAATAGCAAACATTCTCTTTCAAATAAAAAAAATGCGATACGGTCTGAAATCTCGAAGAAATTGGTGTACATACCTGCATGGAAAAAAATATGAGCCGATTGCGCGCCGATATAAACTTCCTTTTTTTGAAGTCAATTATAAAGTATCTAACTTTATTTTAGAGTAAATGAAATACAATAAAAATTCTTTTCAAAAAACCGACTTCTAACGCCACTACAAAGTATAAAAATAATTTTAGTTGTCCACGTTTGTTGAAGTCGGGCGGGCCTATATACAAACTATGAAACCGATGCGCGACGCTACAGAATATGATTTGACTCGTTTGTAGAAGTCGAGCGAGCATCGCGAGTCGGTTTCATAGTTTGTAATTTAGGCCCGCCCGACTTCAACAAACGTGGACAACTAAAATTATTTTTATACTTTGTAGTGGCGTTAGAAGTCGGTTTTTTGAAAAGAATTTTTATTTTAAGCTTTTAAGTGTAGTATCCTATGATTGAGGCGCTAGGACCTGGAACTCCATGATGTAGTCCATACTTGTTACCTACAATAATAATTCGTAATCGACATTTCCTAAATCTCTTTATTTTAGGTGAGCAATACCCCTGCAGCATCAGGCTTGAGGAGTTGAAGGTGAACATTTTTATGGGACCATTTCGCAAACATCCTCTGTCGATTAAAAAAAAATACGCGAATCGGTCTAGTAATCCCGGAGAAATCGGTGGACATACATAGAAAAAAAAAAAAGATACCGGCCGAATTGAGAACCTCCTCCTTTTTGGAAGTCGGTTAAAAATGGAAAATTAATTAATTTTTTTTTTTGTTGGCAAGGGGGGCGCAGGCGGATTTTCGCACCCCGGCGTCCAGTGTGGTTAAGACGACCCTGTCTATGCAATGGTCTGATTCCAATCGAATGTGCTAGATAACATCCAAAGACATTACAAAGTATATTGTTTTTAACATACTTGGTAGTGTCTTGAAATAATAAGTTTTAAATATTTAAGAATCGACCTTAGCCTAAACGACATAAACAGCAAAAGGCGTTAGCTTAGTTTATTTACAAATAGCAAAAGCTCTTTGTTAATAAACTAAGTCAATTTAGAAAAAATGCATAAAAGAAGTGTCTCAATGAAAATTAATGATTGTTAAAAATCAATGGAAGAAGAGTCCAACATTTCAAATGCACCAAAAATCTTCTAAAGATGTAAGAATTAAATTGGAACCTGAAATATCTGTAGCAAAATGCAATGATCTGAAAAGTTTAATGCAAATATAGAACAATATCAATACGGTTTTATACTTCAAATGTTCTAAAAAAAACTCTAAAATTATCAAGCAATGAGTTGTCTTCTATTTAAGAGTACTACTATTTTCCATTTATTGTCATCGACAAACGACGACAAAGTGTCACGTTCCACCTGAGCCTGAGGGTGAAAGCGAGAGCGCGGAACAAGCGATAGAGAGGCATGATCGGCCCAAGCGTTGGCTTGTGACACATTTATTCATCGATGTTTCTTTATGACGTTTCTTTATCACGTAAAACTATGGTCCGTAAACCGACTTTACAGACAACCAATTTTTTTTATTTTATTCCAAAATTTTTCGATATTATTATATTAAATTGAATATTCATATTTTTTGGTTATACTATACAAGATGATGCCCGCGACTTCTTCCGCGTGATTTAAGGTTTTTTTGATTCCCACGGGAACTCTGTAATTTTCCGGGATAATAAGTAGCCTATGTGTTAATCCTGTTTATAAGCTATCTCCATTCCAAATTTCCGCCAAATCGGTTCATTCGTTGTAGCGTGAAAAAGTAATAAACATCCATCCAAACATCCATCCATACATCCTCACAAACTTTTGCATAGTCATCGCATCGCATAGTAGGAACTAGGATAGTAGGATATACTGCATCACAAAAAAGAAAATTTTTGTGATGCAACTACAAATTTACGATTTTCGGATTTTTTCCTTTCCTTGTGCTACATGACATTGCTTCATGCCAAATTTCATGATTCTAGGTCAACAGGAAGTACCCTCTAGGTCTTGCGAGTGTTAAAATATGCGGCATAGATGGACCATAAAAGGCCGTAATCAATCTTTTGATTGCGTCGACTTAGACTTTGTCACAGCTACAAGGGATTGCAGACCTGAGTATTTGATACTATTTTCAACTTGATACCCTCCATGTGTTCCTGAGAAAAAGGGTATTGACAGACGGACAGACAGGCGGACAACGAAGTGATTCTAGAAGGGTTCCGTTTTTAGTACGGAGTACGGAACCCTAAAAATGAGAGTTATGACAGTTTAAAAGGTAAAATTTTGTTTGGTCCTCCTGAAAATTAGGGGTTTGTCGCATACAAAATTTGAAATTTCCAGCATCGATGTATCGGATTACACACGGACCTCGGATTACAAAGAGCGTAAAGGACATTTTGGCCAAAACTTGAACTTTTTAATGGTATCATACTCAGTTTTTAACGCTCTTTCGATCTGTCTTATTTACGTCTCAATATTCGCTAAAAATGTCGTTGACGATCTAGATTTTTGGTGTTCTTAAACATGAATTTTCGAATAAATAGGTCACTACTAATGGTACTACAGTATGTAATGCATACATAGCATAATATCTATTAAGTATATTGTAAAAGTATTTTGAAAAGAGCAACTGCCGAGTTTCTTGCTGGTTCTTCTCGGCAGGAACGGCATTCCGAACCAGTGGTAGACTCATTGACGATTGTAAAAAAACTTGTAAAAGTTTATTTGAATAAAAAAACATTTCTATTCTATTCTATTCTAATGGTCGTAAAGCTTGAGCTAAAACATATCATCAAAATTTTTTTTTTTAATTTTAAAAAGTAAAAAATATTCATATCTATTTCTTCTTTATCAACCTATAAACGTCCACCCGCTTTCAGGAGTTCCGCAATGATTCCGTCATCACCAGGCGCTTTGTTGTTCTTGAGCTGTTTGAGAGCCATACTAATCTCGTATAGGCTGACTGACATCTGGGACATCTGGGGTATAGTTCATAAATCATAACGAATAATTGATCGTCATAGTCACCGTCGTTGGCAACAGTTTTTGATAAACAATTGCACAGTCTATTCAACGAAATACAGGCTCGCGTCACCGTAGAAAAAATATGTCGATATAATAGGCAGATAATATGTCGGGTCTCGTGACGTCACCACGCTCCTGCTTCCCTTGATGGATTAAATATAAAATATTTCTATTTTATAGTTTTTAATGCGCTTGATTATTTTTTTGGATATTTTGATACTTGATACAAAAAAAATAATTGTAATCATATCAATAAAAAAAATGGATGGAGAAATTTTGCACTGTGAGTAAAAGGGTAGATTTTGAAAAAAATATAGTCTCTTGGTATATTGTTTGGATTTTCAAGTTGTAGGTACAAAACGGCTATAAAAGGACATTCCAGTAAAAAAAATTCACAGAGCAATTTCTCGCTGCAAGTAACATTGAAAAAACGTATTTTTCAAAATTTGGTGGTTTCGACTAGGAGTATATTTTGGATATTTTATATTTTGTTTCTAGACTTTACATGAATGTTTCAGGTGAAGAAAGTTTTGACCGAGCATTTTGCCGAACTGAGATATTAAGCATAAAAGAGTTTAGGTAAAAATACCTAACTTCCGTTCTAATTTTTTTTTTGGATATTTATAAAATACTTTTAACTACTGATACTTTATCATTCTGTAAAGTTTCGTCGCCTGAGGAATTGATGTTGGGGTCCACTAGCTTCATTGCCTAGACTATATGCCCGCCTTCCAGTCTACTCTGTACGCCATCACTTCTGTCTTTTTTACGTTTATTTTCGTTCTTTTGTCTTTCTTTTTCCTCGTCTTCTCCTTTCTTTTCTTCCAATTGACCTCCGCAATCGGTTAAGAATGGAACTGTTGGTCAAATAATTAAATAAATTATTTATTTGCAGAAAACATTGTACAAACGATGATAGTAAGTCCAAACATGTTCCGTCAATAGTGACATGCAAATATTTTATTCTAATATTGTGTATGTCAGTTTACAAATTATAAATTACTAATTTATGTCAAAAAACTCATTTATTGAGTATTAAACACTTACTCACGAGCCACTCGTGCAGTTTTCTTTTAAATGCACTCCTTCATATTTTCAGGCAGTCTATTATAAATTTTAACTGACATTGTAACAGTTCCGGCAAGAAAGTGCAGTTTTACATGGCTGCAAAAATAATTGGAGTCTTTGCGGATGTCTCAAGTTGTTGCGGATGTGTCAAGTTGGAAGTTGTTAGTAATTAAATACCTAATAATTTAATTGAAACTCTTAATAATAATTCATTAGCAATTACGTAGTGATAATAATCAGGACCACGGGTTTATATACTATCTGAGGCCCGGAAGAACGATAAAAGCTAAGTTCCGAAAACCAAAATCGATCACCCCTCCAATTTCTGAGGTGGACTAACGTTGCTTACCCAGCATAATCGAAAGGACTGCGCTATCACAACCAGAGCAAACACACCCTATTCAACTGTTTTAAAATAATTAAGTGAAATTCAAAGTAACTTAAAATCAAAGAGCACCTGATTCTTGCTCACGTTTCACACACTTTGCATAAATTCTCACTTTTAGCTTGAACTTCCTGAAAAGTCGTTTTTGCGGTTAATATTTTATAGTAAACACTCAGAATGTGTCGCACTAAGTCAAAATTTACCTTCTCATGCAGTTTAATAAATTAGTTGAAAAATTTAGGCTCAAGACAAATTACAACGCAATAAAAGCGTAAGCGATGCGTTTCGTTAACGCGCGTGAAAATTTTAAAACACCACAAAGTACGTTGTTTTAACTTTAATATCTACAGAGAACGCATTCTCTTTTAACTTCCATTGACAAGAAGGATACTGCCAGTATTTTGCACGTGAGAATACTCTTTGTGAGAAGATTGTGATGGAAATCGAGTCTTTGAAAAAGGGTACATCAATGCCATTTTGTAATATACACACCGCGTCTGGAATTTTCAATTCGCGTAAAAGATATCCAGACGGCCGGCATACACAACGTTAAAATTAAAAAATCATACGTACCTCAAATATGAGTAAAAGGCAGAAATAACTCAAAAATATCTCTTTAATTTTCCCCCGAAACATCGTTGTAGGTACTACGATGTATTGTACTTATGTACTACATAATATATTACAGAGAAGGTTGGCCCGAAGGAACTAAGACGGTAGGTAGGTACATTACATACCTATGCGTTAGGCGTTAGGGTTTTTGCATTTAGAAATGGATCAATTAATCCACAGTTTATTTTCATACTGATTATTTTATTTCATTACTTGTACGAACTCTGTGGAAATAAAAAATATTTTCAACAAAGTATGACAAAGTTTTGTAGACATAGGTGAACACTTTGACTTCTATAAGCTCAGATTTTACTTCATTAAACTTTGTGTCAATAAACTAATATACAGTCTGAAAACAGAGCGCATCAGTTAATACGAATCATTATTTAATATTAGGTAGTATACTGACTCAGTGTTGGCAGACCCCCACTAGTGGTCCGGGAGCCAGTGACAGATTTTCATGACCAAGTCCCTCCCAATCGAAGAAACGTGATTTCCTCCCGGATGAAAATTTATAAGAGGATTGTTAACATGCTTTAGTAAGTAATGAAAAAAATCAGCTAGCTGTAAGTCAAGGGAAAAGTCGTCAGCTGATAAGATTCAGTAGGTGATAGATGCTGCTGCGTCACACCTTTCAAGGTACTAGCTGACAAACTTTCCACTGCGATACAGCAAGCTGAAATTAATTTTCATTCATAGCATATAAACGATCACCAGGTAAATTTTTAGTTGAGAGGAAATCATTGAATGTATAATTTTTTTCATGTTCAAGTAGCCAGCTGACGTATAATCCACCATGTTATGGTCAGCTGACTTTGTTTTTCCTTCAAAATATTAGGTAAACTATAATCTGACAAATTTTCAAATGGGAGGAAATGACTAAAAAACTTTTTTTTTCTCCATGCGTTGGAGGCTGCCACTGCCCGCCCCACCCACAGAGTCGCAGCTGACGGTCGCGAATATTCATAATATAAATCCCTAATGCATTTCACGAACATGCAAACTGTAATGATAGATATTTTATTTATTAGGTATGGAATTGTTTGTTATTTTAAATGAGTATAGCAAATACAATAAAAAGAAGTGGAAAATTAGTATGTGCATCATACATAAATAATTTAAATTCTACCAAACAGCATGCAAAATATTTAGAGTACCTACACTTAAGCTCATCAACAAAATTCTCAATGAGACTGAGTGGTGTAGGTATAATAAATTCAAAATATTAATTACAATTATTATGTATACTTAAGTAGATTTAAGTTTTACAATTTCGAATTATATGCCGCGCTGCTGTGACATCAATGATGTTGTATAGATTTAATTAAGTTTTAATTATAGTAGTAATTCAGTTTTATTTTGATTTCATTTTATTTTATAAATAACCAGCTGATGCCCGCGACTTTGTCTGCGTAGATTTATTTTTTGAAATCCCGTGGGAACTCTTTGATTTTCCGGGATAAAGTGTAGCCTATGTTACTCGTCCTCAACTATACCCATGCAAAAAATCCCGTCGATCCGTAGCTCTGTTGCGGCGTGATACAATCACAAGAACAAACCTACAAACCAACAAACAAACACACTTTAGCTTAGATAATATCAAGTAGTATCGTATAACGCCACTATGTTTTGCAAACCCCTTTTTTCGGATATATATGTTTTGTTCGGGCTAGCGTCGCGCTTGGGTTTCATCGTACTTTTTTAGAACCGCTCGATTTCAACGTACGTAGATTTTTTATTTTATTTATAACTTTTTCCTTGTGTTTAGACCAACACTATGACCCGGGCGCCGTCGGCCAACTCTTCGGTCCTGAGCAGCTTCAATGGCAGCACCACCACTACAACCACCACGAGGGCCACCAGCAATGTGATCGCGGTCGCCAAGTCCACGAACGGCAACAAACGACCGACAATTATTATATATCCTACAGGTTAGTCCTTTACAGTGTGTGTTTCCTAAAATTAAATGCCTTGAAGAAGGTACATAATTATAATATTGTCATTGTATTGACTAATTTAGTATCGAGTAGCAACATACTAATTAGACAGTCTAATACCAACCGCTAATTCTCGTTGTATTTTTTTTATCGTTTGGGCGTTGGGTTTGGCGACCCCGAACCGAGAAGCACAGCGTTGCTAGACCCCCACTAGGACGGACGATCTCAGGTGAGTTTCTGGCAGCCGCTGGTTATAGGCGGCACAAGATCGTGTTCTGTGGCGATCTTTTCCAGAGGCTTATTTATATCCAGCTGTGGACATCTGTCAGTTGTGATGATGATAAATCAGTTTGTATAGTGATACTTAGCTAGTAGATACCGCAATATCGGACGCAATAACTAAATGGGAAAGGAATAACTAATGGGATTTTATTTGGTACTGCAGAATTCAGTATTGTGTATATTGTACGAGTATCCTATCTAAAAACCCCTACCTATCCAAAATGTAATTTGTAGCGAAAACTGACGAGTAAGAGTTTGCTTTTAAAATGAAACATTCTGATGGGAGTTTCTGAATCCCTTTCCCGGTATTAAATGCCACAAAAATTCCTGGAATTTTTGGTGAAAATTGTATTTCTGAACACGATACGTGTAAAATGTCGCCAAATGTTTTCGAAACAAAGTGGAAAGCAAACAATTTCACGCGAGAATGCCTGAAGCGAAAGATTCTTCGCTTCGCTTCGCTTCAATCCGATATCACCAATTTAGAATTAAAGTCGGCCACGCGAGCGATGCAAAACTTTCCACTCAGCGGATTAACTGAAAACAACAACGCTGATGTTTAATGAAAATCCCTATTGCATACGTGGAACACATTAACATATTTGACCGGGCAAAGTGAGATCTCAGATGCCCGTTTTCACCAACGTTACCTCTTACCACCTACCAAAGCTACCAAAGCTTAGGATAGGTGACGCTTTCTGTCAATTTCGTTTACACGAACCTTTAGGGCACACTTAAAGGTGCAAATGACATTGGATGACGGATTGTATTTTGGAGCTACCTATACGTAGAGAATATCAAGTCTATCTTAGGTATAATTACAGTCATTTCATGTTATGAACAAAAAATACTAAAATAGCCTCAATAGCCTAACGATTAAAGGTGCGGACTTAAATCTGAAAGGTTGACGGTTCGTTCCCCCCACTCCTAATACAAGCTTTCCGCTTATTTAGAGAGCAGACGAGAATTAAGTCAAATTAAGCTTGGGTAATATTCTTTTCAATACTCCCCCTATATATTATTTCAACTGTTGCATTTTTTGGCTTGCCTAATAGGTAAAACATAAGAAAGCTGGGCTAGATTTAGAGCAATTTTTCCGTACGTACGTAAGTACTAAAACACGCAAGTGATTTCACTACAACACTACACCATCGACACACTTTCAATAGAATTCGCCTCTCATATTCTCTAGTTCAAAATATCAGCTCAAATTCTGTCGACTTATTAAAAATTAAAACATAGTATGTAGGTAAGTCAAAGTTCAGAAATCATCGCGTAGTTTCTTTGTGAGCCGGTAGACGGTAACACAATTCCCTTTGTTTCCGTCCCTCGCTTGGAGGTGTAAATAATAACCCACCCTAAGGATGTGTTTACACCTAACGTATTGTCAGCCGCCGACCGAGCGAGAGTTATGACCACCAACCCGACTTTAATTCTACTGTGCTATTATGCTATGCGTAGTCGCTGACTCTCAGCGGCCATTATTATACTACGTCACTACGTATACCGCAGCGGCGCAGACGCTTATTGCCTATGGAGTTACGGCGTATCGTAAGCATAGTAAATATGAACGAAAAATGCAGTCTGACTTCACGTTAACACTGGGTCTCACAGACTGAGGATCTTGCTCACAATCGGCGGCTGATTATCCGTTTGGTGTGAACAAAGCCTAACAAAGTGCTATTGTTTCAGTGACGCCCGAGTCTATCGTGGTGCCGATTGTATCGTGTATATTTGGCTTTCCCTTATTGGCGCTAACGGTAATATGTTGTTTGCGGAGAAGAGCGAAATTGGCCAGGTAAATACGAGACGAGGTGAATTACTCTTATTGTGAGGGTTCGATTACTTATTTCGACATCCAATCCAGAAATACATTATTTTGTTTTAATACGGTAGGTATAATATATTGGTTCTGTTGAGACGGCGAGAAGAGGAGACGCTGGGCCTATAGCGAGGAGGAGGCTGAGATCTATAGATGGCACTCTCACTCAGCACAGAGTCAAGACTGATTTAAAACGAACAGATTTATGTCAGGACATATTTGTGTCTCATTTTAGCTCAATATTGAGTCTTGAGCAGAGTCAGAGTACGATCTATATATAAGTCTCAGCCTTAGTGCAAAATAAGGTTACAAGATGCAGTTAATGGCCTTAAGTTGTGACAGAAGGGCTGGCTCATTTTTTGAGCAAAGGATCAGCCTAGCTGTCCACTCTTGGCACCGTTTCACGCGAGCGTGATTTGTATAGTAATTTAGTTAAGGTTGAACAGCTTGAGATTTTTGTAACATTTTTTTCACCAACGTAAAATTGGTTTAATACTAAAAGAAGATAAGCCGAGTCCGAGCGAGTTTTTTTGGAAGAATTTCAATATAAAAACTGTCAGAACGCCCAAACTATTTCTCGGTCGACGTTGGTGAAATATGGGCACTTATATAATATTTTTTCAGTATTTCAGTTGCAATCAAATAAATAATTAATAAAACCAAAATAATTTAAACGTGTGTTTGGTCTATGATGTCAGTCAAATCATCATTTATCATGAGCTTAATGAGAGGCAGCTATTATGAAATCACAGACAGACCCTTAAATTGAATTAATTCTATAGACTACTCTATGTTTGTGCAGAGAAAGAGCACGTCGGCGTAACTGCGAATTGGATCGCGGCGAGCTATCGGTGGTGAGGCTCTCTCCGATTAAGAACAGACCGCGTGCGGTCAGCCTGATCCGGTCCCCGCGACCGCCGCCCAACCTCGAGCTGGATACTGTGCTTGAAGAACGCTCCGACCCCGAGCAAACCACCATGTCTCAAGTAAGTAAAAAGTCAATAGAATAGAATAGAAGTATTTTTTATTCAAATAAACTTTTATAAGTGCTTTCGAATTGTCAAAATATGAATCTACCACTGGTTCCGAATGCCCTTTTTACCGAGAAGAACCAGCAAGAAACTAGGCGGTTGCTCATTTTCAATAAAGTTTACAATAGATACCTACTATGCTATGTATGCAGTGTTTCCACAATGAGGGGAAGTTCCAAAAATGCATACTTACAATTCAATACATGTTAAGACGGGCAAACAGAAAGTAGCTCCGTTCCCGCCGGTGGAACCCGTTCACGGGCATGACGCTCAGCATGATGAGCATTCAGCCGTTGCTTAACTCACCATATTTGAGGGAACGTAACGTCCAAGAGTATTTATTAACGGTTTATGAACTTACGAGATGACAACTGTTCATGATCAATAAAATCATGAGCACTGAGAATTTTATTTTGGAACGAAGTTCCATATTGGACGGACTTGGCGGATGGAGGCTAGGCGAAAAAAAGTGTAATAGTTTTTCCGTAACGACCTTTGTGTGCTGCCTTCATTTATTACACACGTTCCATCATAGCTTTGGTGGCGTAGCGGCTAAACGAAGGAGTGAAACTATCAGTTCGGGGGTTCGAATATTGACTTCAGATTATTATTTTTGTTTTTTGTTTTCGTTCAAACCGAATGTTCCACGAAACTAACGCATTTTTATCCCCCCCCCCCCCCCCTCCACTAGAATAGAACTGAGCTTTGCTCTCTCGGATCCTCGCTGTATCTAGGAATAGTACCTACATAAAACAGTTGAGCTGGGAAATCTAGGAACATTCCCTATCAAATGAAGTAATTAGTACTCACAGAGCGGGCTAACCTTAATTCCTAGTGTAGGTACTGTACTGTGTCTGCGTAGCACAACCACAAAGCACGCTGCATTAAGTTAAATTTAGACATAAGAAGGTGTACAGTACCTATTCAGCAATAAAAATTTAACATTGACCCCCAGAAAGAGACGAGTGACCAATCTTGCCTTCGCCGAGCGTCGTCTCTGTCACTTATACCTATGTGATTTTTTCACCTTGTGTGGCAAAGACGATGCAACGCTTAATGCGCGAAACTGGGCAGTGATGTGTTTTAGCCAATAATGCTTTCAATGTACCTACTTAACAATGTACCTACTCAACTACGTAAACGATTTTCACAGATAAAAAAACAACTTGAGAGATGTCAAGGGACACCCGGATGGAACGTAGTTCCTTTCGATTACATTGTGTTCGGATTTTCGCGGTACAGCATTGAGTCTCCGTAGCCTAGTGGCTCCGGCAGTCGCCTAACAGTTCAAACTCGATGGTTTTCAATTTCTACATGTGGAACCTTTCCCCAATTTTTTATAACATAAGTTATAAAAAATTAGGGAAAAATTCCACATGTAGAAATTATTTAAAATAAAATTGAAAATAGAAAATTCAGTCTGTCGAGCTGGGATTCGAACCATCGACTTTGAACTGTTAGGCGACTGCCGGAGCCACTAGGCTACGGAGACCCAATGTTGTATCGCGAAAATACCGAACACAAAATTTTCATTCAACAAAAAAGTGTCAGTTTCATAAATATGTCGAGTGTCGGTTCCTTAATTTTTTCCGTCTAGCCCCCTTCCGTACCGCGCGATAAGGAACTTACGTTCCAAAAAACTGGACTTCAACGCAGACGAAGTCGCTGGCGACTGCTAGTTAAATTAATTACCTAGTTCCACACACGTTTGTTAATAGATAATGTTGTAAACATTTCTTTAATAGGTATAAACGATCGTTCGTTTTGCAGCAACAGCTTTTTGAAAACAACACGTAAAAGGCTCGCTGAAATAATTTGAAACATGTTCTAAGTAAATAGTTTTTACAAACTCTCCATGCCATATGCAATCCTGGTACATAGCAGCTCTGCAAATGGGAACAGTAAATCTTACATGTGAAATGTAATTGCGTGGGTACATAACACAACTCAGCCGAGTCAAGGCAACTTAGCCAATAAAATTAAACATTTACCATACTGGAGTCTCGCGTGAAACTTCAGTGAATTTAATTATAACCAACTCTCTCAATCTTATTGGACGTCGGGATCCCAAGGCTTTCGAACCGACAAGTGACAACCCCATACCGACAAGTGCAGCGTTGGGAGACCCCCTTCTAGGTTAACGGATATGATATGGATACAGGCGGGGCATGACCATATTATTTCAAGATAATTTGCCCACGAGAGATGTCCAGTTGTGGACGTCTATCGATATGATGAGGATGATAATGATTCTTATAATTTTCTTTGTGATTATAAAAAGACTTGTGCTACGTGCAACAAGCTTAAGGGCCTGTTTCAGCTTAAGGGTGTTTCAGCTTGTTGTTTAAGGGTGTGTTTTTACAGTATCTGTTAAAGTGTATGTACCTAACAGATAAAATATCTGTCAGATATATAGTTTATAAATAAAGCAAGTCTGTTTGATTATCAGAGTTAATCTGCTAGATTGTCTTCACGGAGACTTGTATAACAGAAATTTAAACGCTATCTGTCAGATTAGTTGTGGATAGACTCCAGATATCAGGCACTTTATCAGCAAATGTTGAAACAGGCCCTAAGTGTTGTAGGTAGGTATTAAAGCTTCTTGGCTACGTGCTACGAAAAGTTGACGGTGTGTAGTTTGACACCTACCATTTTTAAAGGGGCATTATACCACATTCGTATATACTCAGGTGGTTTGTTTTTATTTCTTTTGTAAATATGTAAGTATGAAGCCGACCCGCTGCCCATTCCATCCTTGAAAATTCCAATCCCAATGGACGGGACCTTTGGTCTTTGACGATATACAAAAGAAGCAAAAATTTAAATAAAACATAATATTTCGAATTTGAATATTATTATTTGGCGATATAAAGAACTATTAACAAGACAAAACATTTCTTGAGGTTTAAGACTAAATTAAAAGAATCCTACTATCCTACTAATATCCTACTTCCTACTTCCTACTAATAATATTATAAATGCGAAAGTTTGTTAGGATGGATGTATGGATGGATAGATGGATGGATGGATGTTTGTTACTCTTTAACGCCACAACGAACAACAAAGAGTTCCCGTGGGAAATAAAAACCTTAATCCACGCGGACGAAGTCGCAGACAACATCTGGTAGGTAATAGGTAAATACTACATAAACAACACTTTGAAACAAAGTGCTTTTGAATTGTCGTGATTGACTGTGGAATGTTTGACTTGTGGATTATTGTTCTTAGAGTGGAAGAAAGCGTGACACTTGGCATACTTAATACACATTTTTCGTATGTGTAGCATTGTGGCACGAGCTTTGAAAAGCGTTTGAATGTCCACCGCCATCACGATAAATCTGTTTTTGTTCTCTCGGGGACGGCTCGTCGTACGATAAAAACAAGCAACCCTTTTTATTAATATCTAAGTAAGAACTTCATTTATTTCAATTAGGTATTATGTTTTTTTGAATAAAATAATATTACAGTTATTATTTTGCGCTTTGTTATTACGACGGACTAAAATACCAATAATATTATTGTGACGTCCCGTAAAAAGACTAATAACCATTTTCAATCCAAAAATGATTGGTTTTTTTTTTTAATACAAAAGAATGTACGCACGTTGAAGTACGCGCGCGCATGCAATTATGCATGAAAGAGCGAGAAGTGGTGAGAGGGAGCGCGGCAGCGCGCGGCGCGGATTGCTCTCTGCGTCTCAAAAACGCATCTGCATCTTGCAATAGTTTTTTTCTAGTTTGTTAATGCTCCTGTATGAGCCTGATCCTTACTAATATTATAAATGAGAAAGTGTGTTTGTTTGTTGGTTTGTTGGTTTGTTCTTCAATCACGCCGCAACAGGGCTACGGATCGACGTGATTTTTTGCATGGGTATGTAATATTTGGATATTTTTATATAATTTTGTAGCTGAATGTACATTTTAAGATACGTGAGTAATAAGATGTTTTTGTAACCGATTGTACTTTAATGAGATGTTTAACATTTAGAATCGTTTGGAAATTACCAATAATTATTAACGAGTGCAGAGTCCACGGATTTGTTGTTTACCATTCCCAGCAATTGTGTTTACTTTGTATTAGTTTATAATGTCCTCCACTCGAAATAATAGTCAGTTCTCAGTTCTCAGTTCTCAGTTCTCAGTTCTCAGTTCTAAGTTGTCAGCTCCAAGTCGCAGTAGTAGTTCAGAAGCTACAGTAAAGTGTTACATCGCAAGTAAGAACTTTATAATTTAATACATTTATTGTGTATAAATAAACGTCTACAACGTCACGTTGCTGCTGTTTTCTCTTCAAGACCCCTTCTGACCGCTGAACATTACATTTTGGTGTCAGAAGTGGGATATTAAGAAGGCTCTTGAAATATTAGAGTCCTTTGTTCCTGACAAGTAGTTGAGCGGCGGATCTCCAGTTTCAAGACGTTTAGAATAAACGTACTGGGGAAACAACCTTAAGGAGTCTAAAGAAACACCGAGGCATCGCAAACAGTCGGCAATCCTCGGCAGCGACGAAGTTGAAGACAATAATCGGCGAGCACATCAGCTGAGCACGACGTGGTTGTGGTTCTTCACTGGTGCAGGCCAGTACCCCAGCTTCGAGCCAGTTGACCTTCGGCAGCGTTCGCGCTACCACGTGCACCGCTACGCGACGACGGACGAGCAGACCGGACCAGGAACTCCGCAGTATACCAATTACTAACTCAAGTGAGTAGTATAATTGTTGTTATATTGTGTAAAATTTATTTATTGTGTGTTTTATGGAATAATAGAATTTTATGGATATTTTATAGGAATTTATAAAGAGATTTTAGAAAATTGAGAAATTATAGGATTTTATACGATTATTACAGATTATTATTAATTATTTTTTTTATTTTATCGGAATATCAAGTAAATAATTATTTAAAATGTATAGTTCAGAGGATAAAGTTTCTGGTGGATTTATAGATATCAACCTAGCTGAAAGAATGATTAATAAATATGATGGCGATAAGGCAAACTTACACGTGTTCATAGATAATTGCAATAATGCATACGCTCTATTAAATCCAGTTTATAAATTAGCATTCGTGTCAGTAGTTTTATCAAAAATTGAAGGAAATATTAGGTCAACATTATTGAATAGGTCATTTTCATCATGGGAAAGTTTAAAAGAATATTTATTAGAAAATTATTCGGAAAAACGAACATTTGCACAATGGCAACTCGAATTAAATTCTTGTACACAGGGTCAAAATGAATCTATTTCAAAATACTCTAGTAGGGTTGAAAATTGCTATATTAAATTAATTAAATCTTTGGATCCAAAATTATCAAAAGAAGCTCGCGAAGCGAACATAGAGTTATTAAAAAATCAGGCTTTAAACATTTTTATTAGTGGTCTTCTACCACAACTCCATATTTTGTTAAAATCACAGAAACCGTCAACCTTTGAGGATGCGGTATCTATAGCAATTTCGGAAGAACAAGAAATAAAATCTAGACAGGAAATGAATGCAAAACAAAATTTCAATTCAGGTATTAAAAGATGTACAAATTGTAACAAATTAAATCATTTAGCTCATCAGTGTAGATATCCACCGATGATTAGACATATACAACCAAATCAATCAAATAATAATATACCTACTTGTTTTTTTTGTCATAAACGAGGACATCTAGCCAAAGAATGTTGGAATAATCCAAACAAAAATAATCATAATAATAATCGTAACCGTAACAACAACCAACCTCATCAAAATAAAAATAACCATTTCAATCATCCAAATAATAATTGGAATAATCATAATAACAGGCAAACGAACAATTGGAGCAATGAAAACAAGCATTTAAACTCCAACGGTCCGAGGCCCGCGGCCAACCCAAGGACCACCAATTTGATCCAGGCCGAATAAGATTTATAGACACGCGTATTTCGTCCTATGTATATTTAGAATCAGATAACATATTAGAGAACAAAAATAAGTTTTTAATCGATACAGGAGCAGAGGTCACATTAATAAAAATAACTTCGTTGGAAGGAGAAACGTTAATATACGAGGATAAAAAGATAAAACAAAAAGGAATCGATAAGGACGCTAGTCCAACCGAAACGATCGGTTGTACCTATTTAACATTCAATATAGGAGACAAAAGAGTTTATCAAACACTTCACGTGGTACCTGATAGCTTTCCTTTAAAATGTAATGGAGTGATAGGTAGCGATTTCTTGTTGAAAACTGACTCAATAATAAGTTATAAGGAGAATAAAATTAAAATATGTGGTACAGAGTTTAAAATGGAGCATGATGAAATAAAAATTTCTAGTGAAAAAATGAACGAAAGTAAGTTGAAAAATGATATGTGTGATGAGAAAAATGAAAGTGATATGTGTTATGATGATTTGGAAAGTAATATGTTTGAGAGCGACTGTGAGGTTTATCCACAAAATATGTTGAAAAATGAGATGAGTAATGAAAGAAATATGTATGAAAGAAGCTGTGAAGTTCATCCACAGGAATTCAAAAGTAATAAAAGTTGTGAAAATAATTGTTCTCAAAGAAGTTGTGAAGTTAATCCACAAAAACTGAATAAAAGTATGAATAATGAAAGGGAAGTTTGTGTGATAGAACCAAGATGTGAAAAGGTTATTTCTATTTGTATAAAGAACCCTAATTTGAAAGAAGGAATAATATCGGAACCAATTAAGATATCAGAAGGTGTTTATTTATGTCCGAGTATAGTTAAAGTTCATGAAAACAAAGCATTAACAATGTGTTTGAATACGACAGATAAGGAAGTCAAAATAAATAAGTTGTTTGTGAAGTTAGAACCGTTTACTAACGATCTTCGAGAAACAAACGAGATAATTAGCGTAAACAAATTTAATAATGACACAGCGTACCCAGGAAATCGTTTGAGTAGATTAGAACAAACTTTAAGAACCGATCATTTAAACAAAGAAGAAAAAGAGTCGTTAGTAGATTTGTGTAAACAATATAATCATATATTTCATTTAGAGGGCGATACATTAACGTCAACAAATACGGTGATGCACGAGATACCAACAAATAATAACGTTCCGATCAATACAAAGTCGTATAGGTATCCAGAAGCTCTAAAGGAAGAAGTTAACGAACAAATAGGGAAATTATTAAGGGATGGAATTATTCAACCATCGAATAGTCCTTGGAACTCACCCGTATGGGTGGTACCTAAAAAATTGGACGCGTCTGGTAAAAAGAAATGGCGACTTGTAATCGATTTTAGGAAATTGAACGAAATAAGTATAGGAGATGTCTATTCCCTACCTCAAATAAATGATATACTAGATCAGTTAGGTCATAGTAAGTATTTCACGACCTTAGACTTAGCGTCAGGTTTTCATCAAATAAAAATGAGTCCAAAGGATCAAGCCAAAACAGCTTTTAGTGTACCGTTAGGACATTACGAATATACTAGGATGCCTTTTGGATTAAAAAACGCTCCAGCAACCTTTCAAAGACTGATGAATAACGTTTTAGTCGGATTACAAGGAATTAAATGTTTTGTTTATCTTGATGACATTGTAATATATGGTAATTCGTTACAAGACCATAATATAAAATTAAAAGAAGTTTTTGATAGATTGTCACAACATAACTTGAAACTCCAACCAGACAAATGTGAATTTTTAAAAACCGAAGTTATGTATTTAGGACATTTAATCACTCAGGACGGTGTCAAGCCAGATCCAAAAAAGATAGAAGCTGCAAAAAATTATCCGATACCAAAAACTCCAAAAGATATTAAAGCGTTCTTAGGTCTAGCCGGTTACTACCGAAGATTTATTGAGAATTTTAGCAAACTTAGTCAACCTTTAACTAAACTTTTAAAGAAAGATGAACCTTTTATTTGGACAAGTTTACAACAAGATTCATTTGAAACATTAAAAACAAAATTATGTGAAGAACCTATTTTACAATATCCAAATTTCTCCGAAACTTTTAATTTAACAACGGACGCTAGTAATTACGCAATAGGAAGCGTTTTATCTCAAGTTTCAAAATCTGAAGATCTACCTATAGCTTATGCAAGTAGAATCTTGAATAAGAGTGAAATTAATTATTCTACTACTGAAAAAGAATTATTGGCGATAGTATGGTCTGTAAAACATTTTAGACCATACCTGTATGGACGTAAATTTAGAATAATAACAGATCACAAACCTTTAACTTGGCTAATGAATGTTAAAGATCCTGGATCTAGGTTAGTTAGGTGGAGACTTTTATTAGAAGAATACGATTATGAAATAGTGTATAAACAAGGAAAGTTAAATCAAAACGCTGATGCTTTAAGTAGAATAAAACCAGAAAAATCAGAAACAGGCGAAATTATTAAAATTCACAGTGTCACGAGAAATAGAGAGAGTTATTCGTCATTTTTAAAAGAAATGGAAAGGAAACCTATTTTATATAATAAACTCGAAGAACACAATGACAAACTTCCAAATAACAAAGATAAGATTATCTTTACGTCAACCGATTTAGACATTGAGAATGATAAGAAGTTGATAGAGTATGAATCTATGTTAATGAATTAAAGTCAAAGAAACCGGTTCAATATGAAGTTTTAAGTATACAAGATAATAGTAATAAAGTATATTTTACATTCCCAAAACTAAACTATTGGGATAGCGTAACATATGAAGACATATTTGAATGCTTCAAAAATTTAAAACAAGCATTACTACAAGAAAATATAAAAGAAATAAATTTAACTAGTTTTTGTCACTTTCATCTTAAATGGCATAAAGTCAGAACTATAATTAGATACATATTTAAAGATACAGAAATATCAATCAATGTTTTTCACGACAGAGTTCAAACGCCAAAAAGGGAGGATATACCGTCTATTTTAGAAGAAAATCATTCAAATGTTGTGTCAGGTCATACAGGATTTCATAAAACTTATAAGAAAATTAAAGCTAACTATAAATGGGACACTATGAAAAAAGATATTAAAGAATACATTAAAAAGTGCGAATCTTGTCAGAAGAATAAAATAAATAGAAAAAAAAATAAAAAACCTATGGAAATTACTTCAACATCTACAGAGGCATTCCAAAAAGTAGCTCTTGATGTTGTAGGTCCATTGCCTGTATCCGAAAATGGTAATAAATATATTTTAACATTGCAAGATGACTTAACAAAATACTCTCAGGCATATCCACTACCTAAACATGATGCTGAAACAATTGCAGATTGTTTTGTTCGTAATTTTATATGTAAATTTGGAATACCTGAAATATTATTAACTGATCAAGGTGCAGATTTTACTTCTAATTTAATAAAAGAAATTTCTAAATTATTCAAAATAAAAAAGATAAATACTAGTGCTTATCATCCACAATCCAATGGTGCATTAGAACGTAGTCATTCGACATTAGCAGATTACTTGAAACATTACGTTAACGAAGATCAAACTAATTGGGACAAATGGATTGATTTCGCTATGTTTTCATATAATACAAGTGTTCACACATCAACACAGTTCACACCATTCGAACTAATATTTGGCTTTAAGGCTAATTTACCAAGTTCTATAGTTAAAGAACCAGAGTTCAAATATTATTATGATAATTACTTAGACGAACTTATTTTAAAATTACAAAAATCAAGAGAAATAGCTAGAAATAAATTGATAGATTCAAAAGAGAATAATAAACAAATATATGATAAGAAATGTAAGAACATATAATTTAAAGTAGGAGATTTAGTTTATTTAAGCAACGAGGCAATTAAACCAGGAAAGTCTCGTAAGTTATCACCTAGGTCCTAACCAATAGACCTTATAAAATAATTAAAATAAATTCTTCAACTAACGTTACAATTAAAATTAAAAATAAGAAACTTAAAGTACATACTAATAGGTTGAAACATGCGTTTGTTTCAGAATGAACCTGATTTTTGTTACGATATTCCTGACATGGATACCGTATGTAATAAGTAGCTATAAGTTATATAATATAAGTGTGATAGATAAAGGAGGTATTTACTTTGAAAACTTAGGAAAAGTTAATCATTTTGATAGTGAATGGAATTTAATAACATATTTAGATATAGCTGATATACATAGAAAAATAAATTTAATTCATTATACTTATATTAAAACGAAAGATCTTTGTAATCATGAAACTTTCACAAAGTTTTCACTTTGCCAAACATCACTTCTAATTTTAGAACAAATAATTCCTCAATTGAATATTCAAGAAAACATTCTTAGAGAATTAACAGGTTTTCATAGTCATAGAGTAAAACGGTCTTATATTGATGGAGTCGGAAGTATTTTTAAAGTTCTCTTCGGTACTCTAGATGCCGATGACGCAAAAAGATATAACGATGCAATTGAACATCTAGATAAAAATGAACATGAAGTTTTAAGCTTACTTAAAACTCAATCAAACATTGTTAAATCGACGATTTCTAATTTCAATACAACCATTACAGATTTAAATAATAACGAAAAAATATTTAATGAAAACTTAAATTTATTATCAAACTATACTAAAGATATAGGAGATAAAATATTTAGCATTAAAATGAAGCAAGATATTGATGAACATATGTCTTTATTAACTTTAATTACTACCGAAGTAAACAATGAAATTTCTACTATTATTAATGCAATTTTATTCGCGAAGAATAATGCCATTCATCCAGTTATCATTACTCCAGAACAATACGGAGTAGAGTTAAAGAAAACATTATCATATTTGCCATCACAAACGAAATATCCTCTAGAACTGAACGAGAAAGATATTCCAGAATTGTTATCGTTAGCAACCTTAGTGTCATATGTAACAAATGAAAAACTTGTATTTGTAATTAAGACGCCTTTAATCACTCAAGTCAGTTATGATTTATATCATGTTCTTCCAGTACCTATCAAAAGTAACGATAATACATTTATATTTGTTTTACCTAATTTCAAATATTTTTTAATATCAAATAATAAGATTCATTATACTAGTTTAGATAATCTAAACCAATGTAAAATTCTTAAGAATAATCAAAGATACATATGTAAGTTAGAAACCGCCTTATATTCAGTACATACAAGCAAAACATGTGAAACTGAATTGATGTACAGCAATACAAAATTGCCTGCTGAATGTGATACAAGAGTAGGCTATATACAATCCGAACAATGGTATAAATTACACCATAATAATAATTGGTTATTTGAAAAACTATAGGTACGTCGAATTGTAAAAATAAAGAACCTATTGACATTGAATTAATTAATACTGGTATAATTAAAATTTCAGATAGTTGTAAATTGTATACCACTAATATTATGTTACAAACTCAAACATTAAGTTTAGAAAGTCATTATAATTCAATTTTACCTCAAATAGATATTGTATCAGATGAATGTTGTAAAAAGTTGAAAAATAAGAATATTACTAAAATTAATTTTGTACCAATGAAAATTCATGAGAAATTAGATTTAGAAAGTTTGAATTTAGCAAGTCACAAAATAGATAAGATTAATGATATAATTGATCAAATGGAAAATGAAACAATATTTGATAAAGTGGTTAATAATGTTTATTTTGCATATATATTCTTTTCTATTTTAAAAATGATTTCAATTTATGTACTTTATCGTCTAGCTAAATATTTATGGAGAAGACATTTCTTTTGCAATAGAAATGATAGATTATTAGCATTAGAAGATACTAGAACTTGTTGTGCAAGAATTACAAATTGTATAACTTTCAAAGTTAACAATGATAATAGAGACAGAGACATTGAACTTGAAGAAATGCCTTCTGCATCAGAAAACTCTGAAATACCTTTAAGACGTAGTGCGCGAATTGCACAATTAAAAGTAAACTAATTAAGTTTAAGATTTTGTATACTTTGATATTTGATAAAATATATAATCATTATTATTTAGTTAAGAAAATATTATTCTTTTGATTATACTATGATTTGTATCGAAATATTTTAGAATAACTTTGTTTAATATTGTTTTAAAATAAACTGTGTTTATTTTCTTAAAGGGGGAGGATTGTAATATTTGGATATTTTTATATAATTTTGTAGCTGAATGTACATTTTAAGATACGTGAGTAATAAGATGTTTTTGTAACCGATTGTACTTTAATGAGATGTTTAACATTTAGAATCGTTTGGAAATTACCAATAATTATTAACGAGTGCAGAGTCCACGGATTTGTTGTTTACCATTCCCAGCAATTGTGTTTACTTTGTATTAGTTTATAATGTCCTCCACTCGAAATAATAGTCAGTTCTCAGTTCTCAGTTCTCAGTTCTCAGTTCTAAGTTGTCAGCTCCAAGTCGCAGTAGTAGTTCAGAAGCTACAGTAAAGTGTTACATCGCAAGTAAGAACTTTATAATTTAATACATTTATTGTGTATAAATAAACGTCTACAACGTCACGTTGCTGCTGTTTTCTCTTCAAGACCCCTTCTGACCGCCGAACATTACAGGTATAGTTGAGGACCTGGAGAGTGACATAGGCTACTTTTTATCCCGGAAAATCAAAGAGTTCCCGAGGGATTTTAAAAACTAAATCCACGCGGACGAAGTCGCGGGCATTAGCTAGTTCATTTTATAATTGTAAACTACTAAACTGGTGTCCAAAACAATTCACTGAAAAATAAATAAATAACAAATTCGATTTACATGAAAACCCCAGTGCTAGGTCGTCATCGGCAGATGTCGTGATAGTAAAAATCATCAGGTTGCCATGATTGTATTAACTGAGATACGTTTGAAATCTATCGGTGGGTGGGGACGCTTTTTTGGATGGTTATTTTTTTGAGAACTCGTGGTAACTTGATTTCCCCAGATATTTCGTCAAAATCCCTGTTTAATTATTAAACATGGATTTAGTTAATAAATAACTTTTGTTGGCAACATTACTTAGTTATTATAAAAAGTTATAGTGGCAACACTGTCTCAAGTCTCTTCTGCTACGACCTCGCGAAGGATAGACGTGTGCAATTAAAAGTACTTTCCTAAACTTGGGGTTTGATTCTCTTATCTTGATCGGCCTACTACGTGGAAGCTAACTACAGTCTAATTCCTTCATGGTCCTTCGAGCCGGATTGTCAAATTATGTCCAGGACATGATGGAAAGGTCAGGGCTGTAGAGGTCATGACCCCAAATAAAAGAACACATGTTAGAGCCATAAATAAAATATGTATTTTACCTATAGATTCTGAATAGCATAAGTTACATCAAAAAATTTGTTCTCTATTCTATTTCACATACATAAACCTTTTTAGAATAGTTAGTTATTACATTAAAATTATACAATTAACTTTAAAGTTTGTGAACAATAATAATATCATAATGTAATTAACATTCGCGAGGCCGCAGTATGTTTAATTATTAAACATGGATTTAGTTAATAAATAACTTTTGTTGGCAACATTACTTAGTTATTATAAAAAGTTATAGTGGCAACACTGTCTCAAGTCTCTTCTGCTACGACCTCGCGAAGGATAGACGTGTGCAATTAAAAGTACTTTCCTAAACTTGGGGTTTGATTCTCTTATCTTGATCGGCCTACTACGTGGAAGCTAACTACAGTCTAATTCCTTCAATCCCAGGATTCCTGAATATTTCTGGAAAAGCAGCGTAGATCACATTTTGTATAATCCTCTACCTGCCTGTGAAGATAAGCCAGTGAGCCACTCGCAAATCTGTTGAGGCAGCCTCAGGATTAGACCAAACAATAGATACTTACTGGGTTATGCTTTTGTTCAAATGTACTTCTAATGAGACAGTTATTTCAAAATCGGACTTCAAATTAGTATATTCATTTATTTCGTCTCCAACGATAGCCGTCCAAATAGCCTGCCTGAAGTCTCTTGAACAAACGATCTCCACAGAACACGATCTTGTGCCGTTTGTATAACAAGGCTTCCAGCGACTCGCTTGACCTCGCTCTTCCATCTAGTGAAGAGTCTCATTATTCTGTTTCCCGACCGAATCCCGAGGCCACTTTTCGCCACTGGAGCCTATTGATTATTCGCGCTACGTACCACTTCAGTTTCACGACTCGTTGAGCCAATTATTTCGGCAACTCTGACTCTCCTACGAATTTTCCTATTTCTGATTGGAAGAGCAAGAATACACCCAGAATTATATTTTTTATCGATTTCAAAAAAAGGAGGAGGTTCTCAATTCGACGCGTATTTTGTTTGGCCTTGTTTGTACACTCCGTCAGGTCTGAACCGATTTCAATAATATTTTATTATTTGATACCGCCAAGTTGGTCCCATTTAAATTTGGTGAAGATCTGAAGAATGTCTTCGGTGATGGAGGACGAGGACAAACTCATGAGATCGAACACGTTATTACTAGATCGTATTTTTTTTTTTTATTTTATACGATGACAAGTTAGTCCTTGACTGCGATCTCACCTGATGGTAAGTGACGATAAGATGGTAGCGGGCTAACTTGGAACATACTCCTAATTGGTTTCTACACGCCATCATGCCGGAACACTAAATCGCTTGGCGGCACGTCTTTGACGGTAGGGTGGTAACTAGCCACGGCCAAAGCCTCCCACCAGACCAGACCAGAGACAATTCAGAAACTATAAATTCCCAAATTGACCCCGCCGGGAATCGAACCCGAGACCTCCCAATTATAAGACAACAGCGCTCACCACTGAGCCAGGGAGGTCGTCGAAATAATAAAATCGTCGGTCGGTCGTTGAAAATAAATAGATCGTGCTCGTATTATAGCTATATTCCTTGTAAGAACCGCTATGAACCGCTTCCGTATAACAATATTCCGGTAAAATCTATATCCCTAGGGTTACAGCTATATCACGGCTTCAACTATCTTACTGCACATATACATGCGTCTCCCAATTATTCGCAGGTTGAGATCACACCAGACCGAGAAGTAGGGACAATCCTGTTCAGTGCAATGGGTGCGGTCGGCAGTGTGGCAGTGTCGGCCGCCGCCTGCGCCCGGGACAGCTAGCGGCGGGGCTCGGCGCAGCTCGGGGCGCGCTCGCCGCTCTGGGCCGCGCTGACGAGCCAGCCCCTCGACGACGACGGAGAAGACGCTGCCGAGAATGGCAGCTAGCACTCCGCCGACGACCGCACTATCGCTGATATCGGCGAGCGAATGAAACTGTTCTTGGACATTCCACTTAGATTCTAATTGAATATGTTACGAACAATTATTGTGGACTTTTAGGGTGCTCGCGCACTATGCAGCTACGACCAGAACGCGAATGAAACTGTTCTTGGACATTCCACTTAGATTCTAATTGAGTATGTTACGAACAATTATTGTGGACTTTTACGGTGCTCGTGCACTATGCAGCTACGACCAGAACCTTGGTCACAGTCACTGGTCACATCGCGGACAAAGCTACAACGACCAACGGGCCGCACGACTTGCCTTTAGTTGTTGCGACCGAACTTTGTGTACTTTATCGTTGGTTCAATCTACGATGACGCGCATCACTCTTTATTCCAATCGCTTAAAATACATTTGTGTATATACTTAATGTACTGCTAGAATATGAGCCTATTTTAAGAGATGTGGGCATATACGCTCGAGAAGAAAAATTAGCTAGACGCACAATCAACTGGAAATAATATGCTCTACTTCACATCATACGGGATTTTATTAGTCAATTAGTAAAAAAAATGTTTGTGGAGCATCTTTCCCGCTAAGGCAAAATCATGACCAAAATTAAATGTATACCTACACCGAGTAGTAGGCGCTTCTTCATAGATTGAACTCAATCTTCGACCATTTAAAGTAGTTTAGTACTAAATAAATTCTGCCACTTTCCGCAGGAGGTGAGGTAAATACGTACAGCACACATTTACTGACTAACTACGTCTCCATGAGCGCACACTAACTCAAAAGCTGTCAGACTTACAGAAAATGAGCACACAAGAAAATAATTACCTACGCGTACGTCGTACGTGTACTTCGTCCTTCTCTCTCTCGTCCAATAACTCAATGCTTTCGTAGTCCGCTTGATCGTATTAATTTTTGCGAGCAAAGTTGCGTGTAGCTTCGTTAGTGTGCTTGCTCCCAATGAAACATTTTCTATTATTGTAACAAACGTTAATTAAATGTAGAAATGTTGTTATTGCGATTGTAAACAATTTCAAAATTAATTGACGTAACTGTTAACCGTTAATTAGTCCTATTTTCATGAAAGAAACAGTCGAGTCGCTAATTATTCAGGATAACTTACTTATTAAAAATATGTTAAAGGCAAATTTTATGAACATCGGAGATGCAATCATAAACATTGCAGGAGTAGGTTGGCGCATACGTGTACATACTGTAGTGTATACTTTTAAACTTAAGCAGTGAATTGGAATTCCAGGCTTTTTGCAAGAAAATTTAAATTTAGAATTCAGACTTAGATAAATATTATGTACCTATTTACAAAAAGATTATTGAGCATTTTTTTTCCAACGAAGCACAATATTCTAAAATCTTACTAACATTGTTAGTTCGCCAGTCATGGAGCAACTGCAACATATTAGTGACATTATTTTTTGCTTGGGCCTATAGTGCAAAGGCATTTGACCTGAAGAGTGAGAGCTACTTTTTATCCCGGGAAAACAAAGGGTTTCCGCGGGAATCTTAATCTACGTGGACATAGTCGCAGGCAAAAACTATGTAGTAGGTTTAATATAAGGGTTTGATAAATATTCATGTACCTAACGATGTGAGTCTCCGATCATTATTCCTTATTCAAAGCCAATATCTAAAATAATAATCTTAAGCAAGATAAAGGGAACAATGTTTCGCTGCAGGGCGTCGTTATCACAACTTTCCATTGACGAAGTCCTATTATTTTCAATGAAATATTCTCGAATTGGATTTCAAGTTTCGTAATATGCCTAACCAAGAAAGTATTAATTCCCGCTTGAAATTATTGAAACAATTTAATTCAGAAATTTTCTCTTATGAAATTCCCAATTAGACATTATACAAAATCGCCCGTCTTAACGAGTTACTTCGTTGTACTTCGACAGAGACTGATTAAAGAACTATAGATTGCTAACCATATTATACATTAACAGACCGTCCCCCGTCGCCCCACGTCCGCGCAACCGATCGTAGAGTCCGCGGACGACGCGAACGGCCGCCAAGCTCACGAGCGACCGCGACCAGCGCCCGCCGCGGGCGCAAACCGCGCCGTGAAAATTGCTACTCCATTTTCCATACAAATCTGTATTCTACGGGTGAAAACCGCTCCGTGGGTACGGGTGCTAAAACGAATCTCGGGTGAATCTAGTTATTACGTCTATCAGATGTTGAACCAGCTACCCTTTTTATTCATTCAATACAACCACGCGAAGAACACTGAACTCTCAATTTGCCATTTTTATAAATGATTTCATGATTATTTTGTATAAGTGTTCTTATCATACTTATTTAATTCGAGGTAGAATTATATAAATATAAATAATGAACCAGAACAATAAAAAAATAGATTTCAAAAATAAAATATGATTTCCAATCCTAATAACGCCATCTAGTATCATTTTTACCGTAATTTGATTTATGCAAAGAGTTAGCAATCTATTTCTTCTTACTAATCGCTGACTTCGATAAAACATAACGTGATTAAAAATCTTACGCATACTCTATTGAGTATTGATACATGCTTAATGATTGTGAAAAACGCAAAGAAATGCACTAAGCGACAGATATATAACCAAAAATCATACACGAACAAACAAGGGTTGCAACTTTGTTTTATTTGTCACTTTAGTACCTACATAATAATTAATACTAAAAATCGCGAAATGTTTCTTCCACACTGTTTTTTTTATTATAAGACGAATAATTAATACTATAAATATAATATGAAAACAATTTTATACTTAAACGAAAATTAAATTAACCTTAAAATTAAACTGAATGAAGTGTTATTCTATGTATTATTATTAAAATTATATTTACACAATAGTTTTTATGCACGGATTTGCTTATAGAAGTTAAACTAAGTATGCTGGAAGTAGACGAATTAATAAAACTTAAGTACTTATAGGTAGAAGTGTATAAAGGTAGATAATTTGACATAAAAAATCATTATGATGTAATTTTCTACATAATAGGGCCTAACTTACCTTAGTCCAACTAGACTAAGTGATATGAACTGGACGTATTAAAGGCCGTCAATAAACATCCGGAGCTCTGGATTAGATCTTGTCTGCAATAATTGCAGACGGGACGCAAAAGCACGGTAACAATTGTACAAAGTTCGGTTACGAACTTTCTACAATTGTGCCAGGAACGGTAATTCGGTAACGGTAAAAGCACACCCCAAATTACCGTTACCGAATTACCGTTCCTGGCCCCAAAGGAAATATGTAGATTGGGCTTTTTTTATTGCAAAGCTGTATTCTAATAAAAATAAAATATTTAATTGTATCTATTTTGAAAAACTTACTACAATTTTATAATGTGACAATTAAGTAAAAATAAGCTACGTTTTTGACATTATTCATTTCAAACATGAATAAAAATTTCTAATAGGTTCTGAGCTTTTTCGGTGCTTCGGTGCGGTAGTCTTAATATATTTGAAGAGTTGGTAACCCTTACCATCTGTATCTGTAATGAACTCCGGAAGTGATTCCGAATGCTTACGCCAAAACTTGAAGAGACCAAAAAATTAACTAATTAACTTCGACATATCTCATATCATTAAAATATAAATCCTACCTATAAATTCTTTTATTATAAACTAAAATAATTTTTTATAAAATATTATGTTATAATGTTTCCAATTTTCTCTACATTTTGCCACCATTTCTCATTCTCATGCCAAAGATGATAATATGTATTATTAATATTAAAGATTATTAAATAGGTATTTTATTATACATTTTATTTACTTATCTTAAAGAGCAGATGCTAGCAATGTGTAATAACTAAAATTTTTTTTTTGTTTCAAACTTGACAAAGTATACTTTCCCTCTCGGAATATATGGGAACTAAGGTTTCTTTGTAGCGTCAGTTAAAATTATTATTTTTTACGATTTTATATTCTAAAAATATTTATTACATTAAGTACATCAATTAAGTTTTGCTTAACTTTTGGTGAAATGTTGTTTTTGATAATGATCCGTCGATTTCTTTGATAAAATATTTTCAAGGTACCAGTATTTTTGCGTAATGTAACATTTTATTAAAGAGATATGCCACAGTATACTTTTGTTACTTATTTCGCTAGCGTGTTTTTCTTTTAGATCTATTCATTAAAATTCATAATAATTATTATTAAATAAGTTATTATAATATGATTGCACATAAGTCGAAAAACTGATGGGCTCCTAAGGTGCTGGAGTAGTGACCCCGCACCGGAAAGCATAGTGTTGGCAGGCTTGACCGGACAATATCAGACAAGTCAGAGGCAGCCGCTGGATACGAGCGACACAAGACCAAGACCTTTAGAAGTCCGTGCAAGAGATCTTTAACCAGCAGGCAGTAATGAAATAACATATTTAATGTTTTGTTGTAAGAGATTGTGTCGTTATATTTGAGGCTATTTTTAACGTCTACGTGACCTCACGTTACTCAAATAGCTCAGTAGACCGTATTTTACAAGTGGTGAGTAAATTAGCGAAAAGGTCAAAGGTACAAGAGGGAGTAGCGGCGTAATTGAATGAGTGAATAGAGATAATTTGTCACGAAAGGCCTCCACACTTATGGAGCTATTTTGTGCTGTAACTTTTTATGGTGGCCTAGTTAAACGAGGAACTTCTAAGTTTTGTCCAATCCTTCTGTTCTTATTGTTATAGCCATTTTATTTACACTACTATTAAAGCTATAAAGTTGAAAGGGGCAGCTGTTATAATTACAAAACTTGTTACCGCCACATAGGCGTAGCCACGCAGGTTACCGCACGTTATCAAAAATGTTAAGGTTAACATAAAAGACGTGATTTTTTAATTGTTCTCCTTGATATTTTTGCAAAAAAAGTTTGTCGTTGGTAAGTATTCTATTTATAACTTACTACAAAATTATAAAATACCAACCACTTAAGAAGATAATTAATAAATAAAAATAAATTAAGCGTTAATGTAAGTAATTTTAAATAGCTCTTAACACATAAAAATTAACACATAACTCCAAAAGTTAGTGGTGCGAGGCCTGGGTTATCCCATCACGCCTAGCATGCACGCGCGAGAAAATTTTGTCTACACCTTTTCTCGTATTATCTCTATCGAAACTAACATATCTAGTTGCACACATGATTCGTCCCGTTACGTCACAAGCAGAGATAAAATTATTTTCTCTATTTTTCTCTACGAACTCTAACATGACGACGTAAGTTACTCATGAAGTTTAAAAGAGAGATATTTCTCGTAATTTTTTAAGGTTTCCCACATGGAAGTAGTTTTCCATGGTTTCTGAATGAACAAAATCGGTGTTGTAACACTAGATTATCGTATGGTGTTGTGAAAGGGCTACAACGTGCACCGGTTTGTTTACGTCTACTGTCATGAGAAAGCCAAGTCTTCGACGAGAAATTAGTCACTTGTTGCGTGCATGTTAAGGTTAACGAGAAATCAGTCTACATCGACAATATCTCTCTCTCACTTCGCGAGATGAACCTTAGACCCTCCAAAAGAGAAGGCGAAGTCTGAACCACTAGGCTATTATACCGCTACGTATTAAAGTCGTATTAAATATTTGATTAGATAATAATAGCTAGTCAATTCAGCTTTTTACTAACATGATTCTCATAACTAAAAGTTGTCTTTGACAATTTCACTTGTAGTAGTTAGGTGCTGACATTCGTCAATGACGTTGCATAATATTATAATTGCATTGAAGAATACAGTTAGGTACGTTGTAATTAACAGAAAACGATTTTGCCGAGACGAGAATAACTAGAATATTCGGAAAAGAGCTAGCGTACCACTGGTCAGTTTCCTTAGTTCCGCTTGCAGAGACGCTGGTTAGGCTTAGCCCAGGAATAAATTTGTAATTTTGACAGATGAGATATACGAAATCTGTCAAAGCAGCAGCTAACTCTGGGTGAAAAGGATAACCCTGCGTTTCTGCAAGCGGCCCTTACTCGTCAATTTTACTAATTCACCAGTTTACTCACTAAACAGTTTCTGAATTCGGAAAGTACACCGTAATCGATATCAAAGCAAATAATCTGGTACACGTATCTATTTCCAATAATATTTAGACCGCAAGCTGTGAGACCTTATTTACTCAGAAGAAACGGCACGCATCAACCCTTTTCGCGATATGAAAGTACCTAATAGAAATGGAAAAATGTTATACCTAATACCTCTGTGAGTAATAATGTAATTCGCCTGTATATACGTTGTATTATCCAAGTTACATGCAAGCTATCGAATTTGCGTTTAACTGCCTATATGTCCATTCGATCATTGCAGAGTAACGTTTAACCGAGCAATAAAGGCGTTCTTATACACTCTTACAGTACGGAAAATCCGTCAAAACCTCAAATTTATACGTAGGTTATTATATTAGGTTAATCGGTGATGGTTAAATTAGCACGTAATTATTTGCTAGATTGACATAGTTGACATTGAGTTTCTCGACAGCAGTTGCTCTTTTCAAAATTCAAATAGTTAATAAGTGTTTTTAAGAACTCAGGAGCTTGTCAGCAGAGTCCGAATGCCGAACCGATAGTAAAATCTTGAATTATCATAGAATCATATCATACAGATAGAATATATACTAGTGGTTCGCCCCGAACTGAGACCTCGCGGTAACGGTATCCCATGATTATTCATTCAATCGATACATGATAACCATAACTGACATTATTATTATGCCCGTTTTCACCAAACATACCTAAATCATCCCCTAAGTAGGAGTCTCTTAACGTAGGTAGCTCCTAAATACAATCCTAAGTCCTAACATCCGTCCCAATATCCTTTTAGGTGTCCCGTACAGGATCGTGATAAATAAGTTGACAGAAAACATCAATCACCTAACTTATAGGTAGCCCGTAAAGGTTAGGGAACGTTAGTGAAAACATTGAATTATTATGTAGGTACTAACGAGTGAAACCGGGTTACGGGCATCTGTACAAATCGTCATCTATCGACGCGAATAGAAAATATACAATATTTAACTAAAATTTAACTAAAAAATAATTTTAATTGAATAATATGGTACAAAAAAAATTACAATACAATTATTGTATTATAATAAGTAACTAAATAATAATGGTCGACGCAAAACTGTTTTTGGGATAGGTCGTTAGTCGTAACTCGTAGTTCCATGGGAATAGTTACTGACTGCGCCATCTATTAGCATTATTGTGAAGCTATGTTGATGCTATATGAATTACTGATGTACATTAAAAATTAAATAATCTCGTTTCTTTATAATATTCATATAATTTTAGTATTTGTTGTTCAAGTAAAGGATATAAGTGACCTAAAAACATAAAATCAGTTTGAAAATCCATAGCGGATTTTCCTAGAGAGCGTCTTCAAGCGAGCGTATAAAATCGCCACTTTGAAAGCCCCCCATTTCGTCAATTTTAAGGGAAAAATTAAAAAAAAAATATTTTTGTACTCAGTTCAAAATTATCTTTAAAATGATACGTAACAATTTTATGTAACGCGATATTTTTTTTTTTACTTCGCATTCGCTTCTATGAGAGCCCCCCTGAGATAAAGATTTTTATAACTTTTTAAGCCATTTTCGGCTGGAGGCCATCGGTTTACATATTATATCTAAATTTGAAGTAATTACGTTCAGTAATTCAAAAGTTATAAGGCTCTGACAGACGGACGGACGGACGGACGGACAAGTGCAAATCGCTCTAGTTAACTCAAAGACCTTTGCTTCGCTCGGTCGATAATTTTGTTTCTTTGTATGGTACCTGGTTATCTAGATAGAGCAAAAATCTCCATTGAGACTTGTTGTGTATGAAAATTGAGTATAAATAAAAATATAGCTTCGAATCTTTGTTTGCGCAGAGCGGGGATTTATCAGTAAAATAAAAACCCAGTAGAGGAACATAGCTCTATTTTTTACCGTTTGCTGTCAAAAAAGTCTCTGATTTATTTTTATATTGTTTTCGTTTGATGTTTATTTTCAATTTTGTCGTCTCGTGTTTGATGTCGAAAAACAATGTGACTAAAACCGTGTATCCCGCAAAAAAATTACAAATTTTTATTATTTACTGTGATAAAGGCGACAGTAACTTCCTACACGTGAAAATTTCAAGGGACTAGCTCTAAAGGCTGAAGGTGTAAAGCCATGTGACAGACAGCGGATATTTAGAACCTTTTGGGTTAGGTATAAAAACCTTAAAATTACGATACGATACGATACGATATCGCATTGAAACCTAACAGTACTTATTAACAAAGAAAACGCTAAAGAAGTTTAAAAAAGTTCAAAACAACAACGCTCTAATTAAAATCTCAGAATCAGGAATCTGTGAGAAATGCACAGTATTTTAACTTCTCGTAGTGCTAGGTACGTACTCCTGTACGGTATGTAAGCTTAATCCAGTGAAAACTTATATAGCAAAACGCTTACAAAATTAACGATACACATTTCTTAGATAAGCACTATCTGTTATTGGGAAAATAAACATCCAATATTTTCTACATTCGCCAAGAAAATTTCCAACCACGGATACTTTTATTTGACGTTATATGTAGCGATGGAGGCAATCTTTTCACTTTCTCAAAGATTTATTTCACCCAACGTTCCATATCGGTCTATTTTAGTCTATTTTAAACGCTTTAGTTCAAAGGTTTTGAAACGAAATGCTAGTGTGGATCGTCTTTCCAACGTCCATATTTAATATTACGTGTAATTTGTTATACTAGTATAATATATAAAAATTCTATTAAAAAAACCGACTGAACGCCACTGAAAAGTATAAAATAATTTCAGTTTGTTCACGTATGTAAAGTCGGGTGGGCCAACTAAAACTAAAATAGAAACGATGAAACGAATGCGCCACGCTAGCCAAAATTTTAATTTGTAGGTCCAGGCACAGAATATAATACTTAGTACTTGGTACAAGTACGTTGAAGTCGGACTAGCGTTGCAGTTTCATAGTTCTATTGAGGCCCGCCCGTCTTCAACATACGTGTACAAACTGAAATTATTTTATACTTTTCAGTGGCGTTTGAAGTCGGTTTTTTTAAAAGAATTTTTATAAATTATTTTAAGTTTTTTAGTGTAGCTTCATAGGATAAATCAACACATTCTCTGCTCGCGAGCGATTTGTTTCTATTAATTGATCAAAACGAATCCAAACACTTCATAGCTGCTATTATTCTTTCAAGAGTGAACTAGTGTGCTAGATATCCTGGATGCAGCACCAGCTCATCGTGTTGCCACCATTGCATTCCATGTAGAATCAAATACTGATCAAAACGAATCAATCAAATCAAACACGACATGTCTGCTATTATTTTTAACCGACTTCAAAAAATACAAAAAGAGGAGGTTCTCAATTCGACGCGTATTTTTTTTTTTATTTTTTTTTTTGTCGATGTTACTCCATATCTCCCTCAAATCTTAACCGATTTCGATATTTTTTTTTTATTTGAAAGGGCGTATCTGCAGGTAGGTCCCATTTAAGTTTGGTGAAGATTTGATGAATATCTTCGGAGATGGAGGACGGAACTCCTCAATGAATTAGAGGAAATCGCTCGCGATCAGAGTATGTGTAGACTTTTAACCATGCCTACTACATAACATACATACATTAGCTAAATTTCTATTTATCATCTTATTTTTACAAGCTTTTATTTGTCTTGCAATGTATATTTAGGTCAAGTCTTGCAAGGTGTATTAGAACCATTCCCGGTTTCCGATTGAGCTGAAAATGTGCATGTACATGTAAATCGGATTACAATGCAATATTATTTTAACATGGAGCTGATCTGATGATGGAGGTGGAAGATGGCTATGGAAATTCTGTAGTAAAACGATGTAACACCATGGAGTTCAGACTCGTTTAATTCGTGCTAAGAAGTACTCTGGTCCTAGATAATATCCAGGGTCTGATGATGAAGCTGAACGATGGTTATGAGCACTCTGTAAAGAAACTACGTAACCATATTTAGTTTGGGCTCGTTTCAATTGTATTGATAAGTAGTCTTAAATGATATAAATAATGGAATGGCTCTGATGATGGAGCTGAAACTGCAGCCAGGATATGCAGCACACTAGTACAGTCTTTAAAAAAATACCACATATGTCGTGTTTGGATTCATTTTAATCAGTACTTGATTCTACATAGAATGCAATGGTGGCAACACGATAAGCTGATGCTGCAGCCAGGATATCTAGCATACTAGTTCACTCTTAAAATAATAATAGCAGCTATGAAGTGTTTGGATTAGTTTTGATCAATAAATAGAAACAAATCGCTCGCGATCAGAGAATGTGTAGATTTATCCTATGAAGCTACACTAAAAAGCTTAAAATAATTTAGAAAAAACTTTTTAAAAAAACCGACTTCAAACGCCACTGAAAAGTATAAAATAATTTCAGTTTGTACACGTATGTTGAAGTCGGGCGGGCCTCAATAGAAGAATAGAAACTGCAACGCTAGCCCGACTTCAATGTACCTGTACCAAGTACATATTCTGTGACTGGACCTACAAATCAATATTCTGGCTAGCGTGGCGCATTCGTTTCATCGTTTCTGTTTAGGCCCGCCCGACTTCAACATACGTGTACAAACTGAAATTATTTTATACTTTTCAGTGGCGTTTGAAGTCGGTTTTTTTAAAAAGTTTTTTATATATTATTAAAGACTGTACTAGTGTGTTGCATATCCTGGCTGCAGTTTCAGCTCCATCATCAGAGCCATTCCATGGATATCGTTTAAGACTACTTATCAATACGAATGGAACGAGCCCAAACTAAATATGGTTACGTAGTTTCATTACAGAGTGCTCATAACCACCGTTCAGCTGCATCATCAGACTCTAGATATTATCTTGGACCAGAATACTTCTTTAGACGAATCAAACGAGCCCGAACTCCATGATGTTACATCGTTTTACTACAGAATTCCCATAGCCATCTTCCACCTCCATCATCACTTATCAGATCAGCTCCATGTTACAATAATATTGCATTGTAATCCGATTTACATGTACATGCACATTTTCAGCTCAATCGCCGGGACCTAAACATACATTGCAAGATAAATAAAAGCTTGTAAAAATAAGTTGATAAATAGAAATTTAGCTTATGTATTTATGTTATGTATGCCTAGGCATGGTTAAAAGTCTACACATACTCTGATCGCGAGCGATTTCCTCTCATTCATTGAGAAGTTCCGTCCTCCATCTCCGAAGATATTCATGAAATCTTCACCAAATTTAAATGGGACCTACCTGCAGATACGCCCATTCAAATAAAAAAAAATTATTGAAATCGGTTAAGATTTGAGGGAGATATGGAGTAACATCGACAAAAAAAACGCGTCGAATTGAGAACCTCCCGACCGATTTTTGTACCGAGATTTTTGTATTTTTTGAAGTCGGTTAAAAAGTTAGTAGGCATCTCCTAGGCAAACGCGCTTCAGCCTTATCAATGCATTCACCATGTGTGCCGTCAAGTAGATACGAACCTATCAAACGATACGAGACAAAACTTTAAAAAATCGGCCAACTGCGAATCAGGCCTCGCTCTTTTAGGGTTCCGTACATATGACCAAATCACTTTTTTTTAAACTAGATATTTAGATATCTTAGTCTTATATAATATATAGAACTAAATCAGCATAAAATGGGAAAAAAATGCTCGTTTGTTTTGGTCACAACTTACAAAACGCATTATAAATCCGTGTTTTCAGTATTTTTTGTTTAAATACACTATATAGTACATAATATACCGAAATTTCAAATTCCTAACTAGTTTAGTTTTTGAGATAGACCCCGTAAAAAAATTGGTCTAAAAGCGACAAATTTGAATGATGATTGGATTTTGAAGCTAAAAAATAATAAAAAGCCGGCCAAGTGCGAGTCGGACTCGCACACCGAGGGTTCCGTACTCCAAAAGTAAAAGTAAAACGATAATATTATATTAATTTGCTTATTTATCGTTAACTTTGTTTTCGACAATAAATGTAAATGGTAAATTAAAATTCAGTGAGTGGGCTACCGTAGGTATTTACAAAAGTAGAGATAGACTGTATGAGTTATATGAAGAAAAACAATTTAAGCGGTCTTCAAGTTTTCTTGAAAGCGTGAAAACATACTCTAAGATATTTAAAAACGTATGCATTCACGCAAAAGCAATACATATTAAAGAGAGAATCGTGAAATCCGATAATAAAATAAAAACCACGTGGAATATAGTTAATGAAGAAACGGGTAAAAGTAAATCACGTGATGTTAACTTTGAAATTATTGTTAATAATGATAAAATAACTTCTGACGTGGAGGTTGCAAATACTTTCGAGAATTTTTTTCAGAACATTCCTGTTCTGCTGACTGACTCTCTGAATTCCTCACCTACTGCAGCTCAGAGTTTATTGAGAGGCAACGTCAATGAGTGCAATGTTTTATTTGAATTCAAATTTATCACTGCAGCTGAGGTAATAAAAAATTTTAAGATGTTGAAAATGAAAAAAACTGGTGATTTATGGGGTATGTCTGTAAAAATTATATCTGACATAATAAATGACATTGCTCCTTATTTAGCCGTAATTTTTAATGGATGTGTTGCTATGGGTATCTTTCCAAATTTGATGAAACATAGCAAACTCATCCCCCTGTTTAAATCAGACAACAGAACTGACCTCAATAATTACAGACCTGTATCAATCCTTCCAACACTTAGTAAGATATTTGAAAAAATTATACTTGATCAACTAATGAAGCATTTTAATGTTAATAACTTGCTACACCCCGAACAGTACGGCTTCACGAAGGGTCGAAGCACGACTGATGCTGGTGCAAAGCTACTTGAACATATTTTCGATGCCTGGAAGCGTTCACAGAATGCTATTGGGGTTTTTTGTGACCTATCTAAGGCGTTTAATTGCGTTGATCACCAAACTCTTTTACTCAAACTTAGTCATTATGGCATAAGAAGCGTTGCACTTGATCTCATTGCCTCTTACCTTAGTGATCGAACACAAAGTGTATGCGTAGGTGACGTGAAGTCGCGGGGTTCATCTACTCTGTTGGGTGTCCCACAGGGCTCTATCCTGGGTCCTTTTCTATTTTTGGTGTATATTAATGACTTACCATATCATGTCCGCGATGCTTGCAATATTGTGTTGTTTGCAGATGATACATCTCTAATATGCAAAACTGACAGAAACAAAGTAAATTTTGACGATGTGAACAATACCATATCTCAGATATCGCGTTGGTTTACTGTTAATAATTTGCTCTTGAACGCTAAAAAAACTAAGTGTTTAGAATTTATTGTACCAAATGTTAAGAAAATTGACAAAACAATAAAAATAAACGGGGAAAACCTTATAATTGAGAACTCCACAGTTTTTCTGGGGGTGACCTTGGATAGTAAGCTTCAGTGGGACGCTCACATAGAGACATTAGCGGGTAAACTCAGCTCAGCTGCCTATGCTGTCAGAAAAATCAGACAGTTTACCGATGTGGAAACGGCTAGGCTGGTCTACTTTGCCTACTTCCATAGTGTAATGTCCTATGGAATCTTATTGTGGGGCGGAGCAGCTCATATTGAAACTATTTTTATATTACAGAAAAGAGCCATTCGATTTATCTATAAACTCGGTTCGTATCTCTTCGTGAAAAGTTTAAAGAGATTGGTATTCTTACGGTAGCTTCACAGTACATTTATAATAATATAGTCTTTGTGAGACAAAATATTCATCTGCATAAACAAAGAGACAATACACACAATCGACTAGTTAGAAATCGTCATAAACTAGAAATTCCATCATGTCGCCTGCGCAAAGTGCAAAAATCCTTTGTGGGGTTGAGCGTACGCTTATATAATATGATTCCGAAGGAATTGCTAGATTTGCCACTGCACAAATTTAAACAATGCGTAAAAACTCACTTACTGAGTCGCGCTTATTACAAAGTTAATGACTTTCTTAATGACAAAGTTGCATGGGATCTTAAAATTAGTGTTTGAATAATATTATTCAATTCGATGCTTTGATACGGGTAGACTAAGTATGTCACGCTCTCTTTAAACATTTCTGTGGTGGTGTCGTGTGGTGCGGGTTGTTACGTTCCCTCAAATATGGTCGAGCGAAGCAATGGCTGGATCATGCGTCATGCTCGTGAACGGGTGCCGCCGGCGGGAATGGGACTACTTTCTGTCTGCCCGTCTTTGACATGAATTGAATTGTAGTACGTTTTGTGGAAATGTCATATTCTATTCTAACAAAGATGCACGGGTTAAATCAGCTTGCCATCCAGCTGCCCACAAGATAGTATAAAAACTTATTACAATGTAATAGCTACTTATTAATATTGTAAAATGATTATTTTGAAAAGAGCAACTGCTGAGTTTCTTGCCGGCTCTTCTCAGCAGAATCCGCTTTCCGAACCGGTGGTAGAATCTTGACGTGTCATAAGAGCCACAGGTTGGCCTACATGAAATAAATAATTTTGAATTTGACATTTTGGCCGATTAATCAAAAACTATTATATCTAGAAATAAATAAAAAACTGTTTTAGAATGCACACGTAAAGGCCTTCCATATGATACCCCACTCGGTATAATTATCTTACTTTGAAATTTCAAACCCCTGATTTTCCCCCTATTTTACTTAAACTAAAATAATTTTCGTGTTGATTTTATTTTTCCTGTAAAATATACATAAACCTCTATTGACCATAATTATTTCAGATTTTTCGATTGGTAAACTTCGGAGATAACGGGGGGGAACGGTATTTTTTTCGACATTTTGGCCAATTAATCAAAAACTATTATATATAGAAATAAATAAAAAACTGTTTTAGAATGCACACGTAAAGGCCTTTTGATATGAAACCCCACTTGGTATAGTTATTTTACTTTGAAATTTCAAATCCCCGATTTTCCCCCTTTTTTAATAAAACTAAAAATAATTTTCGATTTTTCTTTATTCCAATGATGTTGGACCACTATTATACACAACTATGCCAAATTTCATGTCGATAGCTTTAATAGTTACTGAAATAATCGACTGTGACAGACGGACGGACGGACGGAGAAAGTCTCACCATAAGGGTTCCATTTTTACCATTTTGGTACGGAACCCTAAAAACGTGTGAATGGGCTAACGTTCAGACGCATCAGATTCGTACAAAGTAACACATTAATTTATTTAATAATATAAAATATACCTATATAGTGTATAGATTAAAGATATTAAAATAGACTTAATAAAAAGTCTTTAAAGCATTAAAATTAAAACGCCAGGCTTAAGGGCAACATTGAGTAACATTCCGTATGTAATATAGATACATAATATACTGATATTATTGACAAATCGATTTGTAGAAAGAAATAACAAATAGCACAAATAATATTTTTCAAATCCATCCAAGGAAAATAATACCAATCTTAAATCCATCTCTACTAATCTTATCTATGAAAACGTTAATAGCAAGGTTCGCACCGGGCGCGGCAGCCTCGCAAGCCCTTGCTTTGCTTGTTAAATAATAATTACGTGTTTTAGTCATATTAGAAAAAACAATAATATTTTACCTCTTATTAGTAATAATATTTTGCAGTTTACCCGAACAGTAGTGCGATGTGCAAGATCGCTACCACAGTAAAAGTTATATCGGTATAAAAATACATTTTAAATGTAATTTGGATCAAATATTACTTTTTAGTTGATTTGTTTTTAAAAATATTGAACGATCCCGCATTCTTCACCTCCTTGGGTGATTTGTTATACACTTGCATTCTTGCAAATTTTATGGAGGTACTATCTTCTTCCATGACACCTTCGAACTCGTGGAAGTAAAAGGAGATCTCCTCTACCACTTTGACTTTGCATCTGATTTATTTCAGTGAAAGTAATGTGAGTGTGAAAGGGTTGGTTGAGAATTTTTATTATTGACTCTAGTATGTATATTATGTATATAACACGCAGCTTCGAGCTCGACCAAGCGAACTCTTTTGCCTCGGGCCACGTTGTCGATCATAGCAATGCCCCATGAGTTTGCCGCGCTAAGTGTGTACCCAGCTATTCCTTTAATCTTCTTGTGATGAATCATTACGCCTCCACAAGCAATTATGTTCTTTTTCGTGAGATCATATTTTTCCTGAAGGTATAAAGATATTCCTTTGGGAAATTATGTTTTGCAAACGATATTTGAAAAAAACTCGTAATATTACAGCTAGCTACGATCGTTATACTAATGAGGAAGATTATTGAAAACTTTTAGGCAGAAGGTGCTGTGTGTTACTTGTCAAAAGGCTGTATAAGAAATATGGATTAGTTTCTTAGTATTCGCAAGGTTTTTTGATCTATTTGTATATTGCTGTACGATGTATACGACCGGGCATGTCTTCCAGTTGGAGGATTAAAAAAAAGCGAAAGTTACATATTGTAGCATAGTTAGGTATAATTCGTTCCTTATAGGATTTACTTCCCTTTTCGACCGAGAGACCTATCGGTATTATCCAACAGTGGACGTCTATCGTTTGTCGAAGAAATAATTAGAGTAAATTGAAAATTTTATTTTTAAAAACAGGCTTTTAGTAGCTGGCCTACAACGTCAGACACTGGCTATCATCTAGAACCAGACTACTTGTCAAGACGAATCAAACGAGCCCAAACTCGATGGGGTTAAACGTCGTTTTATTACAGAGTTGCCAAAACCACCTAAATAAAAGCTTGTAAAAAAGTAAGATTATGGAATAATAGGTTCAATAATAATGCCTTCAAAATACGGTATACCCCTTCCAAGTCAGCCCGCTACCATTTGATTGCATCGTCACTTAATTACCATCAGCTGAGATCGTGACAGACATAATATCTATCTATAATATAATAAAACTGTAACAGGTCCAATTCTGTACATTGAAGATATTTTGAAAATTTTTGTTTGAGGGCACTCTATAATCGATACTGAAGCCAAAACAATTTTTTTTTAATTTTTTGTCTGTCTGTCTGTCTGTCTGTCTGTCTGTCTGTCTGTCTGTATCTTGGCCGCGCATCACGCCGAAACTACTAGACGGATTTAAATGAAACTTGGCACGATTTAAGTTAATACTACGAGGTATAATATAGGATACTTTTTATCCCGAAATTCAGCACGGTTCCCTTGGGAGAGGGGATGAAAGTCAAAATGTGTATTTCGCTGTAATTCATTAAGGCGTATTCCGATTTCATTCATTCTTTTTTCGTTAGAAAGCGGGTTCTTTAGAGATTGTCCTGTAATTATTTCAAGGTCGTCAATTACGTAGTTCAGAAATTATAGACATCAAGATCTTCAGTATAAGGTCCAAATAACTTGAACCCCGGAATCTACAAGATACTTTGAATGAACGGCTCATCTTAAGCTGGCAAGCGTACTTTATCGTATATAGCCATCGTGGATAGCCCTATTTTGTCAAAGTCAAACTACTCCAAAGGCGTCAGATTTTGCCAAACGATCATTATACCTACATACTATATAGTAGGTATGGATGTAATACATCGTATGGACTTAATGCTACAGTGTTTTCCTATGCAATTTAATATTCTAATCATACTAATATTATAAATGCGAAAGTGTGTTTGTTGGTTTGTCCTTCAATCACGTCAAAACAGAGCCACGGATCGACGTGATTTTTTGCATGGGTACTATAGTTGAGGACATAGGCTACTTTTTATCCCGGAAAATCAAAGTGTTCACGAGGGATTTTAAAAACTAATCCACGCGGACGAAGTCGCGTGCATCAGCTAGTACCTAATAAATACAATTTTTCTTCTATGCTAAAACTTTACGTATACAATTCTAGTTATCTAAGAACTTCTAGGACTCGTCACGCGAGGTGCTAAGTTTGGGCGACCCGTTAGCTAAACAATTCGATAGCCGAATTGGCTTGAAAATTTCTAAACATTTTTAGACTGGGTTATTACTTACTAGGCCAATGTTTCATTGTTAAACTTTGAAAACTAGCGTTGTGTTAATGCTAATTTAGGCATTAAACCTGGCGGGACTTTAAAAGCATAGGTAGAGAAATGAGAATTTATTGCTGAGTACCTAAAATATAATAGGTTCTAGTATGTATAGGTACCTACCTAGTACCTACCTAGTACCTAGTAGAGAGGAGAATATTCAGCATTACATTCTTTAAAAAAAATGGTGTTTGGGTGGGACTTGTCTCGGAAGTATATGATAAGAACGAAGTTTGTATAACTCAACTCAAAAAAATTTTGTTCACATGGTCCAGAAACTTCCTGTGGTTCAAAAAAAATTACATACTTAACTATAATAATAAGTACCTATAGTGGCCTTTTCCAAAAAAGTTCTCTGTTATAATAAAACCAGTGACGAGCTTGTTAGCGAATTGTTACAGGGCCAGATAATGCAATCTGCAATTTCTGTAACGAAGGTCATATACCTACTTGCAAACCAAAAGGTGGGCAGGCATACCTGCTCTACGAAACCTGTTGTTTTGCATAAAAGTAGATTTTTATCATATTTCGGTTCGAAATCTTGTTTCAATGAATCGTTATTGCCAAACAATCTACATAAATTTTACTCAGCATCAAACAATCAGCAACCCATCAACGGCTCACTACTGATAGCAGGTCTCCTCGACAGAGAAGTGTCATAGTCCACCACGCTGACCCAATGCGAATGTATGCAATGTTGGATGTCACACAATTTCGAGAACATTATGAAAAACTCTCAGGTGTGCAGGTTTCCTCACGATGTTTTCCTTCACGGTTGAAGCATGCGATATTTAATTGCTTTAACGCACATACATAACTCCGAAAAGTCAGAGGTCGAACCTGCGACCCCCAGAATAGGAGACCATACAGTCCTACCCATTAGGCTATCACTGCTTGTGCTTAGGTAAGTGTACTGTGTGTACCTGACATTATGTCACGTTGATTCATTCATTTCCACCCATCGATCGCCGGCCGTCTTGTATCGTTAATTTTCCGTAAATCTGTCTTAAGACTACCTGAAGCCCAATGTATCTCTTCGTCCACGTGGATTTAGGCTTAAAATTAAAAAGCAAGTAGGTATTATAGCGTCATCTCTTGACTTTCCTGTAAAGTGTGCTAAGCTGAGCTGATTCTTATAAAATTCGATTCAGATTTTTTTCTGTGAGTCACTTTTTGAAACATAAGTACCTACAAGCTGCCCATATTATGCTGCCCCAAGCTACGCTAGATACCTACTTGTTAAAGCTCCATTTAAATTAGTCTAGGGGTAGTACTTGGAGTAGGAGGTATAGTTTTGGTCAATAAATACTAACCTGAAAACTGAACGCGAATTCAAAACTTTAGCCGTTGATTGTGGTCTTTGTGGATACCTCGCCATCAATAAATACTGGTTACATAAAAATCTGCCAAGTGCGAGTCGTGCCTCGCTCTTTTAGGGTTCCGTTAAAAAAAATTAAATAAAAATATTTCCATGTACCCATGGAAATATTTTAATTATTTTTTTTTAATTTAATTTAATTTTTATTATTTGTTGTTATAGCGGCAATAGAAATACATAATATGTGAAAATTTCATTTGTCCATCTATTACGGTTTACGAGATACAGCCCGCTGACAGACGGACGGACGGACGGACGGACGGACGGACGGACAACGTAGGCTTAGTAATAGGGTTCCGTTTGTACCCTTTGGGTACGGAACCCTAAAAAGCGACAACTTTTTTGATAACTCCGAGTATTTATGACCGCTAGCCACGAGATAAACGAGATGAGGTCATAAATAATAACGAATACCAACTCCCGAAATGAAAAAATCTATATAAATAAATAAGACTGAAATAAATATCTGTGATTTCGAAATAACTGGCTGTAAATTATTATGATTTTTATTTATGACTAGCTGATGGTTAACATAAGCATGGTAAGCAGTGATAGCCTAGTGGTTAGGACAGCGGTCTCCTATTCCGGAGGTCGCAGGTTCGATCCCGGGCACGCCTCTGATGGACGAGCCTCTGACTTTTCGGAGTCAAGTGCGTTTAAGCAATTAAGTATCACTTGCTTCAACGGTGAAGGAAAACATCGGAGGAAACCTGCACATCTGAGAGTTCTTCATAATGTTCTCAAAGGTGTGTGTGAAGTCCGCCAATTCGCATTGGGCCAGCGTGGTGGACTATTGCCTATAGCCCTTCTCTGACCTGAGCTCAGTAGCGAGCCGTTGATATGTTGCTAATGATGATGATGATGACGGATAACATGCGTCGATCCGTTGATCGCGTGATTAAAGGACAAACTAGCTAGCTAGCTAGTTAACTAGCTGTTAGCTGACGCCCGTGACTTCGTCCGCGTGGATGTAGTTTTTAGAAACCCTCGGTAACTCTGATTTTCCGGAATAAAAAGGAGCTTGTGTCACTCGACTCTAGGCCCTCAACTATACCTGTGTAAAATCATGTCGATTCGTTGCTCATTGCCTGCTTGATTGAAGAGTCCTTCAAACCAACAAACAAAATATTCACTTACGCATTTATACGTTATTTAAGTTAGTAAGTAAGTAAGTATAATATAATCGTTATGCTATCGTTTAAAAAATATTTGTCTCCTCAATCCCGATGTTAAAAAGCTTGAAAAGAACCGACGCGAAATACTATAAGTAAATGAAAAGCATTTTTATAAAATTCAAAATTATTTATTTCACGTAGGCCAACCTGTAGCTCTTATGACACGTCATGACTCTACCACCGGTTCGGAAAGCGGATTCTGCTGAGAAGAGCCGGCAAGAAACTCAGCAGTTGCTCTTTTTAAAATAATCATTTTACAATATCATTATGAAGCTATTACATTGTAATAAGTTTTTTATACTCTCTTGTGGGCAGCCGGATGCCAAGCCGATTTAACCCATGCAACTTTGTTAGAATAGAATAGAATTTAATATTTCCACAATGAGGGGAAGTTCCAAAAAAGCGTAGTTACTACAATTCAGTTCATGTTAAGACGGGCAGACAGAAATACTTAGGGTATACTTCCCAGGTAGTCCCATTTAAATTTTATCGAAATCGGTCGAGCGGCTTTTTAAAAATCAACAATAAATTATATACTTTGTAGTGGCGCGGGTGTTTGAAGTCGGGTTTTAAAAAGATTTTTTTTTATAAAATTATAATATTGGGATGTTGCCTGTACCATTTTAAAAATAAATTACTACTAACCGATTATTATATATTAACTTGTGTATTATTTATCGTTACATAGGGTATTCTAAAAGTAAACAACTTGTCCGCTGTTAGTTTTAAGTTATCTAACCAGTTTTAACCGACTTCAAAAAATACAAAAAGAGGAGGTTCTCAATTCGACGCATATTTTTTTTTACCGTCAAAAAAGGAGGTTATCAGTTTGTCCTCACATTTTTCCGAAAATAGTCATCGAATTATGATCATTCTGTGTCTATTTGCTTACATTTACTTCAATTGAGGGAACAGTAAAGATTTCATCAAAATTGGCCTAGTAGTTTTATGATATGGACACTTTCTGTCGGTATATAGAAGTCAATTTAAATTTTCTTAAATTATCGAGTAAACTATAAAAGTGCGGTAAATGTTTATGACGTCACACTCACAGCTCACGTAATATGTATTAATTCTTAGTAATTAGTAATCACGTAATAATTATCGTCCAAGCTGTCATACTATGCGCGCGTTTTGATATTTGATAAAGTGTTACTGGTTTGATTAGTTGGCAACACAGAAATCTTCTGTTGCTCTGGTTGGCAACATTCATATTACTTCATTCAGGAACGTAATTCCAATTTTCATTGCAGCTCGCCTTTTTTGCAATATTAAATACGAATATTTTGCGTGCCATCTACGATTAAATTCCTGCCGCGTACACCGCTTCATATGTGTTACATCTTGTATAGTAATATTATGTTTGCATTCTTTTCTAATATGTATCTACTAGCTGATGCCCACGACCTCGTCCGCGTGGATTTCGTTTTTAAATTCCCTTGGAAACTCTTTGATTTTCCGGGATAAAAAATAGCCTATGTCATAATATACATACATACATCCATCTCGAACGTACATCGTGACACGAGATTTTATATATATAGAAAAATTTATTACCGTTATCGAAAAAGCAGACGGTTCCCGCGCGATTTTTTGAAAACCGTACTCCATGCGGCTGAAGTCGCGGGCCAAAGCTATATAATATAGCTAACAAATAGTAATAAATTAAGCCTCATCATTCCGTTGTATAACCAAATGGCGATCAATTTGGGAAATAAATGATTATCTCGTGAAAAAGCGTGATAAAACAGAAATATATTCGGCCATGTACTCAATCCTTTTTGAATCGATGTATTTGGGTCAGTAATCTAGGTACGTACATCAGTTGATGATGTCGCCAAATGGAGAGAAACAAGCCATACGCCCGGTCTAAACGTCATCGACTTCTCATTAAGCCATGTAGATATAAGTGTCGCCTGAATACGTAGGAGAATGTTTTTAAATTTAAAACCAAGTCTTTCTTTTTTAAATGACAATTTACGTTTTGTTATTCCACTGTCATTTGCGTTTTGTTATTCCATGTCAGATGCGTTTTTGTTATACCACGTTTTATAGTGACTTGACGGAAACGCGGTCGAACGGGATAAAAAGTATCCTATGTCCGTCTCCTGGTTCTAAGCTACCTCTCCACCAATTTTTAGCCAAATCGGTTCATCCGTTCTTGAGTTATAAATAGTGTAACTAACACCACTTATATATATCTATATATATAAAAGAAAGTGGTGTTAGTTACACTATTTATAACTCAAGAACGGATGAACCGATTTGGCTGAAAATTGGTGGAGAGGTAGCTTAGAACCAGGAGACGGACATAGGATACTTTTTATCCTGTTCGACCACGTGTCCATGATGTCACTATAAAACGTCAAAAACGCATCTGACATGGAATAACAAAACGTAAATGACAGCTAAACGTAATTTTGTCTTTGGTTAAGTATGGTAAAAAATTTGAAAATTATAAAAAGTGTTAATGAAAGAGTTCCCGCGGGATTTTTTAAAACTAAATCCATGCGGACGAAGTCGCGGGCATCAGCTAGTAGATATATAGATATATAGATAGATTATATTATAATTTTGAAGTAGTGATAGCCTAGTGGTTACGACTGTGGTCTCCTTTTCTTTCTTGGGGTTGCAGGTTCGATCCCGGGTACGTACATCTGACTTTTCGGAGTCAAGTGCGTTTAAGCAATTAAATATCACTTGCTTCAACGGTGAAGCAAAACATCGTGAGGAAACCTGCACATCTGAGAGTTCTCTATAATGTTCTCGATAAAGTCCGCCAATTCGCATTGGGCCAGCGTGTTGGACTATGGCCTATACCCATTATAACCCTTCTCTGAGAGGAGACCTGCGCTCAGTAGTGAGCCGTTGATGGGTTGCTAATGATGATGATGATTATTGTTTTGTTGCGTAGAGGTAGATAAGAGTGAGTATTGTTAAACAGTTAATCACATCCTGAAACCTGAAATCACAGTTGAAGTACCATTTTCTTGTCCCAAGCACAGGAATGCTGTTTACGCGTGACCTGAATACGTATATAATCGCGCTGGAGAAAGGAGACTCTGAGAGTCTGGGACGTACTGACTACTACAGCAATATAAAATTCTTCTCTATGACTACAGCTGATAAAGCGATGTGTGAGGTAAGCAAACGATGTGACGCATTTGCATCTGTTACCTTTACGGCTTAAGCAGTGATAGCCCAGTGGTTAGGACTGTGGTCTCCTATTTGGGGGGTCGCAGGTCCAATCCCGGGTAGGCACCTCTGACTTTTCGGAGTCAAGTGCGTTTAAGCAATTAAATATCACTTGCTTCAACGGTGAAGGAAAACATCGTGAGGAAACCTGCACATCTCAGAGTTCTTCATAATGGTCTCGAAGGTGTGTTATGTCCGCCAGTTCGCATTGGGCCAGCGTGGTGGACTATGGCCTATAACCCTTCTATGAGAGGAGACCTGCGCTCAGTAGTGAGCCGTTGATGGGTTGCTAATGATGATGATGATGATGATGACTTTTACGGCTTAGTTCTGTCTGCACAGCATTCCACGTACATGTGTATGCGTGATTGCGTAGTAATGTAATGTAGTTGTAGCTGCGAGGCGGCGACATGCGTTATGTATAGTTCGACGTGGCACACAGCATTTCTATTGCCTTATTAATAAGATTTATATGATCCCAAGCATAACAAAAGCTTAAATAATATCTATTACCATAGAGTTGAAGGGAAAGTAATAACTCTCTAAAACTTTGTGTGATTTGTTATTACTGAACCCATGACTATAATTTTCACTCGCGATTTCGTCCACAGGTTTTATGAAAATCCCGCGAGTACCCGTTGCTTTTCCGGGACAGAAAGTATTTCACATTCCAGATGAATGATGATCCTTTGCTCCGTTGAAGTTCAACTGGTTCACGTGGAAAGTGACGTTCAACGGTTGGAGGACAAACAAACACACTTTCACATTAAAATATTACTAGCTGATGCCCGCGACTTCGTACGCATTGATTTAGTTTTTAAAATCCCGCGGGAACTCTGATTTCCCGGGATAAAAAGTAGCCTGTATGTCACTCTCCAGATCCTCAAATAACTTGCAAAAAATCACGTCGATTCGTAGCTCTGTCGCGTCATGATTGAAGGACAAACCAACAAACCAACTAATAAACCCACTTTCTCATTTATAATTTATGTAAGGGTTAGGGATAATACAACTTGCGTCGAAAGCGCTGAGCGAAGACAAGAGTCACACTAGACGCGCGCGTATATGTTAACGATTTTGAATACAAGGGCAGCAGCGAACAACTGCAGGAGTACGACGTCTTTGCACGCCTCCTCGGTGTGAATGCTTTCATGATCAGATCGTGTGATATGACAAAAATGCTAGCAATAACGTCGGATACATTTTTTTGTGTCGTATGTTTCCTACGCATAGGTACATGAGTAGGTACTTAATAAATAATAAATAATAAATAAATAAGCCTTTATTCAGACACAATAGTTTCATTAATTTTTACAAAGTTATTCTAAATCTACCACCGTGCTCCCGTCTGTGTGCCTTTTGGCAAAGGCCTCTTCCATCTGCTTCCATACATTCCTGTCCCTAGCTCTCCTCGTCCATGCTTTCCCAGCCACCTCTGTTATTTCATCGACCCATCTTTTAAATGGTCGACCTCTTTTTCTTTTTAGGTGCCTGGTATGCCAGTTCATTATAACTTTTGTCCATTTTTCTGCTCCTCTAATTGTATGCCCGGCCCACTTCCATTTTAATTTTTTGATGGTAACAGTAACATCTTTAGTCTTTGTGTGTTCTTTGATAGTCGTGTTTCGTATTCTATCTGATAGTTTTTTACCCATCATGCTTCTTTCCATGGAAGCCTGGCAGCTCTCCAGCTTTTTTACGTGGTTTCTGGTGAGTGCCCATGTTTGACATCCATACGTTAGTACTGGCAACACACATGTGTCAAACAGTTTTCTTTTTATGGACATGTTCATATTTTTGTTTTTCATCACCTCCTTGAGGCTCCAATATTGTTTCCATGAGTTTGCTATACGTCGGTCAATCTCTTTGGAAGTTAAATTTTCTGGTGATATTATTTGACCTAGGTAAACATACTCCTCCACATATTCAATGACATTATCGTTGATATAAATTGGTTCTTGCTGACCATTTGTCATGACTTTTGTCTTATCTGTGTTCATGAGCAGTCCCACTTTTCGACTCTCTCGGTCTAAGTCATTTAGCATTATTTGGAGTCCCTCTTTAGTTGCAGAGAATATGATCAAGTCATCAGCGAATCTCAAGTGTGATAAGTTCTCTCCGTTAATTAATAGGCCACATTCTTCCCAGTCCAGGTGATGAAATACCTCCTCCAGCACTGCTATGAAAAGCTTAGGTGACACCGGATCACCCTGTCGCACTCCTCTTTCTATCTTTATATTCTTCCCTTCTTTCTCTAGCTTGATTTTGGCTGTGCTGTTTTTGTAAATATTTTTTTGTATTCTGATGTATTTGTGCTCAACTCCTTGGTTTTTAAGTGCGAGCCAAATCTTTTCATGTGCCAAAGAATCGAAGGCTTTGCAATAGTCCACAAAACAGCAGTAGAATACTATATTAAATTCTTTTCCCTTTTCAAATAATTGTTTCACAACATATATGTGATCCAACGTTGAGAATCCACTTCTGAACCCTGCTTGCTCCCTAGGTTGATTCTCATCTAGAGTCCTTGCTATTCGGGAAAGGATTACCTTTGCAAAGACCTTATAAATATTGGAAATCAAACTGATCGGCTTATAATTATTTATGTTGTTCTTATCGCCTTTCTTGTGAATCATTATGATTGTCGATGCTTTCCATTGCTGTGGTATTGACTCAGTCCGTATAACCTCATTGAAAAAGTTTGTGAGAATTGGTATGAGGCTGTCTTTGTTTAACAATAAGAATTCATTACAGATGCCATCTGAGCCAGGTGCTTTATCTTTCTTTTGTGTTTTTAGAGCATTTTCTACTTCTGTGCATAATATTTCAGGTATGTTGCAGCCGCCCTTTAAATCGGTTGTTGTGCTGGTATCCTGTTTTGTATAAATATCTTGGAAAAAGTTTGTAGCTGCTGAAAGGATGTCTGACCTTTTCGTTTTAAATTTGTTGTTCTTACCCTTAATATTAGGTATCCAGTTTCTTTTTTCTGTTAGATATTTTAGTGCTTTTTTAGTGCCTCCAGTCTTCTGATGCAACTTTCCAATATTCCTAACCTGTACCTCTGGTAGTCTTTTCTTAATCCGGTTTTAATATTTTTGCTTGTTTCAGTTATTTCCCTCCTTATACTCTTTGTCTTTTTAACCACTGCTATCAAATTAGCCCTAGTCTGTAACAAATCACTTGTCTCTTTTGATAGCCATTTTCTTGTATTCGGTTCATTTTTTGATTTAACACATGTATTTGTATTTAGAAGATCTAATACTTTATTATACTTGCTCTGCGTATCCAATTCCCTAGTAGTTTCTGTAAATCCTTCTAGTAACTTCTTCAGATCATCAGATTTTCTTAGTGCGACATTTCCTTGCTTAACCTTGAAAGGTCTCTTTTTCTTTAAATTGTCGAGTATTAGCCTTGCTCTGACCATTCTATGGTTACTGTTGAAATTCAAGTTATTCACAACTCTACAATCAGTAAAGTTTTTGCTCTTATTGGTAAGAATATAATCGATCTCATTCTTATATCGTCCATCAGGTGATATCCACGTCCACCTGTTGTTTTCCCGATTTCTGTACAGGCTATTGAGTATTTTCAGGTTGTTTTCGTATGCTAGTTGGATGAGCTTTTCTCCGTTTCTAGTTCTGTTCCCTGAACAGAACGCGCCTAAGACCAGATCTTCATCATCTCCTCTTTTTCCTGTCCTGGCGTTGAAGTCTCCCATAATTACTAAGTTGTTATGGGAATGGTTTTTTATAGTATCTGTTAATAAGGCGTAGAAAGAGTCGATTTCTGTGTTGCTGGATTGTTCAGTTGGGGAGTATATCTGTATTATTGACCACTTTTCGTCATTAGAAGGCATTTTCAAGTTAAGTACTGCGATGCGCTCCGATACTCCAATAATTTCATCAATGAAAGTTTTTAATTCATGTTTTATTATAAAACCCACCCCATATTGGCCTGGAGTATCTCCCTTAAAATAAAAAATGAATGAGCCATGATCTTCAATGCTTTCTCCTTGGCGTCTGACTTCACTCAGTCCCACTATAGACCATTTTACGTTTTCCAATGCTAGGGTCAGTTCAGCCAAGTTTTCGTTTGTTCTTAAGGATAGGGTATTATATGTTGAGATGTATATTATGTTACGTTCAAGACTTGTTTGTGCCTCAGATTGCTGTTGTAGTTTAGGTGACGCAGTTGGAAGGTAGTAGTCTTCTTCCCCCACGGTGACCAGCCGGCTTGGGGTGCTGTTTGTTAATGTTTTTTCGTGTGATGTTGTTTTACTATATTTCCGGGTGTCGGTGGCATTTAGAAGTTTTTTGAACCCTCAGAGAAGGAAGCAGAACGACCTCGTTCAACATAATTCAAGATATTTGGTTTGATTACTTCCTTTGTTGAGGCCTTGTACAATGGAAGTCCTTGTCCTGCTCGAGGTGTTTGAGAATTAGAAGTATTGGAAGTATTGACCCTCTTATTTCGTGTCGAACTCGACGCGTTTGGTGATCCAGATGTTTCTCTCTTTCTCTTTTTTCGCGCTGTATCCTCAGGTTTCTTGATTATGAGCTTATCATATTTTAGAAAAGCTATGTTGCCCTTTTTCCTTTCCTCCTCAACTTGTGGTTGAAGTTGTTTTCTCTTTTCTAATACCTCCTTGGAGTAATCCTCCTTAACATAAATGCCAGCAGGAAAGTTAGCCCTATTTTTCAATATTAAATTCTTTTTCCAAGAAGTTGAGAAGGAGGCCACAACAGGGCGGATTTTATTATGTGTTTGACGGCCAATCCTATAGACCTTGGTAATTTCAAAACTAACAAGATGAACTCCTGTATCTATGATGATATCCTTTATATAGTCCACAAGCTCGGCCTCTGATTTTCCTCCCTCTTCCAACCCAAAGAATACAAGGTTATTTTTACGCTTCTCTCTGTCCATTGCAATAATCTTCTGTTCTAGCTCAGCAATCTTTAGTTCATGTCTTTTATTTTCTTCAGTTATAGTTTTCAATCTATCGTCTAGTGCCTCCATAACATTTTGTGTCACTGCTGTAGTAATGAGTTTCGCCTGATGGTTTAACTTTTCATCTATTTTCGCAAGTAGCAGTTCCATGTTTATCTCCATTTTTTTTTAAATTTATAGTTATGATATACTTGTGGCAGTTTTTACTTCGTGTAGCTGGCCACACTATAATTGGATTCGTTATGTTGGTATTGTAATACTAATGTCTATGCTCAGTGATGTGGTAGTGACAACTCTAATGACATTTGATAAATGACGTTTCCGACTTTTACTTTTTAGATTAACTTGTCACTTTTTAGCGAACATAAATCGTGTTTTTTCGCCAAAGTATTCTAAGTTTTCACTGTTCTATTTCTTCACAATCATAATTATAATATTATCTTGCGGGATTACTATCGCCGAACACCAAATTCGTAATATTTTCACAGTTTCACAATATTTAACTAGGAGCACACAGAATTACGTGTTTACGTTTTGACAACCCGGAAGAATGATGAACGAGTACGAGTAGGTACTTAGGTACATTTAAATATGTATGAATCGTATATATGCTACAGACAGCCGTGTCGAAATAAATTTATAGCGTATTCTAGTAAACAGGGCGTTGCTTTGGGATCACTGTGCTAAGGTTTATTGCTTGTCGTCAAAGTTAGTAGCGATATGTATGACACGCACGACTTGAGGGAGTTTACCTCACGCGCTCCCCATACAAACGATATTTTAAGTTTTAACATATTACCTTACAAATCAAATTAAATTTAATTTAAACACGCCGCGCTCTAATCTAAATATATAAAAGGCAAAGGTGACTGACTGACTGACTGACTGGTCTATCAACGCACAGATCTAACCACTGGACGGATCGGGCTGAAATTTTGCACACAGATAGTTATTATGACGTAGACGTTCGCTAAGAAAGGATTTTTGAAAATTCCAACCCCAAGAGGGTTAAATGGGGGTTGAAAGTTTGTATAAAAGTCCGTCATTTATCAAATTATTTTTCATGTAATATCCATGAAACTTTAAGTTTTGGGCTTTCGATAAAAAAATAAGAAATACGTGTTTCGCAAATTTTGAAAATTCCACCCCCAAAGACTTCAAATAGGGGATGAAAATTTGTATAAAAGTCCAGATTTTTAAGTTAATTTTCAAGTAATATCCATCAAACTTGGTACTTTAGCTTTCATCTAAATATATAAAAGGCAAAGGTGACTGACTGACTGACTGACTGACTGAATGACTGACTGGTCTATCGACGCACAGCTCTAACCACTGGATGGATCGGGCTGAAATGTTGCACACAGATAGTTATTATGACGTAGACGTCCGCTAAGAAAGGATTTTTGAAAATTCCAACCCCAAGAGGGTTAAATGGGGGTTGAAAGTTTGTATAAAAGTCCGTCATTTATCAAATTATTTTTCATGTAATATCGATGAAATTTTAATTTTTGGGCTTTCGATAAAAAAATAAGAAATACGTGTTTCGCAAATTTTGAAAATTCCACCCCTAAAGACTTCCAATAGGGGATGAAAATTTGTATAAAAGTCCAGATTTTTAAGTTAATTTTCAAGTAATATCCATCAAAGTTGGTATTTTGCCTTTCAATTGAATATAAAGAAGTACGCGTTTGACAGTTTTTAAATGTTCAACTCCCAATGGAGTTAAATAGAGGGTGAATGATTGTTATTAAGTCTGTCGTTTTTCAACTTATGAATAACCATGAAACTTGGTATGTTGGCTTTTTACGGAGATACGAATCGCGTTAGGTTGGATTTTAATTACCAATAAATATACTAGTGGTTCGCCCCGAACTGAGACCTCGCGGTAACGGTATCCCATGATTATTCATTCAATCGATACATGATAACCAAAACTGACATTATTATTATGCCCGTTTTCACCAAACATACCTAAATCATCCCCTAAGTAAGAGTCTCTTAACGTAGGTAGCTCCTAAATACAATCCTAAGTCCTAACATCCGTCCCAATATCCTTTTAGGTGTCCCGTACAGGATCGTGATAAATAAGTTGACAGAAAACATCAATCACCTAACTTATAGGTAGCCCGTAAAGGTTAGGGAACGTTAGTGAAAACATTGAATTATTTATCAAACATTGAATTTAACTCGTAGTTCCATGGGAATAGTTACTGACTGCGCCATCTATTAGCATTATTGTGAAGCTATGTTGATGCTATATGAATTACTGACGCCCATTAAAAATAAAATAATCTCGTTTCTTTATAATATTCATATAATTTTAGTATTTGTTGTTCAAGTACAGGATATAAGTGACCTAAAAACATAAAATCAGTTTGAAAATCCATAGCGGATTTTTCTAGAGAGCGTCTTCAAGCGAGCGTATAAAATCGCCACTTTGAAAGCCCCCCATTTCGTCAATTTTAAGGGAAAAATTAAAAAAAAAATATTTTTGTACTCAGTTCAAAATTATCTTTAAAATGATACGTAACAATTTTATGTAACGCGATTTTTTTTTTTTTACTTCGCATTCGCTTCTATGAGAGCCCCCCTGAAATAAAGATTTTTATAACTTTTTAAGCCATTTTCGGCTGGAGGCCATCGGTTTACATATTATATCTAAATTTGAAGTAATTACGTTCAGTAATTCAAAAGTTATAAGGCTCTGACAGACGGACGGACGGACGGACGGACGGACGGACAAGTGCAAATCGCCCTAGTTAACTCAAAGACCTTCGCTTCGCTCGGTCGATAAAAGGCAAAGGTGACTGACTGACTGACTGGTCTATCAACGCACAGCTCTAACCACTGGACGGATCGGGCTGAAAATTTGCACACAGATAGTTATTATGACGTAGACGTCCGCTAAGAAAGGATTTTTGAAAATTCCAACCCCAAGAGGGTTCAATGGGGGTTGAAAGTTTGTATAAAAGTCCGTCATTTATCAAATTATTTTTCATGTAATATCGATAAAATTTTAATTTTTGGGCTTTCGATAAAAAAATAAGAAATACGTGTTTCGCAAATTTTGAAAATTCCACCCCAAAGACTTCCAATAGGGGATGAAAATTTGTATAAAATTCCAGATTTTTAAGTTAATTTTCAAGTAATATCCATCAAACTTGGTATTTTGTCTTTCAATTGAAAATAAAGAAGTACGCGTTTGACAGTTTTTAAATGTTCAACTGCCAATGGAGTTAAATAGAGGGTGAATGATTGTTATTGTCTGTCGTTTTTCAACTTATGAATAACCATGAAACTTGGTATGTTGGCTTTTTACGGAGATACGAATCGCGTTAGGTTGGATTTTAATTACCAATAAAAATCTAACTTAACGTGAGCTAACCAACCGCTAAGAAACCATTTTTGAAAATTCAACCTCTAAGGGGGTAAAATAGGGGTTTGAAAAATCGAACTTAACGTGAGCGAAGCCGCGGGCAAAAGCTAGTTACCAATAAAAATCTAATTTAACGTGAGCTAACCAACCGCTAAGAAACCATTTTTGAAAATTCAACCTCTAAAGGGGTAAAATAGGGGTTTGAAAAATCGAACTTAACGTGAGCGAAGCCGCGGGCAAAAGCTGTTACCAATAAAAATCTAACTTAACGTGAGCTTACCAACCGCTAAGAAACCATTTTTGAAAATTCAACCTCTAAGGGGGTAAAATAGGGGTTTGAAAAATCGAACTTAACGTGAGCGAAGCCGCGGGCAAAAGCTAGTACTAATTAAAAGTCTTCAACATTTCACAACCCAAAACATGAATAATTTTAAATCTGTTTCATTGTGGTATCGTATTTATTTATTTCTTCAGACATAAAAGTAATTTTACATCTAAATATATAAAAGGCAAAGGTGACTGACTGACTGACTGACTGACTGACTGACTGACTGACTGACTGACTGACTTACTGGTCTATCAACGCACAGCTCTAACCACTGGACGGATCGGGCTGAAATTTTGCACACAGATAGTTATTATGACGTAGACGTCCGCTAAGAAAGGATTTTTGAAAATTCCAACCCCAAGAGGGTTAAATAGGGGTTGAAAGTTTGTTTAAAAGTCCGTCATTTATCAAATTATTTTTCATGTAATATCCATGAAACTTGAATTTTTGGGCTTTCGATAAAAAAATAAAAAAATACGTGTTTCGCAAATTTTGAAAATTCCACCCCCAAAGATTTCAAATAGGGGATGAAAATTTGTATAAAAGTCCAGATTTTTAAGTTAATTTTCAAGTAATATCCATCAAACTTGGTACTTTAGCTTTCATCTAAATATATAAAAGGCAAAGGTGACTGACTGACTGACTGACTGGTCTATCAACGCACAGCTCTAACCACTGGACGGATCGGGCTGAAATTTTGCACACAGATAGTTATTATGACGTAGACGTCCGCTAAGAAAGGATTTTTGAAAATTCCAACCCCAAGAGGGTTAAATAGGGGTTGAAAGTTTGTATAAAAGTCCGTCATTTATCAAATTATTTTTCATGTAATATCCATGAAACTTTAATTTTTGGGCTTTCGATAAAAAAATAAGAAATACGTGTTTCGCAAATTTTGAAAATTCCACCCCCAAAGACTTCAAATAGGGGATGAAAATTTGTATAAAAGTCCAGATTTTTAAGTTAATTTCAAGTAATATCCATCAAACTTGGTACTTTAGCTTTCATCTAAATATATAAAAGGCAAAGGTGACTGACTGACTGACTGACTGGTCTATCAACGCACAGATCTAACCACTGGACGGATCGGGCTGAAATTTTGCACACAGATAGTTATTATGACGTAGACGTCCGCTAAGAAAGGATTTTTGAAAATTCCAACCCCAAGAGGGTTAAATGGGGGTTGAAAGTTTGTATAAAAGTCCGTCATTTATCAAATTACTAGCTGATGCCCGCGACTTCGTCTGCGTGAACTTAGCCTTTAAAATGCCTCGGGAACTCTTTGACTTTGCGGGATAAAATGTAGCCTGTCACTCTCCAAGTCCTCAACTATAGGTACCCCTGCAAAAAATCACGTCGATCCGTAGCTCTGTTGGGGCGTGATTGAAGGACAAAGCAACGCACTTTCGCAGTTATAATATTTCACCGTATAAAGTGCAAGTGCATATAGTCGACGTGGTATTTACACAGGTAAAGTTTTAGACCTGGAAAATAACACAGGCTACTTTTTGTCCCGGGAGCATACATTTAAACGCCCACGCCACTACGAAGTATATAATTTATTGTAGATTTTTTTTAAAAATAGATCGGTTTAGGCGTCTTCGAGTAATCGGTGAACATGAATAGAAAAAGATTCCGTTGAATTGAGATCCTCCTCCTTTTTTGAAGTCGGTTAAAATAATAATAAAAAATTAGTTTAAATGTAACGAAGATAAGGAGTAAAACAGTCAAAATAGTTCAACCCCTATCTCAGAGAACATACATCCATCCATCCGTATACTACATCTATACAAACATACATCCGTATACATCCATCCTCACAAACTTTCACATTAATAATATTATTGTATAATTAATTAATAATATTATTAGTTCACATTAATAATCAACATACATTAATACATGCATATATACATACATACACACATACATACATACATACATACATATATACATACATACATACATACATACATACATACATACATACATACATACATACATACATACATACATACATACATACATACATACATACATACATGTATGCATGCATGCATATTGGCGCATGATTTAAGGATAAATATGTGAAAAGTAGCATACCAATATCCCGCGGGAACTGTTTGTTTTCCCGGAATAAAAAGTAGCTGTTGTCACTTTTCAGGTCCTCAACTATGCCTATCAAAAAAAACCACGTCAATCTGTAACTTCGTTGGCGCATAATTGAAGGATTTATATGTGAAAAGTAGCATACGAATATCCCGCGGGAATCGTTTGCTTTCCCAGGATAAAAAGTAGCCTTTGTCACTTTTCAAGTCACCAGCTATGCCTCTCCAAAAAACCACGTCAATCTGTAACTCCGTTGGCGCATAATTGAAAGATAAATGTGTGAAAAGTAGTATACTAATATCCTGCAGGAACCGTTTGTTTTCCCGGGATAAAAAGTAGCCTGTGTCATTTTTCCGGCCCTTAACTTTACCTGTGCAAAAAAATCACGTCAATCTAAAACTCCATTGCGCGTATTTTGAAGGACAAATGCGTAAAAAATAGCGATGCTATCCCGCAGGAACTGTTTGCTTTTCCGGGATAAAAAGTAGCCTATGTGCTATTCCAGACTATAATCTATGTCTTTGCCAAATTTCAGCAAAATCGGTTCATTCGTTGTCGCGTTAAAGAGTAACAAACATCCATCCATCCATCCAAACATCCATACATCCTCACAAACTTTCGCATTTATAATATTAGTAGGATAGGATTTTTCATATAATATCCATGAAACTTTAATTTTTGGGCTTTCGATAAAAAAATAAGAAATACGTGTTTCGCAAATTTTGAAAATTCCACCCCCAAAGATTTCAAATAGGGGATGAAAATTTGTATAAAAGTCCAGATTTTTATGTTAATTTCAAGTAATATCCATCAAACTTGGTACTTTAGCTTTCATCTAAATATATAAAAGGCAAAGGTGACTGACTGACTGACTGACTGACTGACTGACTGACTGACTGACTGACTGGTCTATCAACGCACAGCTCTAACCACTGGACGGATCGAGCTGAAATTTTTCACACAGATAGTTATTATGACGTAGACGTCCGCTAAGAAAGGATTTTTGAAAATTCCAACCCCAAGAGGGTTAAATGGGGGTTGAAAGTTTGTATAAAAGTCCGTCATTTATCAAATTATTTTTCATGTAATATCCATGAAACTTTAACTTTTGGGCTTTCGATAAAAAAATAAGAAATACGTGTTTCGCAAATTTTGAAAATTCCACCCCCAAAGATTTCAAATAGGGGGATGAAATTTTGTATAAAAATACAGATTTTTAAGTTAATTTTCAAGTAATATCCTTCAAACTTGGTACTTTAGCTTTTATCTAAATATATAAAAGGCATAGGTGACTGACTGACTGACTGACTGGTCTATCAACGCACAGCTCTAACCACTGCACTGGACGGATCAGGCTGAAATTTTGCACACAGATAGTTATTATGACGTAGACGTCCGCTAAGAAAGGATTTTGAAAATTCCAACCCCAAGAGGGTTAAATGGGGGTTGAAAGTTTGTATAAAAGTCCGTCATTTATCAAATTATTTTTCATGTAATATCCATGAAACTTTAATTTTTGGACTTTCGATAAAAAAATACGTGTTTCGCAAATTTTGAAAATTCCACCCCCCCAAACACTTCAAATAGGGGATGAAAATTTGTATAAAAAACTTGAGAGGTGTCAAGGGACACCCGGATGGAACGTAGTTCCTTTCGATTAATTAATTTGGCATTGTGTTCGGTATTTTCGCGGTACAATAATGGGTCTCCGTAGCCTTGTGGCTTCTGCAGTCGCCTAACAGCCAAAGGTCGATGGTTCGAATCCCAGCTCGACAGACCGAATTTTCCATTTTCAATTTTATTTTAAACAATTTCTACATGTGGAACCTTTCCCTAATTTTAATAACTAATAAGTTATAAAAAATTAGGGAAAAAATTTAGTTTTCAAGTAATATCCATGAAACTTGGTATGTTGGCTTTTTACGGAGATACGAATCGCCTTAGGTTGGATTTTAATTACCAATAAAAATCTAACTTAACTCGAGCTAACCAACCGCTAAGAAACCATTTTTGAAAATTCAACCTCTAAGGGGGTAAAATAGGGGTTTGAAAAATCTAACTTAATGTGAGCGAAGCCGCGGGCAAAAGCTTTTACCAATAAAAGTCTAACTTAACGTGAGCTAACCAACCGCTAAGAAACCATTTCAAGATCTTGGGAGAGACTTGTTATTTATTGGTCGCAAAACGAATCCTTATTTAAAAGTCAATTAATTTAAGAGATTTAGGGCCTGTTTCACCACCTGCTGATAAAGTGCCTGATAGCCTATCCACAACTTGTCTGAAGTTTTAGTTCAGACAGCTATTATATTTTAACAACCATTTGTTCTAGGTTAAAATGTGCCAAGCCCACAGCAAAGGCCCACAGAGTTCTAAATAAGCCCATTCTTTTAATTTTACAATGTTATACGTATGTTGTTTCCTTTGAAAAGTTGGAATCTAGTAGTAAGAGTTTTTACTTCTCGCACGAACCGATCGTTAGTTTTCATACGAGCGTTCAAAGCAGTTCCAAAGTTTTAATACCAGCTTGGTGTATCGATAACTCATTCAGACGAGACTAACAGAGTACAGACTCGTATAGTACCTACACAGCTTGCGATTACTGCAAACCGTAACGAGGTCCTCGACCCCGGTCCCCGGCCTCAGGATAACGCTCGAGAGGGCCTCATTAACGATCGAGAGCTCGACGGTTTTCGAGCATCACACATGAATGAACTCCTTTTGCAAATGTTTTCGGAAATATATGTAATCCGTTATTGTATAGAATCCCTAAAATCAACAGGAAATTTGTGTACCTAATAAATATTACAGACATATCCTGAAGTTCTATAACATTCATGAACTATAATAATATTTGAAAATATAATATTTGACACAATTTTTATTATTTTTTTAATAAAAAACAAATTTAAAAATATTCAAATTTATTTTATTTATTTGTGCTAGATTTAATATTTTTGTAGATTTTGTAATTTAAATATTTAAATGATGTAACATTTTTGACATTCGTAAGCGTTTTTGTAAGTCTCAATCGAAGACATAAACAATACAATACAATACAATACAATACAATACAATACAATACAATACAATACAATACAATACAATACAATACAATACAATACAATACAATACAATACAATACAATACAATACAATACAATACAATACAATACAATACAATACAATACAATACAATACAATACAATACAATACAATACAATACAATACAATACAATACAATACAATACAATACAATACAATACAATACAATACAATACGATACGATACGATACAATACAATACAATTCAAACAAATCAGCCATCGGAAATGTGATAATGAGGGATGTCGGTATCAGCGGGGTAAGCGGAGTAACTGGTTCTTTTAAATTTGCTACGCCAGAAGACTGTCCGTCGGTTTTCCTGATTGATAAAAAGCAGCAATTGTAAACTGATAAGACTGTTCTCATCAATATCACGTGATTGTGAGTGACATAGGGCTTTTTCTCTCTCTCTCTCTCTCTTAAGCGCGAGTTGTGAAAATCATCGTTTGGTATTGATTTTAGCAGTATAAGTACATACTTATACTGCTAAAATCAATACCAAACGATGATTTTACGATGATTACATACATATGTATGTGACTATTGACGAATGTTAAACCGTAGCGAATAAACTACTGAGTCGATTTTGATGAATGAGGTGTCAATCGATTCATTATGGTAGTCCGGGTGACATAGGCTACATATTATTAAAAAAAATCAATATAACGGATATAAAATCCATTTTTCCGTGGTCTGGTTGAATTTTTAAACTTTTATAAACTTTTAATTCTTGTTTGCGAAACTAGTGAATATTTTTAATCAAAATAAGGACATTTGAAATTATTATTAGACTTTTTATTAGAATTAATATTAGCGTAGACTATTAGAATTATTATTATTGTAGTGTAGACTTTTGAAGGTTCGTTCCTTCTAAAACAAAATTTTGTAAATGGACTATTGTGAGGCATAAATAATGAAGTCTAATATCGCTATCGAGCTCTATTTAGTGTAAGTATCGTACCCTTAACTTAAGGTCTCTATACACCTGCCACGTCGTGAATAAAATAGCGCTTCCATGTAATAATTTAATAGTCACTCACTTTCGTGTCTTTTTAATGCTTCGTGGCGAAATAATTTACGCCCAGATCGAACAGATACGCCTGAAAGCCGTAAAATGAAAAACAACTTTGTAACCACGATCCACTTCAAACTTTAACCCCAAATTGACATTGATGAATAAAGACAAAGCTGCTCACGACAAAACAGGGATGAACCAGCGTGTATAAAATGGAGTTATATTGTGGAATTTCAGGGTAGAGTCTGGCTTTCACATTCATTTGATGAATTTAATATAAGTATGGTTACCATCAATATAATACTTACCATCAATTTGTGATGAATAAAAATAAAAGTGGATGAAGTAAGTATCTAAAGAATTAGATGGTACCTACTCTTACTGTATTATATACTCTACGTCTGTATCTCGACAGCGTTGATAGGTTTCGAATGGCGGCCCTTTACCGTTAATAAATATATAAAAAATAGACCTAAACCGGCTTCCTACATAAAGTCCGAGTAGAGAGAGAGTAGAGGTATGAACATCTATAGCCATTAGCCAGCACTACAAACGAAAAATTTGCGAAAAAAGTACAATAGCACATTTAAGACTAAAAAGGGGGATTTTAGGGCCTTTTCGACTTGCATATAATAATAAATTACTTTAGTTACATTAATTTTGATACTCGAAATCTATCAACGGTTTCGAAATATGTAAACACGTACTAGTACCTACTGATACGATAAGGTTTAGGATGTGTGGCGACAAAAATTTTGAACTCGATTGGGTTAAAATTAACCAAAATACCTGCTCCGAAAACATGAATTTAGTCGTATTCTTAGTATAATTCAATTAACTTATTAATAGAATTATACTAATTATTATAATATATATATATATATATATATATATATATATATATATATTATTTTACTATAATTATACTAAGTTACTAAGTATTAGGTTGTGAACCTGAATGCTTCTTAAAGCATTCAGGTTCACCACAGCTTAAACGCTACTAGTACTCGTAGCTACGCTTAATATAGTCTACCTTAAAACATAGTATCACGTTATAAATATATAACAAGTGTAAATTAAAAATTTTATTTTTAAATACAAGCTTTTAGTAGTACAGCATTAGACTCTAGATATCATCTAGGGTCAGAGTTCTTGTCATGACGAATCAAACGAGCCCAAACTCGATGGGGTTACATCGTTTTATTACAGAGTTTCGATAGCCATCTTCCGTCTCCATCATCAAATCAGCTCCATGTCACAATAATATTGCATTGTCATCCGATTTACACAAACATGCAAAATTTCAGCTCAATCGGAAACCGGGAAGTGGTTCTAATTCGTCTTGCAAGATTTGCCCCAAACAAACAAATAAATAAACTGGTCAAGCTAAATAAAAGCTTGTAATATTGACGTAACGATGAGATGCTATCTCTGAGTCAACACGCAAAACCACCACATATTTTAATGGTCAACCCACAAGGTCAGTCGATAGCATCGGCGGCCTTTAAATGTTAAATTAAAACCCTGTGTGCCGCCCGTCCGCGGGCAATATAATATTAACTTCTGTAAGGGCATAGTGCGTGTGCAAAAAAAGGCAAAAAAACAAAAAAATAATTTTAATCTAGTGCTCTGATCTTAAGTGTAACACAACAAAATAAAATGTGTTTGTGAAAAAAGTTTGGCGGATAAATGTTTTATTGGAAAAAATAAATCATTTTATTTTTTATCCCATAAAGGTAAGCGTATAATTATGCAGATAATTAATTGCTTTAAAAATATTTTAAAAAACCGACATCAAACTCCACTACAAAGTAAATTTGAAGAGTTCCCTCGATTTCTCCAGGATCTCATCATCAGATAATGACCACCTGGAAAGTATACACTTTCAAACAAAAGAAGAATTTTTCCAAATCGGTTCAGGCGTATTTGAGTAATAGGGGAACATACATAAAAAAGATTCCGATGAATTGAGAACCTCCTCCTTTTTTTGAAGTCTGTTAAAAACCAACAAACAAACACACTGTCGCATTTATAATCATAAGGTTTGTTGAAAATAATAATACTATCTTCTAACAAAAATGTTACGTGAATTTAATACCTGATTGCAACCGCGCCCAGGTTCAAGATCACGAACTTGACCGAGGAATATATTATTATAATCAAAGAATATTATAATCTTCAAAGGATTTCAACTTATTAATGTTAACCTCAATAGCCCAACGGTTAAAGGTGCGGACTGAAAACTGAAAGGTTGCAGGTTCGAATCCCACCCGTTGCACTATTGTCGTACTCACTCCTAACACAAGCTTTCCGCTTATTTGGAGGGGAGAGGAGTATATAAGTCAACTTCAACTTGACTGATATTCTTTTTAAAAAAAACTATTCAAGTTCATTTTTTTAATTAATTTGTGAAGGAATCCCAAATTTACTTAAGGATTTACTATTTACATACTAGGAATCTTCTAGATTCTAGAAGAAGAATCTTAATACTAAAAGGAATCTTCTAGAAATATTCTTTTCGGAACCAAAAAAATGCACTTATAATATTTCTACCTAAATTAAGATCATTCAAAAAAAATTACATTCTTTGCCTTTTTTTCTTTTTTTTTTGGGTTTCTTACTGGCTCTTCTCAGCAGAATCTGTTTACATGAAATACCATACGAACAGAAAAAAAAAATACTTACTAAGTATACTTACTAAGTTGTCTATACGTATACTCCACGGCTATGTTAATACTGAAAATCACGAATACGATCAATGGAATAACTTTTAGACAGTTGATAGTACTTTGTTCATTAGGCCGGCTTTTATTCAATAAAAATATTATGTAGGACTTGTAAATACTTCTAATTGTGAAAATTGTGAAATGACTTCATTATAAAAAAAAATGCATAGAACACACTTTAAAATGAATGAATCAATGCTGGTATCTTCACAAATCCTTAGGACTGGTTGTGCCAGTCCTACGAATGTTTAAAGTATGAAAAGTGCTTTTAAGGATCTGTTGAAATACCTAACTAGTATTACTTAAGTGAGTACATAGAACCTGTAGGCCTACTATATTAACATACATACATAGGCACACCGTATGTCCATGTCAATCACCTACTGCACTGTAATAGGTATATTATATTCACCTTACATTGCTTAGAACGTGTCATGCGTATAATTCCACTTATAGCAAGTTGTGAAATAAAATCCTTATACCTACAAATTATTGTCCTGTCCTTTATTCAAACTAATTTCGGAATGGATACCTATCACTAAGGTCACTAACCTACGTAACCAGAAAATTGAAAAATTTAAATTGAAAAAAAAAATTAAATTCAAATATTTAAATGAGCAGAACTAAATATATTATGTAGGTAGGTATTTAATATTATTACGCTATGAATACTAGCTTTTAACCGCGGCTTCGCTCCCGAATCTTCAGAAAATTACCAATTTTGATTTTTTTAGATTTTCAGCTGTTCATTTATTTTGGGTTTTTATTTTTGTTTGTATTGTAAAATTATTGTTTTTCAATTAAAATAAAGTTGAGATAGGTTACATACTCTGAATATTCCATGTTTCCATGTTCATGTTGTAATTAAAAAAAAAATTTAAAAAATTACAACATCACAAAAGACCGAAACATTCCAACGCATGAGCGACTCAGAATCAGATCAGGCTGCCCCTTAGACTATGGACCTAGAAATAGATAGATTAATATACTTATGGATGTGCCAATTTACATAATATTATATTATAATTAATTCTAATCGGTTGGAATGGCATTCCGAACCAGTGATAGATTCACTTGACGATTCGAAAGCACTCTGTATCTATATATATAAAAGAAAGTGGTGTTAGTTACACTATTTATAACTCAAGAACGAATGAACCGATTTGGCTGAAAATTGGTGGAGAGGTAGCTTAGAACCAGGAGACGGACATAGGATACTTTTTATCCCGTTCGACCGCGTTTCCGTCATGTCACTATAAAACGTGGTATAAGAAAAACGCATCTGACATGGAATAACAAAACGCAAATGACAGTGGAATAACAAAACGTAAATGACAGCTAAACGTAATTTTGTCTTTGGTTAAGTATGGTAAAAATTTGACAATTTTAAAAAGTGTTATAATAAAGCATTACTGATATTATAAATGCGAAAGTGTTTGTTTGTTGGTTTGTCCTTCAATCACGTCGCAACAGAACAGCGGATTGATGCGATTTTTTGCATGGGTATAGTAATGGATGTAGTAGTGGTTCCTCAGACCGGGAGAGCTACTTTTTATCTCGGATAATGAAAGAGTTCCCGCGGGATTTTAAAAACTAAATCCATGCAGACGAAGTCGCGGGCATCAGCTAGTAATATATAAAAATTCTTTTAAAAAAAACCGACTTCAAACGCCACTGAAAAGTATAAAATAATTTCAGTTTGTACACGTATGTTGAAGTCGGGCGGGCCTAAATAGAAACGATGAAACGATGAAACGAATGCGCCACGCTAGCCAAAATTTTAGTTTGTAGGTCCAGACAGAGAATATGAGTACTTGGTACAGGTACCTACGTTGAAGTCGGGCGAGCGTTGCAGTTTCATAGTTCTATTGAACTAAAAATATGAAATTTAAATGGGACCTACCTGCAGATAAGTCCTTTCAAATAAAAAAAAATTATTGAAATCAGTTAAGATTTGATTTGAGGGAGATATGGAGTAACATCGACAAAAAAAATTTTAAAAAAAATTACGTGTCGAATTGAGAACTTCCTCTTTTGTATTTTTTGAAGTCGGTTAAAAAGTTTATTTGAATAAAAAATATTCTATTCTATTTTATATTATAAGCACCAAAAGGTACCAACTACCAAGAAATAAATACCTTAGGTATACTTACTTAGTAGGTACGACGTAATAGTAAAATACGACAAAACAACAACTATCCAAGCTTGGCAATTAACTGCAGCGAGTAAAATAGAGAAAGCAATCCATTCGTTGAATTCTGCGGAAAACGGCTTTAACGGATAGCGGATTTGTTGTCTACTTGATTTATACACCTAATTTGAAACACCCCGAGTGTATTCTTTCATTTCTGCTTTATTAAGACCTTCTCGTGCCTCTTTTATAAATCTCACAAAAAAAAATCAAATATCTACTAGAATTCGACGACCTCTCTGACGCAGTGGTGAGCGTTGTGGTCTTAAAGTGGGGAGGTCTCGTGTTCGATTCCCGGCGGGGACAATTTAGAAATTAATGAATTCTGAAATATCTGGTCTGGTGGAAAATTTTGGTCATGGCTAGTTTGCAGGCGGGCAGCTAATGTAAGGTGAGGGTAGGTCCTATAGACTTACAGCCAATTTCAATGGAGGATAATACTTTTCGGGTACGTACCTAATACCTATATTATAATAGGTAATTATGTACCATCCGAAGAACAATTCCACAGTTATAGCACGTTATAGCATAGTTTAAGGAGAGATAGTCCTTAGTCTGTGTTTATAGGTAGCTCTTCGCCGAAATTATTATATTACGGTTCATTCAGTTTAAGCCCTATAAATTATTATACACCTAATAAGGCTTTTCTATGGGTTTTCGCAGAATCATTGGCGAAACCGGATCAAAATCTTTTGTGAAGTTCGCAATCAAATATTATTTATAAAGTTATATGAAAACGCATTGAAATAATAAATTAACACTTCGCAGCACTAAAAAGCCTTGAGATATTTTCTGTATATTATTTATTTACCCTATTCATTGTTCTACTTGTCGTTAACAACTAGGCGACGCATTACGCAGCGCTTGCATCATACTATTTATCACTTGTTAGCTAAATAAATTGTGATCTGTAGGCTGTACCAAGCATTAAATAATTATTTGACTTATATAGAAGGAACTTATTTTAAAAGAAACAAGTAAAAACAGCCGAGTAACAATTTCTTACAGAGTATGTTTCAAGACAGCTTTTATTCAAAACTAGTTGATGCCCGCGACTTCGTCCACATGGATTTACTTTTTAAAAATCCCGCGGGAACTCTTTCATTATCCGAGATAAAAAGTAGCTCTCCCGGTCTGAGGAACCACTACTACATCCATTACTATACCCATGCAAAAAATCGCATCAATCCGCTGTTCTGTTGCGACGTGATTGAAGGACAAACCAACAAACAAACACACTTTCGCATTTATAATATCAGTAATGCTTTATTATAACACTTTTTATAATTGGCAAATTTTTTACCATACTTAACCAAAGACAAAATTACGTTTAGCTGTCATTTACGTTTTGTTATTCTACTGTCATTTGCGTTTTGTTATTCCATGTCAGATGCGTTTTTGTTATACCACGTTTTATACTGACTTGACGGAAACGCGGTCGAACGGGATAAAAATTATCCTATGTCCGTCTCCTGGTTCTAAGCTACCTCTCCACCAATTTTCAGCCAAATCGGTTCATCCGCTCTTGAGTTATAAATAGTGTAACTAACACCACTTTCTTTTATATATATAGATTTTAATGTCCCCTAATACTTGTTTGAGGATTTTTTCTAAAATGTACCAAAACCATGTTTTCTTTAGTACCTAAAGCCTTTAGTATAATGATATACCTACTTAACAATAATTATAAAAACCTATTACCATTTTGACCTTTTACCTACCTTTTCTCAACAGGAATTCATGTCATGCAAAAATAATAATCAATAATTTTTGTTCACGCAGTTCATGATTTGCATTTTTACCGACCACATTTGATTATTAATGGTAGCCTTTATGTGGTCTTTACAGTCTCGTTCATTTCCATATACCTATCCAATAGGTATTGGGTATTTTTAACCAACTTAAAAAAAAAAGGAGGAGGTTATCAATTCGTCGGAATCTTTTTTTTTATGTATGTTCACGGATTACTCGAAGACGCCTAAACCGATTTGGAAAATTCTTTTTTTTTTTGAAAGGGTATACTTCCCAAATGGTCCCATATAAATTTCATCGAAATCGGTCGAGCGGTTTTCAAAATATCAACAATAAATTATATATTTTGTATAGTGGCGCGGGAGTTTGAAGTCGGTATTTAAAAATATTCTTTTATATTAAACTAGCTGATGCCCGCGACTACGTGCGCGTGGATTTAGTTTTTAAAATCCCTCCAGAACCTATGTCACTCTCCAGGTCCTCAACTATACCCATGCAAAAAATCACGTCAATCCATAGCCCTGTGATTGAAGGACAAACCAACAAACAAACACACTTTCGCATTTATAATATTAGTAAGGATTATGGTGTAAAAAATCCTTCATTCTGAAAAGTTGGATGGAACGCGGAAAAATAAACTAGAAAATTAGTTTAAAAACTGTAACCTAAGGAAAATTGGATACAACGTCCGTCATAATAATTTTGTTCTTTAAAATTGTAGCCTTTGTTATCCAGACTATAATAAGTAATCGATTGACACCTCATTCATCAAAATCGGCTCAGGTAGGACGCCACGGTGGAACATTGGTAAATAGTCACATATGTACATAATAAAATAATGTCCTCCCGACCGAATCCGATCACGGCGGCCAACCTCCTTAGAGGTCAGCCATCTGCGCGGGAGATATTATAGTGCACAAGTGTGTGCGCAAACACAGGTGCACTCTCTATTCCCTCCCTCTCATAGTCCGATGGGACGGAAATCCGACACGACCGGAGAGAGATCAGACCGACGGTTTTACGTGCTCTCCGAGGCACGGGGGTGACTCACCGCCAACTTCCTAACTCCGGACTAGTACGGAGAATTTCTTTGGCAGAAAAACCCAATACATTTTTTTAACGGCCCGACCCGGGAATCGAACCCGGGACCTCGTCATCTGTAGTCGAACAAGCTAACCACTAGACCAACGAGGTAGTTGGTCTAGTGGTTAGCTATCAGCAGAGTCTATGTACCTATGTACATACATAGGTACATAGACTGCTAAAATCACAACCCTTCCCTTTGGCTTTGCCGTAATCGGATAAAAATTCATTCAACTATTAGTACAGAATCATCATTAAGCGTATGAGTATATAGAATCTATACGCTTAATGATGATTCTAAGCTATAGAACTACTTAATCGACAATCTCCTTGGAGATAAATGGGTATTTAAATATAATATTATGTTAAAAATAAACAGAAGGTTTCCTATGAAGTTTTTCTGAGAATCTGTCTCGGCTAGATTTAATTTTGTCTCAATCAATCCAGTGGACGTTTTTCGGACTTGCCGAGAAGTTACTTACGTAGAAAAGAACTTTTAGGTAGGTATTGTTCTCACTTTACCAATTTATTTATACCTGTAAGAAACAGCACTTGTAAGCTAGTAAGTATATCTTACGTTTAATATAGTTTTAAATATAAATTGCTTACAAAACTTTTACGCATAGCTATGACATATAGGTTTTATTTTATTATATAGGTTTGTAAGTACAAATAATAAAAATACATTTCAAATGATCAATTTTTTCCGAGAATTTTCATTTTCTTTGATGTCAAAAGAAGAAATATAAAAGTTTTATAGCAGAACATTCTGTTCTCGAAACATTATTCTCAATATGCCTGTCTATAAACCCAACCGAAGTTTTATTCCAACTCTTTTATTGTTGCGGTTATTCGGGTGTAGAAAGCATCGCTTTTGAATATTGAAGAAGCTTCAAGCTCTAATTTGTGGCTTTGGAACGGATGGCTTTCACTCACGTACATTGTACTTTAAATACCTAAGCTGTTATCTAATAAAGAGCCTCGATAGCTTTACGGACAACGTAGAGACTGAAATCTGAAAAGTAAACCTACAAATCGTAAGGTAAAGGAGGTCAGGTGAACCGTGAAAGTACTCAACCAAGATTCAAACTCCACCCAGTTGTCATGCCTACACCTAACTAGCTATAGGGACCCTCAAAAACATTGTAGGTGCCTGAAAGAGGGAATATTAATCATGTTTGAAACATGGCTTAATAATAATTAATCATTAATAATTTAATATAAAAAAATATTTTTTAACAACCGACTTCAAACTCCCGCTTTACTACATTACTTACACACACACAGTGTGACAGACAGTATTTAATTTATTTTTCATCATACCTATTCGAAAAACGAATATTGGCTTCAGTAGATAGCGGGAGCAAAATTTAATTTTAACCCCATGGGACTTTTCATTTCTCTCTTCTGATTTGTCAACGCGGACCAATCAGAAGAGAGAATTCAAAAATGTTTGAGAAGCTGTTGTCTTCGATAAGTCACGTGATCAATTTGTCGATTAGATAAATACGCCCATACTTTCAACATAAATATTAATGTTTAATTATTTCATAAAAATGCATTTGTGCTTTATTTAAACTTTCAATATACGTATTGGTAATGTCTATACTCTATACATAGTAGGTTGATACTCCTAGCTTTTTCTCATAGGTAATGATGAAAAATATTGTGTGTCATTCGGGGCCAAAATTTTTTGTTCTCGGGCGGCGTATATTGAATTCCTCGCTACGCTCAGGATTCTACTTTAGAATCCCTCGCTGCGCTCGAGAGTCTACTATAGAATCGTTCACTTCGCTCTGAATTCAAAATATCGCCCTCGGGGAACAAAAAATTCCTTTGGCCCCATATAACACAAATAACTATTTGATATTTTAAAAACCGCTCGACCGATTTCGATTTTATACAGGACCACCTGGGGAGTATACCCTTTCAAACAAAAAAAGAATTTTCCAAATAGGTTCGGGCGTCTTCGAGTAATCGGTGAACATAAATTAAAAAAAAAAGATTCCGACGAATTGATAACATCCTTTTTTGAAGTGGGTTTAAAAGGAGCTCTTATTAGAAAGTAATCATCTCAATATTGTTATCTATAATTATTAAGGTAAACTTAAGTATCTATATTCTAATGTAGCTGTATATTACTCACCAACGTAAAATTAGTATTATCCGAGCGTAATTTTGACATTTTGACAGTATTTTCAATGCAAAAAATGTCAGAACCCCCCATTATTTTGGCTTCATTTTGAAATGATACAATTTGAATGATTGAAGGATAAACCAACAAATAGACACATGATATTAGTAGGGATTCAGTAACAGAATATCAAAGTAAATACTTTATATAATAGGTAGTAAGTGTTAATATTTAAATACCTACACAATTAGCTGTTGGTGTTAAGGTTGCAATGGCCGGCATAAATCGCTACTTACAAACATGACTTATACAAACAATTATACTGCAGGTCCATTATGTGCATTTTGTTTCTAATTATGGTGCAGAATACTAAAGTCTGTCATTGTTTTCTTAATTAGTATTTGCTTTAAGTAGTTATCTAGGTACCATAGTTTCCTGTTATCTTAAAAAAAACATTTATTCTTTAGAGCAATAATTTAATCAGACCAAATGTGTTCAATTATTATTGTCATCTGATTTAACTTTAAGCAAACGTTTAAAATATTTGGAATTTAAGTATTGCTATTTGCTAGGAGTATAGTAGTCCGCCAATTCGCATTGGGCCAGCGTGGGGGACTATGGCTCATTAAATAGTTAAAATGGCCTATAACCCTTCTCTGAGAGAGACCTGCGCTCAATAGTGAGTCGTTGATAGGTTGATGATGATGATTTGCTAGCAAGCATAACAAGATAAAAGAAATAAAAAACTGTAACCGAGCTACGGCAAATCGATAATCGAAAATTGGTATTGTAACATCCATCTTTTATTGGTTTTATTCGTAGAGAACTTTGCATAATAATATGTTATCGGGACCATAATAACGGATCGAATGACAACTCATTCATTAAAATCGGCTCAGTACTTTAGGTGCTACGGTGGAACATACGGAACTACAAACATACCATACATTACTGCATTGTAAGATCGCTGCAGTCAAGAACTAGCTGCCACTTTAATCGCACTCCACAGGGTTGTGCTCTTTATAGTTCCTCTGGTATAGGTACCTATAGGTATTAAAAATCTTGAAGAACTGTTGCTGCGAAGTATCGAGCTACTATTGTGTTTACACTAAACAGAATAATAATTAACAATAGTGTAAAATGTTGTCCTTAAATGAAATCCACACGCTAACCTCAAGTGTGTCAATGACAAAGTTATAATTTTAGTTATTTATAGTATTATTATTTCAAAATAATATATAAAATATAAAAAATAGGAAATAATTTTCAATAAGTTCAAAATAAGAAGAGAGATTAATAAAAAAAAATATTTTTTTGTAAAAAAGCAGGTGGCTTTATCAGATATTTTCATGATGACGCTAATTTTACAAATAGGTACATATTATTTACAACAATTATTGACATCAAGCACCACACGCTTTTTTATAATAAAATTTTTTTTTGTTAATCACTATTCTTATTTTGAACTTATTGAAAATTATTTCCTACTTTTTAGTTCGGCTATCTACAAAAGCGTGTTTTTTAGTTTTTTGAAATTATTATTTATTTTCTACTTTTTAGTTCGATCGATTATCTACAAAAGTGTGTCTTTTTAAACTATTATTAAGTCGAAAAATACACGAAACTACCCAGTTTATTCTGCGAGTAGTAAGACAAGCAGTCTTGATGATTAGGTCATGTATGTCTCAGTACAGTTGTATGGTAAACCGTATTTAATTTTTGCTGATCGTATAACCGTAGTGCCTACGGCAGATCTTTTAAATTTTTGCCTTATATCAACTGTCGATGGTTGGTTCTGTGGCTAGCCGGGTTGTAACGGGTAAACAAGAAATAAAAAAAATTTCAATACAAGCTTTTAGTAACTACATCATCAGACCCTGGGTATCATCTACGAGCAGAGTTCTTGTCAAGATGAATCAAGCGAGCCCAAGCTCGATAGAATTACACAGTTTCATTACAGTTCCCTTAACAACTTTTCAGCTCCATCATCAGACCCTGGATATCATCTGGGACCAGAGTACTTCATAAGACGAATCAAGTGAGCCCAAACTCGATAGGGTTACGTAGTTTCATTACAGAATTCCCTTAAGCAACTTTCAGCTTCATCATCAGACCCTGGATATCATCTGGAACCAGAGCACTTGTCAAGACAAATCAAGCAAGCCCAAACTCGATAGGGTTACGTCATTTTATTGCAGAGTTTCATCTTCCAGCCCCATCATCAGCTATTCCTGAGGATCCTGGCAAAGAAAGATAATGGGACAAACTATTTAAATTATTGCATTGTCATCGGTCCTTGATAAGTGTGCGAAGTTTCAAATCAATCCGACCTTTTAAAGGGGATGAAAATCGAGTCCGAAAATTCGGTTACATAGATTGATAGATACTTAAACCAAGCTAATAAAAGCGTATTAACAAAATAGGCATCGATGCCTACCTTATTGGGTAATGTTTCCTAATATCTTAGCAAGTATCCATTTATTAGGAAATTTTTTATTTTGTAAACATTGTTTAATTAACTATTTTGCAACTGAATTTAAATGCAATTATAGTACCTACAAACCTATTTAGATTCAATGGTAGAAACCTACACAACAATAAAATTTCAAGTACCTACAATAGTTTCATTCTATTTTTAACGATTAGTGTCACGGTGGCAGTACCTGTTTGTTGTGACGATGTTTGAGAATCCAGATCATTAGTTCAATATTAAAAAATTCACAAACTAAAACGACCGTTATTAAAAATACACGGAAGAAGAGTTCACAGTTCACCTTTATTTTCACTCAAGTAGACATCCATACCATATACATGGCAATGCATACCAAATGCATACCTATGTACATACATGCGAAATATTATCTATTAACTATCTACACCTCTAGGTATCTATCTGACTGTTATTTTGTCACGGCTCAAACACTTAACTGATGTTGACGGTATTTGAAGCCTAAGTACTTGCATCTGCATCCTGGAGACGTAAATAGTATACACCTTACTTGCAACTCTTATGGCTCTAGCTTTTCTTCGTAGGTAGTAGAAGGTAGTAGTAGGTATACGATAAAATAGAAGTGCCTAAATAACCATATCGTCTTCCGCAACGTATCAAAGGCTTCATTTGTTTTGTGCAAGCATTTCCTATGCGACATAGACGAGCACCTATAACACATCGCTTAGGTGAGATGGGGGTTAACTCGTAGTTAACTCAAAGACTTAGCGTGGAAATGCAGCTAACATTCTTGGCAACATTCCACGTAAGCGTAACTTGTGTAACATTCGTTAAATATTAAGCCATTACAGCCTTCCTTTGTCCAAAGGAAGGCTACTGTGTGCACAAGCAAGCTTGGGTCGATGTTCTCGCATACAGGCGTGTCAGAAAACGTATTCATTCATCGGCCACCGCATTGTCTAAAAAGGGTTCCGTAGTTGCAAGTCACAATTATTATTGCTGACCTAGGATAGTGCTTTTATTTTATTTATGAATATTGAATATATTTTGAGTTTCATGGTTTTTCGCGGTTCACTTCTAAAAAATAGATATAACTCCTTAACTTGTGAACCCTACTTAGCCGTGATAGTTTTCCTATAAAATTCTTTATATATATATATATTACTGCTGTGAATTTTTTCATGTATCCTATAAACAACCATTTAGCTAGCAGAGGGGGGGGGGGGGGGGGGGACACTTGACTCTAATAAAATATAGCACCTGTAGGGAAGGTACCCTAAAAAAATTATTTTTCACAATTTTATTTCACCACTTTGTTGGCGTGATTAATATTTATAGCCTTGTCAAATTACAGTTTTCTAGTAGGTACCAATGTGTTGGTTTATTACTCAAAGGTACCAATAGTCTCTGAGCTAAACCGCGGACGGACAGACGGACGGACATGGCGAAACTATAAGGGTTCCTTAATGTTTACTACGGAACCCTAAAAACCGTTGGTGATTCAAGAAGACTTAAACTGTACCTGGTACTATCACTCCAATGGCAACTCTATCTGAACTAAGTACATTATCAAGTACCAACTCGTACCTGATCTGCTTGACTTATTAGCTTATTTCTGTATCTAGGGTAGGTACTTCATTTGTATTCTAGCAACAAAATGCATAGCTCTGACAAAGGACGGCCTTCGAATATCTATTGATATATTATTAGATATATTTTATATTTATACAAAGAAGGTAAAAGACTAGGCTGATACAATGTTATTTTTATTGCATAGCATGTACCTTTAAAAGCTTGAGACCCATGTTAGTAAGCTCAAAATAGTTTGTTCAGTGCAAAAAGTTTTGAACCATATTACATTTTATCCCAAAAATATAACCAAAAATACATAAAGTGGAATAGACTACTTTTATACTTGCACAGTGTGTATAATGGACAGAGAGCCCAGGCCGATCAGACCTTGGTCATTTTATTAAAGCTGAAAGTTTCTCTGCGTGTGAGGTAAGAACAGATTCAGAATGAAAATATTATTTTATACATTATTTTATACATGTTTGCAGCTCCTTTATTTCTGACATGATAACTCAGTAAAAAAAGTATTTCGCAAAGGAGATTGGCGAATTCCATAGAGCTTCTGACCCAGACGAACTGAACTGAACACTGAACGCCCACGTTCACGAATCAAACTTCTCATACTTGTTCTAGTAAACCAGACTACTTAACAAAAAATTAATAAAAGTCTATCAAATAAAGTTGAAAAGAAAGATATTCACTTGTATTGCCATGTAACGGTTATTTATAATGTGTATTTTTGAATAATTATATTTTTGATCGCCATCTTCTAAAATATGGGGTATACATAGAAAAATACTCTGAAAAATATTAATTAAAATTAAATCTTTTCTGAAACTGAATTGTAATTTACGTTTTGCATTGAATTTACACCGTACAAGCAACGCTCTAAGCTGTAAATCTGTCACACCAGTGCTCACCAGTGTACCACTACTAACTAAAGCGTAATCGATAATGCACTTTGAAACGAAGTGCGATTATCATCGTCCGTAACTATTTAACCCCAAACTAAGCCTGAAACGGCTTTGCAAACTGTGATCTATGAACGAATTCCAACATGGCATGCTTGCTAAATACAAACAAATATGTTTTAATTCCAGGTATGACATCCAAAGGGAATCAAAATGCGAATATCAACTTCTATTTACATTTTCCTCAGCATATCCGGCGCTTCTCTGGAAAGTTTCAACGTATTTGATTTGTGGACGAATCTATTTCGACCATTGCCATTGAATGAAAATGAAGGATTCGTCCCCGATTACACACCAAAAGATGGACAAGAATATGACTTTATTGTTGTCGGCGCAGGCTCGGCGGGCTGCGTTTTAGCTAATAGGCTCTCAGAAGTGCCACATTGGAAGGTATTGCTTTTAGAATCTGGAGGCAACGAAAACTTTTTCTCCGATATACCAATATTTGCTCCTTTCCTTTCAATAACTCCAATGAATTGGGGCTACATATCTGAACCAGAGCGGAAAGCCTGTCGAAATCTGAGAGGAGGGGTTTGCTATCTGCCTCGAGGTAAAGTTCTTGGAGGTAGCAGTGTTCTAAACTTTTTAATTTACCAAAGAGGGCATCCCGATGATTACAATGATTGGGTCCGAATGGGAAATGAAGGCTGGAGTTATGAAGAACTGTTGCCATATTTTAAGAAGTCCGAAAATGTCAGAATACCCGAACTTAGGAACTCCACTTTCCACGGATTGGGAGGATATCTTGATATCGATTATGCACCATACAGTTCTCCCTTAAATCGGGCATTTAAAGAAGCAGGAGAAGAACTTGGTTACAAATGGAATGATCCTAATGGAGAAAGTGTAATCGGCTTCTCGAAACCTCAAGCTACCATGAGAAATGGTAGACGGTGCAGTTCATCAAAAGCATTTTTGGAACCAGTAAGATTTAGAAGAAATTTAAAAGTTTCAAAACATTCAACCGTAATTAGGATTCTTATCGATCCCTTAACGAAGGTCGCAAAAGGGGTTGAGTTGATAAAAAATAATAAAAGGTTAGTGAATTTATTAAACCTTTTCAGTACCTACTCAAAGTAGGTAGGTAGGTACGTACTTACAAATTTAAGAATATACGAAAAGATCTTTAAAGAAAATTAATACCAACCGACCATAATCCGGTGGCACTAGAAATTTTCAAAAATGCTGTAAAGAATCATTATCTTGTAAACTGAAGACGACATTTAAAATTATTATATATAAATATCTATATAAATAAAAATGAATGTTGGTAAGCGCATAACTCAAGAATGGATGGACCAATTCGGTTAATTTATTTTTTTGTATGTTCCTTAAGGTCCACGGAAGGTTTAAAAAAAAAAACAAAAAAATTTAATTTTTACTTTTAACTTTTGACAGAACGAAGTCTGTCCGGGCAGCTAGTTTATATATAAATATTTCTCTTATTTAATCTATATAAATAAAAATGAATGTTGGTAAGCGCATAACTCGAGAATGGATGGACCAATTCGGTTAATTTATTTTTTTGTATGTTCCTTAAGGTCCACGGAAGGTTTAAAAAAAAAACAAAAAAATTTAATTTTTACTTTTAACTTTTGACAGAACGAAGTCTGTCCGGGCAGCTAGTTTATATATAAAAATATTTCTCTTATTTAAACGGAAATATATAATGTTTATTAGTCTATTTTATAAATATGTACAATATTGTTTTAATTATCTGTTTATTATTGGTATGTAGTTATTTGTATGTATGTATGTTATAGGAAATGACCACCTATGGTTCATTTGTACTTATGTTTTCCTATTCCTAAGGTTGCCTGGTAGAGTCCGCTACTAAGCCATAAGGCCGCCTTTTGTGTCATACTTTTGGGTCTTTGTTTCTTTTTTATACCTATATTTTTTTGTGTGGTGCAAATAAATAATATTATAAAAAAGAGACGTGTCAAGGGACACCCGGAGTACAACATAGTACCTTAGTAGTAGTATTTTAACGAAGAAAATGTAATAAACTAGTGGTGTCATCTAGTATTAAATTGATTAACTACGATGAATTATTTTTAGTTTATTTCTATTGCACTGATACAACACCAAAGAGTTACTCTGGTGGAGTTACTGTTTTTTCACAGATGGCGTTATCCAATTTATACAATAAAAAATTAGGGAAAAATTCCACATTTAGAAATTATTTAAAATAAAATTGAAAATTCAGTCTGTCGAGCTGGGATTCGAACCATCGACGTTGAATTTATAGGCGACTGCCCTAACAACTAGGCCATGCAGACGCCGTGTTCTAAGGCGAAAATACCGAATACAATGCAAAATTCACATTCAACAAAAAAGTGTTGGTTTCAAAAATGTGTCGAGGTCGAGTGTCGGTTCCTTAATTTTTTCCATCTAGCCCCCTTCCGTACCGCGCGATAAGGAACTACGTTCCAAAAAATCTTTCCTCTTTATAATATTACTATTGATAGTCGCTGACTGAATACCTACAAGTTGCAACCAATCGAATAACAATTTACACTAGCCGGTGATGTAGGACGGGCTACGATCGAATAAGATCGACCGAATAAAGAAAATGAGCCATCATTCGTTTATATTTCAGGAGGAAAGTTTACGCTCGTCGTGAAGTAATATTATCTGCCGGATCTATAGGATCGGCTCAACTTTTGATGCTATCTGGAGTGGGTCCCAAAGAACACCTTCGAGAGTTGGGCATCAACAATCTAGTCAATTTACCTGTTGGATACAACTTACAAGACCACGTAACATTTTCGGGGAATGCATTCATTGTCAATGCAAGCGGGCTTTGTGTGAATGATGTAAGTGCAGATCTGCGAACATACGGTAGTGATGGATGACCGACGGAGTAATGAAATCCGTCCGTCGGTCATCCATTACTATACATGAGAATCTACTTAGCGCATCACTTCAATCCCACTTAAGGTCTCACAGATGTTTGGGTGGCTCACTCGATGGTGAGGTGGTTTCAACATGCAAAAATTAAGTGACAAAAGAACTTTTTCATCATACCTATTCGAAAAACGAATATTGGCTTCAGAGGACAGCGGGAGCAAAATTCCATTTTAACCCCATGGGACTTTTCATTTCTCTCTTCTGATTGGTCCGCGTTATAGTGCTTTAGCATACTAAAGCACTAACGCGGACCAATCAGAAGAGAGAATTCAAAAATGTGTCGAAATTCAAAAATGTTTGAGAAGCTGCTGTTGTCTACGATAAGTCACGTGATCAAATTTGTCGATTAGACACATACGCCCATACTTCCAACATAAATATTAATGTTTAATTATTTCATAAAAAAATATTTGTGTTTTATTTAAACTTTCAATATACGTATTGGTAATGTCTATACTCTATACATAGTAGGTTGATACTCCTAGCTTTTTCTCATAGGTAATGATGAAAAATAGTATGTGTCATTCGGGGCCAAAATTTTTTGTTCTCGGGCGGCGTATATTGAATTCCTCGCTACGCTCAGGATTCTACTTTAGAATCCCTCGCTGCGCTCGGGAGTCTACTATAGAATCCTTCGCTTCGCTCTGAATTCAAAATAACGCCCTCGGGGAACAAAAAATTCCTTTGGCCCCATATAACACAAATAACTATTTCATGTATTATTCCTTGAATTAGTTTTATTCCTTTTTCTCCTGTAAGAGGAAAATAAAGCTATTTTTATTTTTATTTATTTTATTTTATTCCTTGAATTAAAGTACATATTTTATTTACGTTACATCAGTTTTGTTGTCATCTTGACCATAATTATTTCTGATTTTTAGATTAGTAAACTTCAGAAATAATGGGGGGGGGGGGGGTATTTTTTTCGACATTTTGCCCGATTAATCAAAAACTATTATATTTGAAAATAAATAAAAATCTGTTTTAGAATTTACAGGTAAAGCCCTTTCATATGATACCCCATTCGGTATAGTTATCTCACTTTGAAATTTCAAACTCCCGATTTTCCCCCTTTTTTAATTAAACTAAAAGTAGTGGTTCGCCCCGAACTGAGACCTCGCGGTATCCCATAATTCCCATATTTTTAACTATATATACTTATTGTAATTAAAACGCGCCAAATCTGATGACGTCAATCGTCATCTGCTTTCGTGGATGGGATGCGTATGCCTACAGTATTTTACTAAAATTCAGCTGGTTCGGTGAACGGGTGTTACGTAGTATACGATTTCATAATTAAAAAAAATATAAAATGCGATAACTACGCGCTTGCGGCTTCTGCGGCGAGCATGTCTAGATGCGCGCTCATCTTTACATTCATAGACACAGCACCATCATAAATAAAAATAAAAAATAAAAATAAAAATAAAAATAGCTTTATTTTCCTCTTACAATTATTTTTCTTAATATTAGTTTTCCTACTTACTAAGTTTTAAGGGTTTAGTACAAATACAAATTTTTTGTAGCGTAGTAGTGAGGTTGGTGTGTATTTAATATTGTGTATTGGGGTATGTGTAAATATATGTGGTATGTATAGATGTAATGTGTAGGTAGTGTTGTTGCTCATGTAAGAGGACCGCCTTCCGCGGTGAAAGCCTCCTCCATCCTTTTCCATAAGGCTCTCTGTGTAGCAATTCTATGCCACGCTTTCCCCGCAACCTTTACAATATCGTCGCTCCACCTTTGAGCTGGTCTGCCTGGCCTGCGCTTTTTGTTGATAGGGTACCAGTTTGTTGTGATTTGAGACCACCTTTCATCTGATACCCTCTGAACATGACCGGCCCATTTCCATTTAAGGTGGAGTACTTTCTTGACTACGTCCTTGGCTTTCGTAGTTTTTCTTATTGCGATATTTTTTATTCGATCATTTAGTTTCAGTCCCAAGTAACTTCTTTCTATTTTTCTTTGGCATATTTTTAATTTATTTATGCTTGTCTTTGTTAAGGACCAAGTCTGACAAGCATAGGTGAGGCATGGTAGTAAGCACACTTCCATTTCTTTAGTCTTGAGATGGATAGGTAGCCGGCTTTTAAAGATCTCTTTCATTGCCCAATATTTACTCCAGGTGCTTTTGATTCTTCTTTGTATTTCACTGTCCGTACAGGTCTTAAATTTTATGAGATGTCCCAAATATACATACTCATCAACATATTCTAAATTATCATTAGATGAAGGAGATGTAGAGATAGTCACTCTTTGTCCGTTTGTCATTAGTTTAGTCTTGTCTTTGTTGACTTCCAACCCTACCTTTTTACTTTCTTTACACAGCGACTCTATCATGTATTGCAATTCTTCTGGATCTTCTGAAAGAAGTACAATATCGTCGGCAAATCTTAAATGTACTTTCCGTTTAGGTTTAGTCCTTTATGTTCCCAATTCACTTCCCTAAAGATCTGCTCCAGCGCCGCGATAAAAAGCTTAGGAGAGAGTGGGTCTCCCTGTCTACAGCCCCTTTCTATTCTGAATCGCGGACCTGGTTTTTCTAAGACTATCCTTGCAGTACTCTTTTGGTATATAGTTTTTATCAGGTCTATGAGTTGCTTGTTAACTCCTTGGGTTGATAGAGCTTGCCATATAGAGCTATGAGATATTGAATCAAACGCTTTACAATAGTCTATAAAACATAGATACAAAGGCTTATCATATTCATTGTATTTTTCTATAATCATTTTAAGGGAGTGGATGTGGTCTATAGTCGAAAAATTACGTATGAACCCGGCTTGCTCTACTGGTTGGTTTTCATCTAAGATTTTGCCAAGTCGTCGTAGTAGGGTCATAGAGAATAATTTATACAGGCATGACATAAGACTGATTGGTCTATAATTTTCTATTCTATTGGGGTCGCCTTTTTTGAATAGTAAGACGATGTTTGAACCCATCCATTGTTTTGGTATGTCTCCTTCAGCACCATCACCAGCACCATCATACGGTAATAAATATAACATGCCTCTGCCATCAGTAGAATATTTTTTATTCCACGTAAGATGGTGCTAACTTCTAATTATTGTAAATAGAAACGGATTTCCTTTTGCAAAAACAACGTGATACTTTTATTGATAATAATTTGCTAATTGAATAACATAATTAGTAATAGACAAAATAAGAATAGCTGACGCAAAACTGTATTTACAATATTAAAGACAGCGCCATCTATTAACAGTATAGTGAAGTTTTGTTAAAAACATTGATGCCCATTAAAACTTAAATAATTTCGTTTCTTTATAATATTTATCTAATCTTAGTATTTGTTGTTCAAGTACAGAATATAACTCAAATTATGTGTAAGTTTCAAGTTTTAAAATAAAGTCATTTTAGAGATCTAGCCTCGAATTTAATCTCCACTTTGAAAGCCCCCCATTTCGACAATTTTAGGAAAAAAATAAAAAAAAATACTTTAGTACTCTGTTCCAAATTATCTTTAAAACGAGGTACTGCAACCCTAGGAAACGCAAAAAAATATATTTTACTTCGCATTCGCTTCTATGAGAGCCCCCCTGAAATAAAGATTTTTATTATATTGCAGCCGATGTTGGAAAAATTTTTGTATTGCAGAAGAGGGCAATTCGCGCAACATATTATAATTTAAAACCGAGGGATTCCCTTCGAGAAAAATTTAAAGAAATAGGCATTCTTACAGTAGCTTCACAATATATTTACAACAATATAATATTTGTCAGACAAAACATTGTGAATTACAAAAAAATCGGCCAAGTGCGAGTCGGGCCTCGCTCTTTTAGGGTTCCGTTAAAAAAATTAAATTAAAATATTTCCATGTACCCATGGAAACATTTTAATTTAATTTTTTTAATTTAATTTAATTTTTATTATTTGTTGTTATAGCGGCAATAGAAATACATATGTGAAAATTTCATCTGTTTATCTATTACGGTTTACGAGATACAGCCCGCTGACAGACGGACGGACGGACGGATGGACGGACGGACAGCGTAGGCTTAGTAATAGGGTCCCGTTGGTACCCTTTGGGTACGGAACCCTAAAAAAGGGTGATTTACACTATAGGCAAGTTAGAAATCCAAACAGGCTCGTGATTCCTCGATGTCGCCTCAAGAGGGTCCGAAAGACATTTGTGGGAATGGGCGTGACGTTTTATAATAAAATTCCACAGTCGATCTTAGACTTGCCTTTACACAAGTTTAAGAAATCAGTTAAAACTAATCTCATGAAAAAAGCATATTATGCAATTGAAGACTATTTAGATGATAAAAAAGCGTGGACATAATTCGTTCCAGCGATTCATGAGACAGTAGGTGGTAATTTAACTGTATAACTATTCTATTGAATGTAAACTTATTTTGAAAAGAGCAACTGCCGTCGAGTTTCTTGCTGGTTCTTCTCGGCAGGAACGGCATTCCGAACCAGTGGTAGACTCATCGACGATTCATAAGCACTTGTAAAAAAGTTTATTTGAATAAAAAACATTTCTATTCCATTCTATTCTATTACTTTCTAAGCCATTTTCGGCTGGAGGCCATCGGTTTCCATATCATATCTAAAATTGAAGTAAGGCTCTGACAGACGGACGGACGGACGGACAGACGGACGGACGGACAAGTGCAAATTCACTCAAGTAAACTCTGAGACCTTCGCTTCGCTCGGTCGAAAAAAAATTTTTGATTTTTTTAATTCCAATGATGTTGGGCCACTATTATACACAACTATTCCAAATTTCATGTCGATAGCTTTAATAGTTACTAAAATAATCGACTGTGACAGACGGACGGACGGACGGACGGACGGAGAAAGTCTCACCATAAGGGTTCCATTTTTACCATTTTGGTACGGAACCCTAAAAATTGTTTGACTGCTAGATTCACAATTCACAACGTCATGTCCCATTATCCCCATTGATCGCGTCCCCATTAATGGGGACAATGGGATTTTAATAAAAATATTAAAAATTAGTCCCATCGTCCCCATTGACCGTGTCCCCATTACCAGCGGCTGTCGATTTAGTCCCATTGTCCCCATTAAGGAACAGCTGTAGTTGAATAATTTTTTAAATCTTTCCGTTGTCCCCGTTTATCTGAGGGTCGACGTCTAATTGGTTATGAAAGTTAGGTAACGTAACAAGAAGAAAAATAAAATGCACAATTTATGTATATGGTTTCTAATAAAATACTAATACATACATATATAATATATATACTATATGTGATAATGATAAGTGATTATTGAACATACATTATTCAATAATCACTTATCATATATTAACAATCATAGATTCTGTAAATTAAACCAAAAAATAATAATTATACAATCATAAATAAAACACATATTACAATCAATTATTATCACAGCGTATTATAATCATCTTAAAATACCTTAATAGTTTAAAGAGATTAATTATATAACAAATAATGTATATATATGGTTTTAATATAATATATAAAAATTCTTTTAAAAAAACCGACTTCAAACGCTGAAACTGAAAACTGAACTGTAACTGTAACTGAAAAGTATAAAACAATTTCAGTTTATACACATATGTTGAAGTTGGGCGGGCCTAAATAGAAACGATGAAACGAATGCGCCACGCTAGCCAAAATTTTAGTATGTAGGCCCAGGCAGAAAATATAAGTACTTGGTACAGGTACGTTGAAGTCGGGCGAGCGTTGCAGTTTCATAGTTATATATATAAAGGAGGGTACACAAAAAAAATGAATCCGAGCGCGCGCACGAGCAACACCGAGCTAACTGTGATAGGTTTGAAACCTGTTGGTGGGCCACCAACAGGTTTCAAACCTATCACAGTTACATCATCATCCGCCGAAGGTTTGGGGTGTTCATGCAAATCGAGTTAGAATCATTTATTTATTTAATTTTTTTAGTGAATTGCTTTGGATACCAGTTTAGTAGCTTACAATTATAAAACGAACATACAGGAGCATTAACCAACTAAAAAAAGCTATTGTAAGACGCAGACGCGTTTCTGAGACGCAGAGAAAAAACCACGCCGCGCACTGCCCACACTCCCTCAGCTGACCACCTCCCGCCCTTTCGTCGTGTTGCATTCTTTTGTATTTTTTTTTAAACCCCCAATCATTTTTGGATTAAAAATGGTTATTAACCTTTTTAAGAGACATCACAATAATATTGAAAATATGGTCATGTCGGTTGCTGGAACAGTGGCCATACAATTTTTTGCATAGTTCTTTCACTTCCAGATTATAGCGGCATCACCAGCGTCCGCAGCAGCCTACATGATGGGACAAGGGCCCCTGACCATTCCGGGCGGCGCGGCCGGCCTCGCGTTCACACAAACGAAGTACGCGCGAGATCTGGCCGAGGGCCGGCCTGATGTTGAGCTGGTGATGGGCGCTGGGTCTCTCGCTGGCGATCTGCTGGGAATTATACGATCTATGCTTGGTACGATAGCCTTTTGATGACTTCGATGGTACAACGGTCTGACAATCCGATCTTGGTCTTAGATGTGGGAGGCTTCGTGTTTGTTTTCCGGCTGGGTCGCAGACTACACCGCGAACTAACCTTGCTTAGCTTAGCTCACTTACCACTTAACTGCGCAACGAACTATGCGAGCTACTATACATAGGTACGAGTTATATGTAGGTTCAGGCTGAATTATAGATGTAGTGACAGGCTACCAAGTACCAGTTAACGTGCGACGTAGTGTTGAAGGAGGAGGAAGGGCGACATAGTGCACTTAGCTTAGCTGGAACAATTGGGTAGAGCTAAGCTACAGTTCCGTTAGTTCGCTTAGCTTAGCTTTCTAGTTCGCTATATAAAATGATGTATGAAAGGAAGTCAGAGTGAGAATTTCAAAGTTAACAATATAAGTCAAAACTTTTTTACTATTTATTCCTTTCTTGTTTGCCATACTGTAACTCGTAGATTATACCTACTTATTTGTAGACTCCTAGGTACGGGCCTGGGAGTTAGGCTATTAACTTTTTCGATTTTGAATTTTATTTATTTGGATAATACGAAAAATTCATCAGTTATCACTTACCGATTTTTTTAAATTGTTAAATTAAGTAAGTAGAATTGGTTTCTTCCATTTCTGCAGTTGGTTTTAAATAATAGCGCAATACTTATTGATGTAAATATTATTTCTTATCTGATTACAAATAGGATGAGTTAACAGCTATGCTAAAATCGTAAGATTTTCTCGTTTTTCGTTAAGATTATTCGATTTTGAAGGCGCAGTCAATTTAGTAAAACACGTGCACAGGTGTAACCGATAACTGGTACAGAGAGGTTTACGGCTCATTGCCGTTGGAGGACCGGCAGCGCTCCTTCGCTCTCAACCCCATCCTGATCCGCCCCCGCAGCGTGGGCCGCCTCACGCTACGCTCCGCTAACTTCAGCGATCAGCCCAAGATATATCCCAACTACTTTGATCACCCGGATGACTTGCAAGCTATTAAGGAAGGAGTAAGATTTGTGAGTTACATTTTTATTTACTTACCTAATCACGTAAGTACCTTAACTAAGTTATACCTACTTTTTAACCGACTTCAAAAAAGGAGGAGAAACTCAATACGTCGGAATTTTTTTTTTATGTATGTTCACCGATTACTCGAAGACGCCTGAAACCATTTGGAAAATTATTTTTTGTTTCAAAGGATAGGTTTACTTCCCACGTGGTCCCATTTAAATTTTATCGAAATCAGTCGAGCGGTTTTAAAAAAATCAACAATAAGTTATATAATTTGTGCGTGCGTTTGAAGTCGGTTTTTTTTATTTGACTGACCGCCCTTTAATATACAGGGTGGAAAAAAACTATGGGCCCTGGAGGGGAACTACCTTAAATCCTTAACTTAGATCATTTTACTTTTAGGAAACATTCCCTTATTTTTAAAAAGAAACAAAACTGCATTCAAAGTTTTTCGAAAATTCGCTTCTCACCCGGGAATCGAACCAGCTAAAAATTCAAAAATAAACACTCGCTATTTTATTGCACTAGTCGATACAGTCAATAATAAAGATAAAATTTCTCCAAGAAACATTATATCATACACACGTCTGTCGTAAAAGATATCCGGAAAATCGAAAATTTGGCATACAAGTTCTCTAGTCAACATTCCCTAGAACTGTTCACCTTCAACAAGTAAAAGACACGTTATTATTGTCTTATAAGTCTAATATCCAAAGACACCGTATGAAGTATAAGCTTGCTAATTATCTATAAGCACCTTGTTGAAGATTTAGATAAAATCGTTTTTTTGAGAATTAAAAAAAAAGAATTGCAATTTAGCTTCTACACTGTCGAGCTGAATTGCAATACTTATTGTTTGAAAAGTACCTAAGCTTCTAATAAATCGATACGCCATTATTACACAATTACTAAATGGAAGCAAAACAAAACAAAATCGATAAAAATGCTCAAAATGTTCATTGAATTTCAAAATTGCAGTCCCGCACCGCAAAGTTAAACGTTTAAATTTTTAAACTTTTCGTAAGAAGGCAATGTGCATAGAATTATTATTACCATTAAACGATTTTCTTATCAAAGCCTTCAAAAAGGTACTTAGAGATAATAATTAGCAAGATTTGTACTTCATACAATGTCTTTGGATGTTAGTTATTAGAAAATTATACTTAACGAAATGTCACTCGAAACCTTATCCAATTCGCAGTGAGCTGAAAAAAAAATCAAAATGGCGGAAAAAAGATGGCCGCCATACAAATTTCGTCGGTGTCTATCTCGGGGAGTATAAAAGATGGAAGAGTGGTTTCATGGCAAAAGATGATCAGGACCCAAAGGTCTATTTGATGAATAGAAAAAATCCAAGATGGCGGAATGTTTTTTCTCCATACAAAATACATATATTATGGCGAATATTGAAGAGACTAGAAGCCGGGAATCATGCAAGACTTTGATACGGTTCCTTTTCAAGATTTGTTTTTATTGAAGAATTTTCATTATGACAAATGATGACATATGATGATCGAGGGTTTGGAAGGTGGGTGAGGAGCACGGGCAGGGTATTGAAGATAGGTGGGAGGTGCTCAAACAAAAAATACTCGAAACCTCATCCAATTGGCAATGAGCTAAAAAAAATTCAAAATGGCGTATTCAAGATGGCGGCCATACAAACTTCAACGGTGTCTATCTCGGAGAGGATAAATGATGGAGGAGTGGTTATTTGATAGAAAAAGATCAGGACCTGAAAGTCCACTTGACGATAGAAAAACCGCGGTCCGCTTGCGGGCCGCGCACCCACGCGCCCTACTAGTCTTTTTCTATATTCAAACTATCTACACAGAAAAAACAGATTTCTTAATATGAGAATATATTTAGCTAAATCAAAGCGATTATCTTTAATCCAAGAAACATTTTCTCCCTATAGACGTGAGACAATATTTTCTTGCCAATAGAAAAATGAATGCTCTTATGTATATTTTTTCAAAATAAGGTATTATAGTTATCAAACCAAGAAAAAATAAATTGCTTTAAGCATTCACACATTAATCGGAGTAAAAATATTCTCAAATCAAATATTTTTCTCTTGACGCTAAACTAAACCACAGAATATGTAATAGTACTAACTAAACTTAGAAGTTTTCAACCAAGATTTGGTCTATTTAAATTTGAGTTTCATTTTCTCACGCTATAACATATTTACTTGAATTTACGAAAAAATCACAAGAAATTTCATTTTCTTGATTCAATTTTTTTTTCTGTGTAGGTATAAGTAACCTGTCGGTCAAACTGTTGCAAAGATTTTATAAAAGAACTAAGAAAATTCTGACCTCCGCGTCTGTCGCGAAATGATAAATAGAAAAAGATATTTTTCATCATACCTATTCGAAAAACGAATATTGGCTTCAGAGGACAGCGGGAGCAAAATTTCATTTTAACCCCATGGGACTTTTCATTTCTCTCTTCTGATTGGTCCGCGTTATAGTGCTTTAGCATACTAAAGCACTAACGCGGACCAATCAGAAGAGAGAATTCAAAAATGTGTCGAAATTCAAAAATGTTTCAGAAGCTGTTGTCTACGAAAAGTCACGTGATCAAATTTGTCGATTAGACATATACGCCCATACTTCCAATATAAATAATTATTAATGTTTAATTATTTCATAAAAATTTATTTGTGTTTTATTTAAACTTTCAATATACGTACTTAATGGTCATGTCTATACTCTATACATAGTAGGTTGATATTCCTGGCTTTTTCTCATAGGTAATGATGAAAAATAGTGTGTGTCATTCGGGGCCAAAATTTTTTGTTCTCGGGCGGCGTATATTGAATTCCTCGCTACGCTCAGGATTCTACTTTAGAATCCCTCGCTGCGCTCGGGAGTCTATTATAGAATCCTTCACTTCGCTCTGAATTCAAAATAACGCCCTCGGGGAACAAAAAATTCCTTTGGCCCCATATAACACAAATAACTATTTCATCATACCTATTCGAAAAACGAATATTGGCTTCAGAGGATAGCGGGAGCAAAATTTAATTTTAACCCCATGGGACTTTTCATTTCTCTCTTCTGATTGGTCCGCGTTCGTGCTTCAGCATACTAAAGCACTAACGCGGACTAATCAGAAGAGAGAATTCAAGAATGTGTCGATATTCAAAAATGTTTGAGAAGCTGTTGTCTTCGATAAGTCGATTAGATATAATATACGCCCATACTTCCAACATAAATATTAATGTTGAATTATTTCATAAAAATTTATTTGTGTTTTATTTAAACTTTCAATATACGTATTGGTAATGTCTATACTCTATACATAGTAGGTTGATACTCCTAGCTTTTTCTCATAGGTAATGATGAAAAATAGTGTGTGTCATTCGGGGCCAAAATTTTTTGTTCTCGGGCGGCGTATATTGAATTCCTCGCTACGCTCAGGATTCTACTTTAGAATCCCTCGCTGCGCTCGGGAGTCTACTGTAGAATTCTTCACTTCGCTCTGAATTCAAAATAACGCCCTTGGGGAACAAAAAATTCCTTTGGCCCCATATAACACAAATGGCCACTGAAATTCCATGACTATGTGTACGAGTGATATGACATGCGAAAAGTACCTATTTGGGCTCACTTACTCACTCGTAAGTAATCGGTCACTTTCACCCCTCGTAGAACAATGTACTATTGCTGAATTATAATCAAGGTTTACTGTTGGTGCATCAAAAACTCTAATAAATAAAAAAATGATCAGCATCCTTATATTCCCCATGTATTCCCCTCACTATCAAGCAGTAGGTACCTGAGTTCAACTATTTTTAGTACAACTGCGTCTAAATCGCTATAACAGTTTAACTACTGGGAAAAAAGTTCCACTAGTTCAACGGTTGAACTAATCAGTTGAACTAGTGGGAATGAGCCCCTATTTGTACATACGGAAAATACATACATACATAAGTATGCGTACTAAGGTATTTATTTAACTTTGTACGTACCTAAAGACCTTAAGGTTTATTACCTATGGGTAGGTAGGTACTCTGCTGCGAAACAAATATAGCGAAACTGAAAACAGAGAAAATTAATGGCGTGACTAAAAATGATTTCGCAGATATTGTGAAAAGGTCTGAAGGTTTTCTTCCTTTAATAGCATAACTGGGTAACATCATTAGGCCGTTTACCTTTTATCGCAAAATATTTACAAAGGCTGTTCCTTCTCGATGTAGGTACCTCTACCTACCCTATTTAAGGTAAAGGTACCTACTGAAAAATTCAATTCGTTGTCCTCTTTGCCCCTTTCAATAGAAAATGCCCGGAACATTTTCGATAGATACTAGAATTTTCGAACTGAAAACGGCGCTAGGTCTGTGTACATAATATTTGTAAGGAGGATGGCGAATTTTGACCCAGTACTTTTAAAAACCGTTGAGATTCAGAAATCATTTCATTAACCGACTTCAAAAAAAACAAAAAGGGTTCTCAATTCGACGCATATTTTTTTTGTCGATGTCCATCCATATCTCCATCAAATCTTAACTGATTTCAATAAATTTTATTTGAAAGGGTGTAGGTATTTGCAGGTAGGTCCCATTTAAATTTGGTGAAGATCTGATAAATATCTTCGGAGATGGAAGACGGAACTCCTCAATGAATGAGAGGAAATCGCTCGCGATCAGAGTATGTGTAGACTTTCAACCATAAAACCAAACCATGTTTAGGCCAGCCCGACTTAAACATAGTTACGTGTACAAACTGAAATTATTTTATACTTCAGTGGCGTTTGAAGTCGGTTTTTTTAAAAGAATTTTTATATATATCGTTAGCGGACTGACGCCATCTTGGAGCAAAACGTGCGCGGATGAATCCGAGCGCGCGCACGAGTAACACTGAGCCGACCCGAGTAAGATCGACTCGTAAATCGGGAGGGGCGACGATTTAGCGATCGTCGGCCTTATACGTGGAGCTTAGTTGTGTGAGTTGTTCAAGAATTAAAAGCTGAAAGCTTTTAACATTTGATTCAAATCTCTAAAAAGGTTACTGCTAATTCCCTTTTTTTGATGTTCTGTTTAGTTCAGTTAGTTAGATTCGATGAAAATTGAACTGACCCGTTCACCCACTGATTTATGCGAAAGTCTGCAGGTACCTTAGTAAACAATGATTTTTATTTACATGTGGGTACTTTGTGCAATTGGATGCCGGCGCGGCGCATCTCCGCGCGTCGCCTGTCGGCGGTGGGTGAGCGTGTCGCAGCGCTGGCTGCGGCGCTATTGCGCGCCACCTGTTAGCGCTGGCGAGTGCGTCACCTGACGCGGCGCCAGTTGCGGCGCCACTGGGTGTCATCTGTTGGTGCGCTGGCGAGTGCGTCACCTTTTGACGCGGCGCCAGTCTCGACGCCACTGCGCGTCACCTATCGACGCACTGGCGAGTGCGTCACCTCCTGTCGCAGCGCCAGTCGCGGCGCCACTGCGCGCCTCCTGTTTGCGCTGGCGAGTGTGGCGCCTCCTGACGCGGCCAGTCGCGGCGCCACTGCACGACACCTGTCGTTGCGCTGGCATGACGCGGCGCCTACCACAGTGCCGGTCTGCACTTAGCACATTGAGATGTGCACAGATATGTATAGGATTCGGTCCGTAAGACATTTCTATTTTGATGATGAGAGTGGAAAATTAATGTGTGAGCCAGTCTCAATGATACTGGTTCATGTTTGTTCGTTGGGTCGAAAATAATGATGCGACCTTTAAAGCAGGTAGTTAAGCAAAACGATATTGCTTTTAGTGATATTATTGCTGATTTCCACACATGTTACTTGCGCACTCTGCACTTATCACAAGTGTAACAAGATGCCCCCTAGTCTTGTTGTTGATAAGGTCCGATTCAACAGAATCATGAGACCTTGTGTAAATGTGTACTTGCTGTCGCTGGCTGACTGTAAAGAATCCTGTTTTGGTTTCCGTGCTCGATTTTGAGGAAATGTTCTTTCCTTATTTGAATTATTAATTAAGGTCAGGTGAGGCCGAGTCGTCACAAGTTCGAAGCATTGGTCAAGTCCTCACCCCCTGCTAACGTCAAAGCCCTGCAAGTAATTTTGACTTTTGAACAGGTATCACCTCTGAACCTTCTTATTGGTATTGGTGGCGTAATTCCTGTCACCAGAAATCTGGTTCACGATGTAGCTGCTGAAAGTGCACAGCCTATTCGAGCAGCATGACGTGCCACCCGGCAGGGTGACTATGCTAATCAGAAGCGTTGTCCGCTTTGTGTGTTTCAGATTGGAGTCATGATATCTGTGATTAAGTATTCCCAGTCGACGGGAAAGCTTGATCCAGGTATGCGGGACCATATAAGGTCCTGGAGACCTTGCCAAGCGGCCGCTACGAACTGTAGCTGTTGAGCGGGTCATATGGCAAGACCACTCAGGCAGCGGCCGAGTATATGGTGCACTGGCGAGGAAAGTGGTTTCCGGAGGCGTGTGCTGCTTTCTTCGAATTTGATTTCAGTTGGTTGACTACTTTGTGGTACTTTGTGGTGTGGTACTTTGTGGTAAAGATAAAAGTCGTGGTTTTGTTAGTCATAGTCCCCAGAAAGCCCTCACTGTTCTAATCAATAAGTTTTACCCCCTGACATAAACTGTTTACTGACTGACGTACACCATCTATTTATTTTCCTTGCCCATTTTTGTGCCATAACTTAACGAATCACGGTAATGCTTTATCCCTCAAGGAAAGTTCAACAGCGTCGGGTTGAGATGTAAGCGACTATTGCCTGAAACCGGTAGTCCGTTCTCGTGCGTCGGGTTGAGATGTAAGCGACTATTGCCTGAAACTGGTAGTCCGTTCTCGTGCGTCGGGTTGAGATGTAAGCGACTATTGCCTGAAACTGGTAGTCCGTTCTCGTGCGTCGGGTTGAGATGTAAGCGACTATTGCCTGAAACTGGTAGTCCGTTCTCATGCGTCGGGTTGAGATGTAAGCGACTATTGCCTGAAACTGGTAGTCCGTTCTCATGCGTCGGGTTGAGATGTAAGCGACTATTGCCTGAAACTGGTAGTCCGTTCTCGTGCGTCGGGTTGAGATGTAAGCGACTATTGCCTGAAACTGGTAGTCCGTTCTCATGCGTCGGGTTGAGATGTAAGCGACTATTGCCTGAAACTGGTAGTCCGTTCTCATGCGTCGGGTTGAGATGTAAGCGTATTGCCTGAAACTGGTAGTCCGTTCTCAAGTGTCTGGTCGAGATGTAAGTAACTTTTGCCTGAAACTGGTAGTCCGTTCTCGTGCGTCGGGTTGAGATGTAAGTGACTATTGCCTGAAACTGGTAGTCCGTTCTCATGCGTCGGGTTGAGATGTAAGTGACTTTTGCCTGAAACTGGTAGTCCGTTCTCATGCGTCGGGTGTGAGGCAAGTTGCCTTACTGCGTGTGGTGCCGCCTGTGGCTGGCGTGGCCAAGCTGCAGCGCGCTCCTGAGGCTTGCGACCAGGAGTGGCTGGTCCAGGACGGCATGTCCTGGGGGTGCGAGTCAGTCGCACTCAACGGGCAAGCTGGCTCTGGCTGGCAAGTGGACGCATCTGAGTACATGGTCCCGTGGCACGGGTAGTGGACTCTTGAGGTATCCGTAGCTTGCTGTGATGGTGAGTTGCTGGGCTACCTAAGGACAGGTTGCAAACTGTTCTTGGGTATGTCGCCAAAAGGAGCAAACGTCGTGCTTCCTTTTTGGGTGGTCACTTGCTAAGTTATGTTAAACGTTCTACCTCTGACTTGTGAGGAAGTTGACAGAGTTTAAATGTTAAACGTTCTACCTATGACTTGGGGTCTAGTTGAGCCATGACAACGTTTTCGTCTATGGCTTAATTAGTAACCTTGCTGTTTTGCATCTTATCAATATGGCGGACGCGTCTATTATTAGATGTAAAGCTTCCGTTTGTTTCTTTTTCTGTTGATGTTTTGTTTTTTTAGACTAGAGGAGGCTGGGCCCTCTTCAATACATCAACTGTCTCCAACTACTACACCAGCCAGGTCGTTGCCTAGACTGATTGCTGGATCTTCAGACGATGATGGACCTGGTGAGGACACCAGAGTGTCAGGAGAGGCCGTGTTAGCGGACTGACGCCATCTTGGAGCAAAACGTGTGCGGATGAATCCGAGCGCGCGCACTCGTAAATCGGGAGGGGCGACGATTTAGCGATCGTCGGCCTTATAAGCGCAGCGTGGTATTTGTTCGCTCACTTTGATTGGGACGAGCGTACCGGCAACATCTCCTAGGCGTGATGGGATCACGCCTGAGTCATAATAACTGTCCATTGGTTGATTTGCCCATTTTGATAGTTACCCTCACGTTCAGATGGTGGTTTTGTCTGTCGTGCTGTGGTTATTAGCTGAGTGGAAAGGGGCCGTTATTGGGGATGGTGGAGACGGCTTAGGTAGGGTTTCAGCGTTTTAAGAGATGCGTTCTCTTATAGCCTGATTAGTTTTTGAGTAATAAACCCTCTTCTGATAACTTTTGAATGGATCCGCTTCTGATAGCCAATATCAGAGGTGGGATTTCCACTTAATGCCGCTTCTGATAGCCAAAAATATTATTATTTTAATTAATATTTTTCAAAGTATTTTTCTGTGTATTTTTAGAAGTTGGGAAAATAATTATTCACAATTAGAAATATATTCATAATTATAAATAACCGTTCTAATGGCAATCCCGCCGCGTTATGCTACTAATAAGAACCTACTCGAGTCAGTAGCCATACCAACTCTAGTAACTCGAGTAAAAAAAATCCAACTCTACAAAAATATATTTTTTATGTGTGAACATAATATATTTTTAATATTTTCTGCTGTCACTGGCCCATTTTTGAATAGATATTATTAGGCGCTAGAACAGCCGCTGTGTTAACATAGCCTTATACTATGTAGGTATTCAGTGATCAGTCAGTATCATTAAATCTCGTGCATGAATACCTACTGAGATTCATAAATAATTCTTACTATTCCCGATACTATTCCTTTTCCAAAAAATAGAACAGCATGACAATCACCATCATACCATTGACCGCATTACATGGAAGTACTATTCGAAATACACATTAGGTAAGGTAGGTATAACTGTTTTAACGTTTAAAAGGAAGCGTCTTCTCTTTAATATATTCAGACAATAATCTTCAGTGCCTACTAGATTTTTCAAAGCTACTATATGATATCATAATGGTAATTTGCCCTAAAAATATTAAATGGAAACATAACAATTTACTATTGAATATCTTTTTTCTCCCAACTTTATTTGAGTTTGATTCGTGAACGTGGGCCTCAAGTCTGAGTCAGAAATCTATGGGAGCTCGCCAATCTCCTTTGTATTGACAGGCTCAACGGGTCGTAAACACAAAGGCGTTTCAGCGATACGGCACCAGATTACACAACACGCCGTTCCCGAATTGCGAAGGCTACACTTTCGACTCGGAAGCGTACTGGGAATGCGCCATTATGCAGACCTCGATAACGTTGGATCATCAAGTATGTATTAGCTTTCATTTATAGTGCAGGTACCTACCTTCTTAGATACTCTGCAGTCTGCTTCTCCTTCGCCGTTCTACCCATAAACATAAATAATAATTATACTTATTAGTCCTAAGTCCTTATATAGTAAAGAATATTATATTTGTGGTTATACGTGAGCATCGGCATCCAACTCTACCTTAGTCTACCTCTCTAAGTAACTGATAACTGTAACGATAACATCCCGTCTTAATATGAATTGAATTGTAGTACGCTCTTTTGGAAATTCCCCTTATTGTGGAAATATTATATTCTATTCTAACAAAGTAACATGTATTGTGTTAAATCGGCTTGGCATCCAGCTGCCCCCAAGATAATATTAAAAATTTATTACAATGTAGATAATAGCTACATAATAATGTTTTCGTACCACTTGCTCAAAAAAGTGACATTCTGTGCCACAAAAAGCGAACATAACAATAGTCATTTTTAATCTGTTAAAAACAGGGAAAGAAAATTGTACTGAATTTCTTTCATCCTCTAGGGGGAGAATGTGATTTATATTTGGAATACTTACCGAAATTTATACTGAACTACATCTGTGTTTACACCATTGAGTTTGTCTAGAAAGCATTATACATCTTTTTGAAAAAGGAATACGCATTTATTATGCAGTTATGATTATTAGAAGAGGCCGTATGAGCTTGATGCCTTTGCTTTTCCGACAAAAAATATTAGTCTAGGAATTTGTCGCGTTTTTGTTTTCTTCTAATACATAAACGTTAAGTTTATTTTAATTTATTTTTATAAATAAGTTAATGTTTTAAAAATACGTTACGATGTTAAATCAAAGCGACAGTGACAGTGAATTGTCGGATTCCATCAGTGCAAATGCTCAGACGCAAGAACAGAGAAATACTCAAATCAACTCATCAACAATAAATGTACCAAACAAAAATGTAACTCTCTCTCTATCAATAATTGGACCAATGTTTCGAATGTTAACTTTTACATTTAATTGTCATTATTTTTAATAAATGCTTAGGTATCTCATATTATTATTGTGTTAATTTTTTCGCAAATGGTACGAAAAGTAGAGTATTTTCCTCGGTGATAAAGCTGTCTTAGTCTTGGGTGAACTTAAATCCCTCGCTTCACTCAGGACTCGTCTTAAATCCCTCGCTTCGCTCGTGATTTAAGTTTTAACACCCTCGCTACGCTCGGGAGTAAACCTCGAGTCCTTCGTTACGCTCGCGATTTAAATCGTCACCCGCGACAGAAGACACTGCTTTATCCCCTTGGTTAATAATCTACTATTTAAAATGATTAGTTTGAAAGGAGCAATATAGTTAAGTAGCTATGGTAGATATGTGTATCACATGTCTACCATATGCACTACCTATTGTGCAGAATGCATCTCAGAGTAGGTCAAAACATAGGTAGCTTGCTTATATATACGAACTGCGAAGAGCAAACAAAGCAAATTATAATATCTCAATCAAATTATAATATCTCAATCAAATTATAATATCTCAATCAAATTATAATATCTCAATCAGAATTTATAGCCAATAATAGGAATGAATCTAGAAATACCTATAATTTTTTCAAAGCTGACTATGAAATGATCATTCAAGCTCTAAACTGTGTATCTTGGACTGATGAATTTACTGGGTGTGTGAATGTTAATGCCATGGTATCTAGATTTTACAATATCTTACATAATATTATCCGTACCCATGTACCTCTGAATAAACCTAAAAACAAATCTTATCCTGTGTGGTTCTCACCTCAGTTAATTAAGCTACTAAAATTAAAACACAAGCATCACGCAAAGATGAGGAAATATAAAAATCCACTAGATTTAATTGAGTTTCAATATCTACGCAAGGATTGTGATAGGTTAATATTATTATGCTACAATAAATACATCTGTAAGATAGAGACTGAAATAGGGAAAAGTCCTAAATATTTTTGGACCCATTTAAAGAACATCCGTAAAGATAATAGTGCTTATAGTACGAGATCCGAACATAACATCGACCTTCACCCATCTGTTTACCGAATGAAACATTTTTTTTATAAAATTCCATACATAGACAAATACGTCTTGTATGTATTGCCTATCAAAATATGTTCATGACTATCATTAATTAAAAAAAATATTAATTAAATTTTTTTAGCGAGTTTCACCCACTTGTTTACCAATCAAAATATATATCAAAAAAAAGATTATTTAATAACAAACGCGATGGTATAGTATTGCCTGCAATAAACCGTTCATGAAACACTATTGCCAGGATTTAAAGTTTAAAAATCAAAGCAAGTAAAGTTGCGCAAGAGAGAAATCCGAGCTTATTTAGTGTAATAAAGAAGGATAGAGCATAGTGGCTGCGAGCGACGCCTTCGTTGAAACTCGCTAAAAAAAATATTTAATTAATATTTTTTAATAAATGATAGTCATGAACATATTTTGATAGGCAATACATACAAGACGTATTTGTCTATGTATGGAATTTTATAAAAAAAATGTTTCATTCGGTAAACAGATGGGTGAAGGTCGATGTTATGTTCGGATCTTAGACTATTACCCACCTGTCATGGTTCTAAATGATAAAAAGGCCACTGACACTGCGGCTGCTTGTGAACTATTTGCGGCTCACTTTGCTTCTGTTTATGAAACGGATAATGATGTGTCTAATGAATTCAGCTTTAACGTTCCTAATATGCACGATGAAATTGATTATCTTCAACTTTCCCGATCAACTGTTTTTAAGAAACTAAAAAGACTTGTTAAGTATAAAGGCGCTGGTCCTGACAATATACACCCGATATTTTTAATCAAATGTGCATTGCCAATATCACTACCTCTTACATTGATCTTTAATAAATCCTTAGAAAATGGTCAGTTTCCCGATGTTTGGAAGGAGACTAGAGTTGTTCCAGTCTTTAAGTCTGGCAAAAAGAAAGAAGTACAAAACTATCGCAAAATATCTACCTTATCTACCATGGCAAAGGTTTTGAATCGCTGGTGTACCAGCATAATATGTTCAACCATTTGAATAAATATATAAGTGAAAAGCAACATGGATTTATGAGCAAACGCTCTACAACTAGCAATCTGCTACTTCATACTACAAATTTAGCGGAATGTATTGATAACGGGCAGCAAATCGATGCCATATATACCGACTTTTCAAAAGCTTTTGACAAGGTCAATCATCGTATCTTACTAAATAAACTACATGCGCATGGAGTATCTGATAACTTACTAATGTGGAGTCAATCGTATCTTACCAATAGAAAATCTAGGGTAGTTATAAATGGCCACCAATCCAGGGTGTTTATAGCTCAATCACGGGTGCCTCAAGGATCCAATTTAGGTCCTCTCTTTTTCAATGTCTATATTAACGACATAACGAGAATGTTTTACAATAGCAATGTAAGTCTTTTTGCGGATGACTTAAAACTGACACGTATTATTAATAGCGATAGCGATGTTCAATTATTACAGGACGATCTATGCAGATTAAGTAAATGGTGTAAAATAAATAAAATGTTCCTAAATGTTGATAAATGTCTTCATATAAAATTTACTCGAAAATTAAATTAGATATCATCTATGTATTACATTGACGACAAGCGACTGGCAGAAGTTAATGAAATTCGTTATTTAGGTATTATTTTAGATAGTAAACTAAGTTTTATAACTCACATAGATAAAACTTTAAGCCTGGCAAATAGATCACTTGGATTCGTTCTTAGGTGTTCAAAAAACTTTATGCAATATTCTACTGTAATAAAGCTGTTTGATTGTTATGTGCGTAGTAGACTGGAATATTGTGCTATTATCTGGTCGCCATTCACTAAAATCCACACTAAAAGAATTGAGAGAGTACAGGAACGGTTCTTGCGTCAGCTTTCATTCCGTTTCAGAAAAAAGCTTAATAATTATGAAAAAAGACTAACCCTTTTCAAGAAACATAAACTTGAGGATAGAAGAATAATATTGTCATTGATGTTTTTGTTCGAATTATTTAACAATAAAATTGATTGTGCGGAGTTAGTCGATAGATTTCCACTTAAAGCACCACGAAGTAATAATCCACGTCATCCTTGTAATTTGTTATATGTTAGACGATGCAGAACTAAACTAGGTAAATATTCTCCCATACCTAGAATTTCTAACTCATTCAATAGCCTTGTGAAACGAAAGAAAGAAATAGATTTATTTTATAATAGTTATGCTCAGTTTAGACGTAAAATTATTGACAGCATTATTTCCACTAACTGACCTGATGAATTTTTAATCATATATTTCATTTTTAATCATAAAATTAAATTTTCATATTTTCAAAAATATCATTTTGTATGTAGTTAAATTGTATAATATATTGGATAGGTTAGCAAATTAATTTATGTAATTATTCTTATTGTATGCAGGTTAAGTAATTGTTAAGCATGTTGTGATAGCCTATAATTAGTTGAGCATTTAATCAAGTGACTCTCATAAGTTGTTTATTTAATTATAAATGTATTATTGTATCAACTGTTGGCTTTCCTAAATAAATAAATAAATAAATAAATAAGTGTTAAATGCTAAAGTATCTAATGACTAAACATTAACTAACTAACTAGGTAATCTAACACAGACTAGGGCTGCCAGCTGTTGCCGATTAACGCAACATTTCAATGATAGCTGGTTTCACCATATCCCCTAATTTTCTAGAATAAAACGTAACTACCTATCCTTACGTACCTACATAGGTACCTATGTTCTTTCTCGGGACATGCCGTCTCCTTGCCGAATTTTGTTGAAATCGGATTAAGCTTCAGCGGCTTAGATGGGAAAAGGTAACAAGCGGACAGACAGAGTTACTTTGGCATTTATAATATTGACTGGCTGATAAGCACGATTTATTTCGCGTGGATTTAGGTTTCTTAAAAATCCCGCGAATACTCTTTGATTTTTCGGGATAAAAGTAGGAATCATGTGACCGACTACAGAATGCATTGATGCTTTCTCTCGTCAGTGAGCCGTGATGTGGTAACAGACAAACAGGCAGACTTTTTAATTTTTTGAATCATACTAATATTATAAATGCGAAAGTGTTGGTTTGTCCTTCAATCACGCCGCCACAGAGCTACGGATCGACATGATTTATTGCATGGGTATTGTTGAGAACCTGGAGAGTTTCATCCCGAAAAATCAAAGTTTCCGAGGGATTTTAAAAACTTAATCCACGCGGACGAAGTCGCGGGCATCAGCTAGTGCCTAGTGGGTATAAAATTACCGACTGTCCTATAAAGGACTAGCTGATGCTCGCAACTTCGTCCGCGTGGATTTAGTTTTCAATAATCCCGGGAGAACTCTGATTTTTCGGGATGAAAAGTAACCTATATCACTCTACAGGTCCTGAACTATACTGTCTGTTGCGACGTGATTGAAGGACAAACCAACACACTTTCGCATTTATGATATTAGTATGAAGTATGAAGAACGTACTGGATTCATCTGAATCATTTATGTACCTACCTATCTAGGTATCTACGTGGGACTATACCTAATATGTTTAGCGTTAAAAATTGCTTTTGTTACGACAGGTGGGCACATGCAAAATGGGGCCATCAAGTGACTCCACCGCTGTGGTGTCACCACGGCTGCTTGTGCACGGCATCCAAAGACTGCGGGTTGCGGACGCGTCAGTGATGCCCAGGATACCAGCGTCTCACACACACGCACCAGTTGTTATGATTGCTGAAAAAGCTTCCGATCTTATCAAAGAAGACTGGGCAGGGTAGCTGTTCAGCTGTTTAATCAACAATATAAAAATTGTTGTTTGTGTGTTCGACTTCTACGTGTGTATAAAATTGATGCCAGACGACGCGGTATAGCGGAGTGGAGTGATTTTGTCCTAAGTTCCTGACTCATATAGGTTTAAGTATACCTATGCGAAACGGCTGTTGAAGCTTTCGTACAAATTAGCAGCGCAGCGCAACGCACCATGTGTTACACACCGCGTATTTTCAGCGCCCTGTGCCGCTGCTGCGTCTCAGAAGCACCGCAGCGACGCAGCAATGCGCTCTGTGTAAATTCGCTCTAAGTTACCTATTCAGTGGCTCTAAGTCTGCTATAGGTACACGCAACGTTCAATAGATAGATTTTAAACCTGGTAAAAAGCACAGCCTCCTTTAAAAAAGTGATCAACATAAAATAAGAATTTTAAAACGCCATTTTATATTTTACAGAAATAGAAAATGGCGGTTTTAATTCCTGTTCGTAAATCGTAGCAATTGTTGCGTAGGTTATATATTCTGTGACGTAGGTACTTGCATGAAAGATCGTCAAAATACAGCTACGATAGGTGTCCGCGAGTCAAAATTGAAAATGTGATTGTAATCGCATGCTGGGCGTTATTTTGTATATATTATACTAAGTACCTAGGTATACTTAGTGCGATATAGTGCAAAATTCTTTAAAATAATAAAACCGGCCAAGTGCGTGTCGGGCCACGCACAGTGTAGGGTTCCGTAGTTGAAAGTCTCAAATATTATTGCTGACCTAGGATAGTGCTTTTATTTTATTTATAATTATTGAATACATTGTGAGTTCCACCATGGTTTAAATAGGTACTTCAATATACTACAAAATATGCAACTTACACTACGTGTAATACCTAACTTAGAAAAAGTGGGTCAAAATCGCGCCCAAAGAAGTCGGTTACAAACATTGTTACAAACATTGTTACAAACATACAAGTGAAGCTAATAAAAAGCGTATAAAAAAAACAGATATAACTCCTTAACAGGAAAACTATCACGGCTAAGTAGGGTTCATTACCCTACTTAGCCGTGATAGTTTTCCTTTAAAATTCATTATATATACTACTGCTGTGAATTTTTTTTGTATCCTATATACAACCATTTAGCTGGCAGAGGGGGGGTACACTTGACTCTAATAAAATTTAGCACTTTAAAATAGGGAACCGGTATATCCAAGTGTTGAAGTGCTTGTATGAAAACGCCACAATGTCAGTACGTATACAGGACCAGACTACGAGGCCAATCCACTTGCAGCGTGGAGTGCGACAGGGAAACGTTATCTCCCCGAAGCTCTTTACCGCTGCGTTGGAGGACGTCTTTAAGCTTCTGTTGGAACTGGCTTGGCATCAACATAAACGGCGAGTACATCACTCACCTGCGATTTGCCGATGACATAGTAGTCATGGCAGAGACTCTGAGAGACCTCAATACAATGCTCAACGATCTAAGCAGGGTTTCTCAACAGGTGGGCCTGAAAATGAACATGAGCAAGACGAAAATCATGTCCAATGCTCATGCACCGCTCCACCCAGTAATTGTTGAGAACTCTGCACTCGAAATTGTCGACGAGTATATTTACCTGGGACACACAGTCCAGCTAGGTAGGTCCAATTTCGAGAAAGAGGTCAACCGCCGAATCTAACTCGGCTGGGCAGCGTTCGGGAAGCTCCGAGATGTCTTCTCGTCCAAAATTCCTCAGTGCCTGAAGACTAAAGTCTTCGAACAGTGCGTGTAGCCAGTGATGACTTACGGATCCGAGACATGGTCGCTAACTAAGGGCCTCATAAGTAGGCTCAGGACCGCTCAGCGGGCGATGGAGAGAGCTATGCTCGGAGTGTCCCTGCGGGATCGAATCAGAAATGAGGAGATCCGTAGGAGAACCAGAGTCACCGACATAGCTAAGCGAGTCGCGATACTGAAGTGGAAATGGGCGGGCCACATAGTTCGAAGAGCTGATGGTCGTTGGGGTCCCAAGGTGCTGGAGTGGCGACCCCGTACCGGGAAACGCAGTGTTGGCAGACCCCCCACCAGGTGGACCGACGACATCAAACGAGTCGCAGGGAGCCGCTGGATTCAGGCGGCGCAAGACCGAGGCCTGTGGAAGTCCATGCAAGAGACCTTTGTCCAGCAGTGGACGTCTATCGGTTGATAAAGAAGAAGAGAAGAAACTTCGGAGATAAGGGGGGGGGGGGCGGTATTTTTTTCGACATTTTGGCCGATTACTCAAAAACTATTAGGTATATATAGAAATAAATACAAAACTGTTTTAGAATGCACAATTATTAAAGGCCTTTCATATTATGATGCCCCACTCGGTATAATTATCTTACTTTGAAATTTCAAACCCCTGATTTTCTCCCTTTTTTAATTAAACTAAAATAATTTTCGCGTTGATTTTATTTTTCCTGTAAAATATACATAAACTTCTATTGACCATAATTATTTCAGATTTTTCGATTGGTAAACTTCGGAGATAAGGGGGGGGGGGGGGGGGGGGCGGTATTTTTTTAGGGTTCCGTACCCAAAGGGTACCAACGGGACCCTATTACTAAGCCTACGCTGTCCGTCCGTCCGTCCGTCCGTCCGTCTGTCAGCGGGCTGTATCTCGTAAACCGTAATAGATAGACAGATGAAATTTTCACATATTATGTATTTCTATTGCCGCTATAACAAAAAATAATAAAAATTAAATTAAATTAAAATATTTCCATGGGTACATGAAAATATTATAATTTAATTTTTTTTTTAACGGAACCCTAAAAGAGCGAGGCCCGACTCGCACTTGGCCGATTTTTCGACATTTTGGCCGATTAATCAAAAACTATTATATATAGAAGTAAATAAAAAATTGTTTTAGAATGCACAAGTAAAGGCCTTTCATAATAATGATACCCCACTCGGTATAGTTATTTTACTTTGAAATTTCAAACCCCCGATTTTCCCCCTTTTTTAATAAAACTAAAAATAATTTTCGATTTTTCTTTATCCCAATGATGTTGGGCCACTATTATACACAACTATGCCAAATTTCATGTAGATAGCTTTAATAGTTACTGAAATAATCGACTGTGAGTGACAGACGGACGGACGGAGAAAGTCTCACCATAAGGGTTCCATTTTTACCATTTTGGTACGGAACCCTAAAAAACGACCTAATCTTTTCAATGCGGACACTTTCATTTAAATTGTTTAATTGAATTTATCGAACAGTAGGAACGTCACTTAGCTGGTGCTATCTTAGTTGGTTTTAACGGTATCGCTGTCATGTCGTCATCACTTTAGGACTGCGTCCGCGACCTAAACTATTATAAGCATTTAATAAAAAAAAATTACCTACTAGAATTAATTCTTGTTTTATTTAATAAACATAGTAGGTATTATTTACTTTTCTTTCACCCTTAGTGCTGATTCCACCAACGTTCGTTTTTACATTGTAGCATGGTGCAGTAACTTATTACGAAAACAGATTTTCCGAAACATAAGTCTCAATCATCGAACTAAAACGCTTAGAACAGAAGATTCCAACAGTTTCACTCCAAACGTAGGCTCATTGTAATTATTTTCTGGTACTGGTTCTGGTGGTTGTAATTACGTTTTTGATCATTATTCTGATGAATTATGAGACCCTTTCACAGCAGTTAAGTAATTAGGGTTCCGTAACAAAAGGGTGCCAACGGGAATTAGTAAGCCTCCGCTGTCCGTCCGTCCGTCTGTAAGCGGGCTGTATCTCGTAAACCGTAATAGGTAGACAGTTGAAATTTTCACAGTGTGTATTTCTATTTCCGCTATAATAACAAATACTTAATAAAAATTAAATTAAATTATATAATAAATGGGGCCGCTCCCATACAAGGAAAAGGAGTCGAAATAAAATTTTATTTTTTACCCTGGCTCAGTAGAGTTCAAATATATTTTTTATTATTTTTTAGCTACAAAAATGAAGAAGTGGGGGCAAAGTCAAAGTTTTCGGTTTTAGACCACTTTTGTTACGGGGTCTATCTCAAAAACGAAACTTTTCAAACGGAATTTGAAATTTCTGTATATTATGTACTATATAGTGTTAAACAACCTTGTGGTAGATTCATCGACTATTCAAAAGCACTTGTAAAAGTTTATTTGAATAAAAAATATTTCTATTCTATTCTATTCTATTCAACAAATACTGAAAACACCGATTTATGATGCGGCTTATAAGTAATTGTGGCCAAAATTATGGCTCATATGCTAATTTAGTACTATCTAAGAACTAAGATATTTAAATATCTAGTTAACTAGAAAAGTGATTTGGTCATATGTACGGAACCCTAAAAGAGCGTGGCCCGACTCGCACTTGGCCGATTTTTTTTAAATAATTTTCAGCGAGCTCGTCGTACTAACGCGACGATACTGCAAAGTCGGCCTTTATAGCCTAACAGAAAGGACTCATCACCACGTTGACTATTGCGCTTCTTAAGCGTCATAATTCAATATTTAGATTGTCTCAATAGATTGTCTCAGTAGATGGTCTCAATAGATTTTAATGGTGACTTTGAACTTTTACTGCCGCACTCAGAATCGCTAATCGTTACTTAACGACATAATCTTGGATTTTAAAAAGTTTCATTCTCAGTTAACGCAACGTTCGTACATTAATGAAAATTCAGTAATAAATTTAATGATAAATTAATCATTAAATAATATAATTTAATACATGCGGCTGAGTGCGGCAGTTACAATAGTCTGCAAAACAACAGATTGAACAATATGGTACAAAATCAGTCACGTTCTATTGATTTGTCACCCGCACAATGCTAAAACTAGCTGTTACCTTTATCTTATACTAGAATCTAGATGATGCCCGCGACTTTGTCCGCGTGGATTAAGGTTTTTCTATTCCCGCTGGAATTCTGTAAATGTCTGGGATAAAAAGTAGCCTATGTGTTAATCCTGGGTATGAGCTATGTCCAATCCACAGCCAAATCGGTTCACTTATTGTGGCGTGAAAGAGTAAAAAACATCCATCCATCCTCACAAACTTCCGCATTTATAATATTAGTAGGAAGTAGGATAGGATGTAAGCTATTGTTTTATAATGTAAGCTAAGGAAAAATAATAAATACTAAATAAACTTAAGATAGATGCCCTATTCTCAACTGACGAAACATAGGCACACGAAATAATACAACTATTGTAAACTGTTTGAATTACTATTATTATAATTAACTAATGCTGCAGTAACTAAAGTATTATTATGTAGAAGAACGACCAGTTTTGGTTTTCCTATTTAGTTTCCTGTACAAAAAGGCTAAGCGTTTTTCATACTCTTTCCATTTGGTTGGTCTTATAAGTGGGGTACCAGTTCTTGCCCACATTTTCCTTTTTCGAAGTAATATCTGTAATAAAAAAAAATTAAATTATTTTAAAATAATAATAAAGAGAATTGAAAACATTGGCAATGATTCTGTTGTATTGCCTTTTTTATCAAAATGAATAAGAATTACTTTATACTGTCTTTTAGCAGTGTAAGTTTTTTCAGACATAGTTTATTTATTCATTAGATGATGCCTGCAAATTTGGTGTATTAAGGTTTTTAATTCCCGCGAACGAAGTCAAAGAATGGATAAAATGTAGCCTATATGCTAATCCCAGGTATGAGCTATCTCCATTCCAAATTTCAGGCAAATCGGTTTATTTGTTGTGGCGCTAAAGAGTAACAAACATCCATCCATCCTCACAAACTCCACACATCTAAGAGTACATTCTGGAGAACTTTCAGGCATGTAGGTTTCATCACAATGTTTCCCTTCACTGTTAACGCAAGTGTTATTTAATGGCTAAAAATGCACATAACTCTGAAAGGTTGAGGTGAATGCCTGGGATATGAACCTGGGACCCTAAAAATGGTGTTGACTACTAGACTATCACGGCTTTTTTAAATTTAATAATTTCTACTTACATGATATTCACTCCCACTGACACCTCTTATCCAAGATGGCACATTGTACAAAGTTCTGACTGGATGTAAGTCACCAGGTCCAAGAATATCTATATAATCATTTTGACCAAACAATGCTTTGCGCTCTGTCCATGGATTTGCAGGCCTAAAATATATTTGAAACAAACATCAACAATTTACAAAAATAATATGAATTAGTAACAGTTAACACGTAGAAAAAATATCATAATTCTAAGCAATGCAAATCACAGTTTGACTACAAAAGCGTAAGATTAAACTTAAATTTTCACAGGCAATTATAGTTTATGGTATAACATTATACAAGTGAACTATGCTTGTATCTTTTTATTACTATTCTTCTACAAGTTAGCCTTTGACAGTGATTTCACCTGCTTGTGTGCAACAATGCATTTCTAAGATTAGGGAAAAATGGGCTAACCTGAAAGAAAACTTTACTAATTCTAAAAACTAGATTAGTTTCAAGACATCAGAAAGAAAAAAAAAATTGAGAGTAGTCAAGCCCTGAAAATTTTTAGATTTCCCTTAATTACTCATAGATCAGAAGTTTCTAACAAAGTTCCGCTCCAGATGTAGGCTCAAAACAAGCAATGAATGTGTGAGTGCCATATAATTATTTTATGTACTGGTACTGTTAATTACGTTTTTGATGGTTATTGTGATGAATTATGACCCCTTTCACAGCACAGTACAGTTATTTTTTAAGAATCATCTGCAAGCTCGTCGTACACGTAATGCAATAATATTGGGTAGGAATAAGTATATGCTTTTGGCTCCCTGAAAATGGCTTATCACCTTGACGGCTTGACTATTGCCTTTGTAAGGGGGTTATTCTAAGGGGTTTCTACTTTAAATATAACAAGTTAGTATGAAAATATGTACTTAAACCTAAAAATATCGGCACCTTGGAAAATCAGTTACCACTGGATACCTACTTATTATAACAATTAAGTAAATTATGCAGATGATGTCGCGAACATCAGCTTGTTAATTAGAAGTTAATATGTTTTTAACCTGTATTCTGGCATTGGCAAACTTCGTCCCTCTGAGCGCGGCATCAGACCTCCACTCCAGATTTTCTCTTCATAGCCATACCTTCGTACAAGGCGAGGTTTATCTGCGTGGTATGTGGTTCTAAAAATAGTAAATGTGAAGCAATAGATCCCGACCCTGGTGTAGGCCAGGTTAAAGAAAATTCATGGTTCACAAATAAATTATTTCAGCATATAAATCTAACCTTACAATGTTTACAGTTGGTCGCCAAAGAGTTTTAAAGATCGCAGTTCTGAGCCAATCCATTTTTAATCATTTATAATATGAAATTGTTAAAATAAATGGGTGTTAACTTTTAACAATTTTCTTAAAATATAGTTACGTAGTGATTATGTATCTTCTTTTGTTCTTTGATTTTCCGTTTGTTATTTGGCTATTGTTCCGCAGTCGCTTCCGTGTTCACTTTTCAGTGGGTGTTCGTTTTTTTTTTGCAAAGAGAATGTAATCATAGACCTTATGGTCTATGGTCTAAAAGTCAGAGTCCTATCAGGTCATGGTAGGTAGGAAATAGATGGAGATGAAGTATATAAAGTAACTACTAGTCAAGCCGGGTGCCATCCGCCATTTTTTGATCGTTATGTACAACACATTATGTATTCACTCTTATTGGTTGAACTTCAGCTGTCAGCCTGTCAAGTAGTTGCGTGTTATTGGATTTGTGTCAAGGGAGTATCGACTGGTCGATATTAATATAGGTGACGTTAAACGACTTGAATAAATTCTAATGCATTACTGCTCATCTGCACCATATTATCAGATAATACAAGAAGTTTGGTGTTTATAGTTGAAATTTAAATCATTTGTCCGGTTATTTTAATACTTCATATAAATAATAAATGCTAGAATCTAATACCTCTATATAATAGAGGATAATGTCCGTGTTTTCTGCTGTCGCTTAAGATTTTTTTTCCATGGAAACTCCTCAACTTTGCAGGATTCTATCTCTATAGGTAGGTACAAAAATTCATCGAAAACAACTAAAAATATCGGCCGTTTAAACGTAGCAGACAGGTAGACAGACACATTTCGCATTTTAATATCAGTATAGATTTTACTAATATTATACTTCTTATCTTCAGATTTCCGGCTAGTGAAAACTTAAAGAAAAAAATGGATGGGTGGCTCTACATAAAATATGAAAAGATCGTGTGATACATTTCTTTTCTGCGGTAAGAGCAAGAGGTGGATTTAATAATAATCCCTGTGCAATTCAATTACAACAAGAGGGCTTAGAAGAGATTACTAATTAATAAAAGCTGATAGAAAATATGGCAGAATTGAGAATTGCGTTCCTCTTAACAAATGAATATTCAATTGTTCAAGAAAAACCCAGCTAATACAAACAATGATTTAACATAAAAAATATCCTTGTACGATGGACTCCTAAACTACTTAACCGATTTTTATAAAACTTCGTAACTATCTGTAATTTGGTCCAACTTAAAAGATAGGATAGTTTTTGAATTGAGATAGTTTATTTGTTTTATTTATACAAGATAAGTAGGCGGTACGAAGTTCGCTGGGTCAGCTAGTAATATATATAAATTACGTGTCACGTTATTTGTCCACGATGGACTCCTAAACTATTTAACCGATTTTGATCAAACTTCGTTACTATCTGTAATTTAGTCCAATTTGAAAGATAGGATAGGTTTTTTTGATTAGGATAGTTTATTTGTTTTATTTATATAAATAAGTTGGCGGTACGAAGTTCGCCGGGTCAACTAGTATTCTATATTTGTTTATTTATATCTAGGGCATGCAGATAGCTGTCTCATGCTAAGCACGTCATCTTTCGACTCTACCACCGCTTATAGAAAGAAATTCTACTACTATGAGCCAGCAAGTTGCTCTTTTAATGAAAAGAAATAGTGGTTTATAATTAACAAACGATTGATACATATTATAATTTATAAATGAGTACTTTTTTATATATGGTGATCTCTTTCAATTTCACAAAACGGCAGCGAAACTGTTTGGATATTCCAAGATCTTTAAAAACCTAAATCCTGAAATATGTACCTGATAGAGTACAAACGTACGTTACGTAATTATTATTACCTTTAAATACTACGTATACATAAATGCTTGATTATCGCTTCACTCCTTATCGATGTCGATAGTTTCGAAGCACACTCCCTAATGGGCGGCCATTTTTTGAGGTTTTTTCTGTAGGTATGCACCCGATTTTTGTACTTAGGGCACCTCCATGTATTTGCTACCTTCATGTATCAGGTACACAAGCATTTAATAATTGTATGCAATCTAGGACCAAGTTAAGGTAAAATAAGAAGTTTTAATTAAAAATATATGTAGTGGTTAAAAAATTATATTATCATCATTTTTTATACTCTGTCTTTTACATAAAGTGCAAAGTACTAATAAAGCATGGAAGTGTTTGTCACTTCAATCCAAGTCAACAAATAATATGTGACAAAATTAAGTCTATGGGACGACACGCGTAGTTTGATCAACAGGGTTAACATGCGCACCGCTAGAAATTTTTTTCTACCCGTTTTCTGGTGATATTCCTTAGAGATTCACGAGTAATTGAGTAGACAAAATTTTCTCGTGGCGCGCAAGTTAGCTCTACTAAACTCTAAAGTTTCATTTTAATTTGACACAAAAAATACAGTGATAATAATCGACTAAATACAAATGGCGATCTTTTATTACACTCACACTTAAGTGATGGTAATAGACAAAAATTTAATAAAATGTATGTGTACCTACCCAGTTTTGACATGATAACGTCTTATAAATTATTGATGAACACCGGCTGCACGCACGAAAAAGTGTCACGTTCCGCCTGCGCCTGAGAGTGTAAGCGAGAGCGCTGAACAAGCGATAGAGAGGCATGATCGGCCCAAGCGTTGACTTAGAGAAAGCCTTAAGTTATCGGTTGCGGCACATCACTATACTACGGCCGTTCAGAGAATGCGTTCCTGACACGTCGCGATTGAACTGACGACGTAACTTTGTAATGGATAAAAATATTATTGCTGGTTGTTTACCGTTTTAACAATTGATGAGCATTAGAACAACATTATTATATCAATAATCAATTAATGTTATAATTTTGTGACAGTTGTCGTGACTAACTGACAGGTGTCAGGAACGCATTCTCTGAACGGCCGAACTTTATAAACATGCAACACTGTAATTGAATGTCAAATGTAAAAGAATGTCAAAGTATTATCTCGGACTTGACAAATGGCCGCCGCCAGACTTTTGGAAATTTTTTACAATGTTTTGTTAGAAATAATTATTTATTGAAATATTCTTTTTAATTGAAATTTAAAAAAAAACTTGAATGGCTCAAACGCTACATAATTTTGTTTGGAAAAACAGTGAACAGGATCATTTTGTGAAAACCATACTACTCAATGAATTTGTCTATGGAAAATGGCCGCCGCCAGAGTTTTGGAAATTTTTTACAATGTTTTTGAATAGGATCATTTTGTGAAAAACCGAAAACTCATCAATACAATGCACTAATTATAATAATTGTAAAATTAATAAACACTTTGGACTATGGCTCAAACGCTCGACGCGAGGAGCCACTGAGCAGAAGAAGAAGAAGAAGTATTATCTCGAAACGAATTATCATGGAACTAGGAATTACGACTCTGATTATAAAACGAAAAGAATGTCTCTTCCAAAGAGGAAGAGGTTCTAAATTGACGAGTGAGATCTAAATACTTCCTACTTCAAATGGTAAAGATGTCTACTATTGTGCTATTGTCTATAGTTATACTCTATAGTCTATAGTTCAATTAAACAAAATGGCTGAGTTGCTTTGAATGTTAATGACTTTTGGAAATCAAAGTTTAATAATAGTGCGTACCTACCTATTTTATTACAGATCATTTGAAATGTTAATTTAATTAATTCCTTGTCAAGATTTAAAGTAGTTTTGTTTTGATACTTTTTACTTTCTGATTTTGTAAGTTCGATAGTCCGCGCTTGTGCGTTGTTTGTTTACTTGTTATGTTTTTGCTCGATATATAAAAATACTGCAGTGTTTGATTTAAATTTACATATTTTTGAAAATCTTAAGTAAATTTTTCTATAATTCTTTGTTGTAGAAGCTTACAAAATGTCCAAGAAGGATCCAAATGATCGAAACGAGAGAAAGTTGGACTCTGGCGACTACGAGAACCTTATATCTCAACACAGTATATTTGAATCATCAAAGCCTAGGCATCAAGAACTTCCAAGTTTTCCAGGTTTTTCTAATGCCGAAACTCAAACAAAACCTAGTGACTTAAAAACTCAGGGGCTTCAGAGTGGCCTTGGTGCATGGCACTACAATCCCTGGTGGATGCTCGCGAGCACGTCGCGTAGTGTTCCGTCTCAGGACGACTACTCGGACAGTGACCAAGCTAAAGTGAAACAGGAGCCTAGCCGGACTGCAACTCCTGACCGTGATCCATTACAGAATGATGTAGAACAGTTCCAGTCAACATCCACTCCTCCAGTGGGCCTTGACTCTTTTTGTGACGATTGCTCGGATCCATTTTGTGATTCTAGTGTGGCAGTGTGTCGTAAGTTATTTCACTGTCCTCATTGCAGAAAGAGCTATCCTACCATTCTTGAGTTCAACACACATCTAACTGGAGTGCACCCAGCACAGAAGCCATTTAGATGTCAAATCTGTCTGGAACCATTCTATAAAAAATCACATTTACGAAGACATTTAGACTCGCACCACACACGTAAAGATGTAAACAAATGTTCAGTGTGCTCAAAGTATATAAAAGATAAAAGTAATTTACGTAAACATATGCAAGTTCACACGGGGCGTGTCCCACAGAAACAGTTTAAATGTGACTTGTGTAATAACAAGCGCTACATGTCTCTCGATAGACTCAATAATCACAAAGTTGTATGCACAGGTGAAAAGGTACTAAAATACTGTGACATGTGTACTAAAGTGTTTGACAATTCAAGATCCTTGAATAGCCACAAGAAGGTGCATGCAAGGGAGCTAAAGTGTGAAATCTGTGGTGAACAACTTCGTTCTTTGGAGCTGTTTAACACTCACAAGATGGTTTGTCTGGGAGGCCCTCAAGAGCCTGGTGGTAGTGGTTCGGCGAATACCTCAGCAGCTCAGTTAAACCGTTGTTGTACACAGCCCGGCCTGTGCGAACACGACAAGCCAGCCTATCTGAACATACCCAGCTACGCTGCTGGCCGTGTTCTTGATGCTACCATGTCATCTCGTAAATCTGAAATGAACTGATGACATTATTCATGTCAAAACTTTACTAATAGTAAACTCGAGTTATTCTGATTTCATTTTTTACAGATTACCAGACGGTTAAATCAATGACAGTAATAATTTACACATTTGAGAATTTCACAAGACTGATGCAAATATCCCGCCTCACAACTTGCTTTATTATTACCATTTAAATTTAGGTCATAGCTAGTAAGTAAATGCAGTTAGAGTAAGCTGAATACTATTTGAGCATATTATATTCTTAGCAATTGTGGTATTACCTGCTGGAATTAATTTGACATTATTGTCCATGGTATGCTGAAGTACATATACAAACTCCCAAGGTGATCATAATGGCAACCACACATTGGGAAATTTTGCTTTGGTAGTCCCTCAACTAGATGAATGGACTATCTTTAGCTAGTTTCTGGAAGCTATCAGACACTAGTGAAACATAATGGTCTGTGGTGATCCTTAAAAACAAACCTATATCAAGTAGACTTCATTATTAATACTATAAACAAAATAATAAACCAGCCATGAGAAAAGAAATTGCATTTCATGTTCACTACGTCATCACTTCTTATAATTATTGTGTTTGTTTAATAAAATATGCTCAAATGGTTGCCCACCTTTTATTTCATAATATAGTAGAAAAATAAGTTTCCATAAAACAGCTTTATTGAATAGCATACCAGACTTGTTTATTGTACTTTTAAAAATGACAGATAACATAATTTATTATTTGAATATAACAATGCCTTGACTGATTTAGAGTTATAACTATTAGCATGCAGTATTACGTATGAAACATTTTTTTTTATTTTTCTATTTTCTAAAATTGTAAGAGCTATATTTTTTATTGTAATTGTTAGGTGTATAAGTTGAATGTCAAGTTAGTTTGTGGAGACTAATATGAGCAAATTCTATTTTTCCAGTGCTCTATTGTATATTTTGCTCCAAAGACATTTAAAATGTAGTTTCATATGCATATTGTTCGGAATGTAATCTGAATAAATTCTAAAGACAAGTATAATAACAAATACTTTTTGTTTTTAATATTAGATATAGGCAAACTTTGTAAAGTGCAATGACCTTGGCTAAGCCGTAAGCATATTGTAGTTTATGGAAAGATTTTGTTGGGTATCAAAGCAAGATATTTATTCTTGAAGTGTTATACACTGAAAACTATTGCTTATATCTATAGGATGATTGGTTAAGGACTCATTACACCTACTTCTAAGTATATGAAGAGAATGAGAAAACTTGATTGTAACTTTGTGTTGATATGGATTTATTGATACCTAATAAGTTAAATGAAATCATTTTAATTATGTAATTTCTTAAATGAAGTGATGTTATTTAGTAGAGATAAAACTAATTTTAATTACAACAGAATAACTGGTGTTGTACTAAAAATGATTGCTTGCTTTTCGTTGTAGGGTTAGTACGAGTTTGCTTATCTCGACTATGTTGATAGATTTCGAGTAACGACACACTAACAAACAGTAAAATCGGTCTTAAGTTCTTTGTGGAAAGGTCAACTTGTTTATCAAGAAAACTCCTTCATCGATATCTATACGACTTTATAATTTGCACACTTAGAGCACAAGCACAATTCTATAAACACTTGAAAATATTTATAGAATCACAACCGGCTCCAACACTCAACGAGAACTAACTTAAAATTAGTCAGCTGCTGGGAACGTCACGTTTTTCAATAAAGATTGTGTTTTGACTCAAACGATAAAATATCATTCAAGTCAAAACACACACCCTTAATTTTTAAAAGTCAAAATAATATCTTATTTAATTGAAAATCATGACAATCAACAAAAATCTAAACAATATCTTATTAATAAAAAATTAAAAAACATGACATTCGGCCATCCGACAATGTGTTGCCTCCTGGCATACACACCCATAAATCATGACATTTCCATATAATTTCTAAAGCCACCGCTCAAAACGGGAACATTGCACAGTAATAAAATTGGTGGCACTAAATAACGATCTTAAAGCAAGCATTTTTTGGTCTATTTTACCCTGGCATTATTGTGCTATCGAAATCATTCAAATTTCGTCGAACTTTGAAAACTGGCGAGACGTGAAAACTCGTAACGTACCTATTAAGAATTTAGTTTTTGTTACAACATATTTGTTACAATTAAGATAGTTGTTAAGAGTTGATTCCATATAATATGAAGGTGTGATTGGTCTTTAATTTTCAAATTTTGTTCAGAGTGAATGTAAATGTCTCAGTCCTTGGTAAAAGCAGGCGCTACTTTGCAGAAGTCTGTGACACAGAAATAAGGCCGGAAAATTCCACCTGGCAACACACTTTAATTCGGGTGTTTAGTTGTATGTTTCAATGCAACGATCGACCAACAGGAAGATAAAGAAAAAAGCAAGTTGTGTAGTACAAGTTCTATGTATGTAGATAAGACACCTGCTTATTGTTCTTTTGTATCCTATTTTTGAATTATAATCACTATTTATTTTTTCAAAAAATGAGACTTCTTTTTCGAGGCTTTATATTCATGTTTAGTTGTTGCTATTTACAATTGTTTTTTTTACATGTAATGTTAATTTTATTTTTATTTTTTAGTGTTAGAATATATATATAAGTCTTACAACAGTGTAACCAAAATAATGGGAACATACTTAGTTATTTAAACAATCTACAATATTGAAAATGTATATAAGTATTAACAGTACTGTAAAGCCATTTATTCAATAAGCAACAATTGAGGCGCAAAACGTGACACTTAACATGTTTGGCAACAATCCTCAACAGCATGCGACTTTGCTAGTTGAAGCGCAACTTGACGCGCGTCTTGGCTATGTGAAAACAAAAGTTTTGTTGCGTCGTTATGTTAAATGTTTCACGACATTTGTTGCCTAGTGAGTACATGGCTGCAGTACAAGTTAGCGCGTCTATTTAGTATCGAATCCTTATAGACTCAAAGTAAATAGGCCTAAACTGCTTTTGTCAGGTCCGAATTAATCGATACGTTTACAGCCATGTGGAAACCTTGCTAAATTAGAATCGGTAGTAAGTACCTACTTAATTTACGACGTAAAATGAGATACTAAAGTAAGTCTTATTTATTTTGACGGTATAGGAATTCGATACTCGAAATGTAACAACGTTGTCCAAATGGGCAAACTTGTACTAGCCTTCTGATGGGTATATTTTAACCATTGACAACTCTGAAGCCTTAGTCTTTAAGTGGTTTAGTCAATTACAATATTTCTACTAAGACAATAAAGCGCGCATATCCAATTAAATATCTTTGATGCGATGCAACAATTTTAAATATAAAAGTAAAAAGCTAAACTAAACTTAAGTTCAGTTTATTTAGAATTAAAATAATTATTGCGAGTGGTAGGTACTCCCCTTACTCCATTATTAAATAATGGAGTGAGTACCTAATAAAGGTACCTAGACCTATTCTTATTATAAATATTATAATAAGAGAAGGTACCTAAAAGTCAATTAGTTGACCATTTATACTTAGTACAAATAAAAAAAAAATGAACTGAACCTTTTTTCTTGTTAAAAGTTTTTAAACTTTTATTTATCAGCAAAAGATTAGACCTAAAAATTAATTAATAAAAATGAAATCTTTTCCTTTTCTTACTCAAACAAAAGAAATTAAACTAAACTTAAATTTAGCTTAGCTATGGACCTTTGTACGCCAGACATTACAATACCTATCGCTAGCAGCTTCAACAATATTTTTACCAAATATTAATAAAATTATTCCCCTCTTTCAGTTGCTTTTAAGTTTTAAGTATAGATTATTATTTATAGATCAATTATTATAAATAAGAGTTGACGATCGATTTAATATTAGATATTAACCTTTTTATTAAATAATACAGTAACGTAAGTAGTTACTGTTAATTTTTTGTTCATGTTTTGTATTTATCTGCAACATTATTTTAAAAATATCAAGTTAAGTATGGCACATTTATAGAATCAAAGTAAAATCAATATTATTCACCTACCTTCCATTTTTAAGTGGAATTAGTTTTACCCCTAATGTTTTTTAAGTAGAAATATAACTTGAATAGTTTTTTATGCAAGGAAATAAACTATTTTTAAAGAATAGTTGTTGCTACTTTGTTCGGTTTTATAGTTATTAATTTTACGAATCAATAAATTAAGGTGCTTAATAGGCCCTTACCACATTACCTGAATAATGATTTTCGGTCATATAAAACTAACATTTTAATAAGATATAAAAATAGATCCGCTTTTTTTGGAGTAGAATTTAGTTTAAATTTCATAGGTACTATAAAAAGTTCTAAGTAAACTCGGCTATATTTTAATAAGTAGGTATTAGGTACTTACTTACAATCAGTGCAATGGTACAAATAAAAGTAACGAATTCCTTTCATTTGTCTAATAATAATTTTTGGCAACACATAAATCATTTCTTTTTAACATAACGTGGTGTAATATTAATTTAACTTACGCACCTAGAATAAGGAAGAATGTGTTCATATGAATTTAGTTATTACATAGAGTATACCTAGTTTAATCTCTATTACAGTAGTGTACTAGACTGTAAAACAGTGCAATTTCTTGGTAGAAATTTCTAGTATTTTCCACCGAAATTTAATGCTAACTTTATTTGCATTACGGATACATCTTAGCCAAACAAATATTGAAAATATTCATGCGACTGGCAACAAATGTGCAAACTATGTGTTAACAGATCTATTTCACTAAGGTCGTATGACTGCGATGATAAAATCGATCTACAAGTGTGCCTCTTCGGTTGTACCTACACATATCTAGTAAGTGGAAGGAAAATATGTATGTATTTTTGCTAATTTCTCCTAGTTGAAAACTTATTTTTCCCCGGAAACTTTTTCAATTTGATTTTTTACTGGATACCATCATTATTACCACCATCATACATACATTTTCCTTCCAACTTCTTTACAACTAATACACTCGTGTTTATATTTTAAGCTTTGCAACAATCGAGACATGTTTTTACTCTTTACATTGGCTTTCTCACTGAAAATGAGTTCCGCAATCGTGCGACCGAACGTAACAGCATCTACTAGGTACATTATTTGATCGAAGTAAGTCACATACTTTTATTAAACCTCTCATTTATTTAGTGGTTTCTGAAGGTACAATCAAGAGGTAAAGCACAAATATTTTGTACTATACGATCAGCCGTTTACTTACGTTTACACGTACGTAAATTTGTATTATATGTACAAGGGAAAATTTCGAACTACTCACATTTCCAATTATGTAACCTGCTCACATGCAACAAACTTCTTTTAATATGAGTATTTGTACTCTTTTAAATTTGAATAAAAACATTATTACTGATATTTGTGTTAAATAATATACCTCTATTGGATCAACCAGTTATCCATGCAGCATGTACGCACCACGCACAAAGTTGAAATTGTGCAAGTGTCTTATAGGTATAGTCAAATAATATGGTTGAGCGAAGCAACGAACGGCTGAATCATGCGTCCTGTCGTAAACGGGCGCCACCGGCGGGGATGGGGCTACTTTCTGTCTGTCCATCTTAACGTATTGAATTGTAAGTATGCATTTTTGGAACTTCCCCTTATTGTGGAAACACTGCATACATAGCATATAATTGTAAACTGTATTGAAAAAGAGCAACCGCCGAGTTTCTTGCTGGTTCTTCTCGGTAGGAAGGGCATTCCGAACCAGTGGAACATTCATTTCACGATTTGAAAGCACTTTAAGTTTGTTTGAATAAAAAATATTTCTATTCTATTCTATTGGTACCAACAGTACGAGTAGGTACAATATTTATGCATCTAGGCATAGCACCTAGGTGTGTGCGCCGGTACAGATTCTCTTTTCAGATCTAACTTGAAAGTTAGGCTCTCAAAAAGGTTTGGGAATGTACAGAAGCTAAGAAAAAAAACCCAGCCAAGTGCGTGTCGGGCCACGCGCAGTGTAGGGTTCCGTAGTTGCAAGTCACAAATATTGCTGACCTAGGAAGTGCTTTTATTTTATTTATGAATATTGAATATATTTTGAGTTCCATGGTTTAAATACGCAACTTTAGTTATGCATTCAAATCGAAATAATTATATATCTCAAATCTGTCGGCCTCAAAACAAAAAAGGGCCCGCTGGATTGACGCCGATTTTAGAGACTATTTCCAGCGTTTTGGTGATGGTACATTGGATTTACTCATTAAATTCACAATTCATATAAATGCGAAAGTGTGTTGGTTTGTCATACAATCACGCCGCAACAGAGCTACGGATTGACGTGATTTTAACATGGGTATAGTTGAGGACCGAGAGTGACATAGACTACTTTTATCCCGGGAAATATTTCCTTAGGGATTTTAAAAACTAAATCCACGCGGACGAAGTCGCGAGCATCAGCTAGATTCTAAATAAAATAACTGAATTATATTTTTTTCAGTACAATAAAATTCTTTAATTAATATCTTGTTATCCTTTTATTCCAGTATAATCAAAACTAGATAACAACTCGTCCCCTCTTCACAGCTGCCTTTACAACTTTGGCTTTTTTCTCTTTCTTCTTTTTGGAAATATTCTCTCTTCGTTTATTTTGCCTGTCTTCCTTTTTCTTTTGCACATTCTGAATCCTGCCCTCCCATTTCTTTTGACTTACCTTTTTCTTTTGTTCCTGAAAATAAAAGTACATAATGAATAGTAGTTAGTATAGTAGTATAGTTTACAATCATCATCATCATGAGCAACCCATTAATGTTTCACTACTGAGCGCAGGTCTCCTCTCAGAGGTTATAAGCCATAATCCACCACACTGGCCCAATGAGAATTGGTAGACTTCACACACATTTGAGAACATTATGGAGAACTCTCAGGCACATGTAGGTTTCCTCAATATTTAATTGCTTAAACTTACAAAACTCCGAACAATCCGAGTTGCGAGCCCTGGATCAACCTGCGACCCCCCCGAACAGGAGACAGCAGTCATTACCATTAGGCTATCACTGGTATGGTGTTTACAATCATATATAATATTATAAAATATGCGAAAGTGTGTTTGTTTATTGGTTTGTCCTTCAATCACGCCGCAACAGGGCTACGGATCGACGTGATTTTTTGCATGGGTATGGTTGAGGACCTGGAGAGTGACATAGGCTACTTTTTCTCCTGGAAAATCAAAGAGTTCCCCAGGGATTTTAAAAACTAAATCCACGCGGACGAAGTCGCAGGCATCAGCTAGTAAATAATATAAATGCGAAAGTGTATTTGTTGGTTTGTTCTTCAATCACGCCGCAACAGAGCTACGGATGGACGTAATTTTTGCATGAGTATAATTGAGGACCTGGAGAGTGAATATGGCTACTTTTATACCGGAAAATCAAAGATTTCCCGAGGGATTTTAAAAACTAAATCCACACGTATCATCAGGCATCAGCTAGTACATTTTAAAAATTATTCTTGCATGAACAGTAAATTCCATTAATATTAAACAAAATTGTGAAACATTTTACCATTTTCTTAATAGATTTCTTCAACAAAGTTGGATCATCCTTTACTTTTTCTCCTTCAGCTTTTTGAAGTATATTTTTCCAAGCAGCTTTCTCTTTTAGCTCTTTCGCTTTTTCACTGTCTACTTCAGCCAGCTTTTGTAACTTTTCTTCTTGCTGTTTGAGATTATCAAGAATCTTTTTGGGATCTTTTTGGGATTTATTACCTCTATCTGCAATTTTTTTAAATTTTATTAGAAACCTATGAATGGAAGAAAAAGAAGACTATGGAATGCTTAAAGTTTAGCACATTAATCGAGATCAATGTCTTACATGAAATATATACATAAAAATATTCAATATAAGAGCATAGGTACATAATATATTATAGAGCTGTCAATCACAATTGATATAATAACTTTGATTCAATCACAGCCCACACACGATAGGTATACATGATTGATCTCAAAAAGACAAAACAAATCTCAAAAAGACTCAATCATTTTTGACCCTCAGCAGTGAGTTATGAACTTCTTCCTGCAAAATAAGCTATTAGACTCTTGAGGTAATTTGCAGAATATCTTGCAAATTATTTCTTATAAATTACCCATTGATAACAAATAATTTATATCACAAACCTCTTTCCCCGAGCTTAGCAAAGTCAAACTTGGAAAAGACTAGTTTTCCTTCATTGTTGAATATTGGCTTCGCTGTATTGACATTAGGCTTGACCTTTATTTCCTTCTCATCCAAAGAGTCCATGGCTGCTTGGACTTTATGTTTATTCAGTTTCACTCTTTCTTTTTTCTTTATTTTTTTGTTTAGCTTACTTGTTAAACTCTTTTTGGCAAGTTTGTTCTTGAGATTATAGTTATTTTGGGACTTAATTTTTTCTAACTTTTCTTCAAGCTCTAAAATGCTATGGGCTCTCTTTGAAAGTTGTTTTTCCTCACTCTGTTTGGTTGTATTGGTTATTTCAATATCCAACTGACTATCATCACCTAGAAAATGAAAGAATATCTCAATATAGTTTGATTTCAATAACAATGATTGCAAAATAATCAAATTTAAAAATCTAAATGATTTTATAGTTCTTTTTCATCCTTTCTAGCTAACCTGCACCCTGATTCATAACCTTACGATAGCATAATTATCGATTTATTCAGTTTGTTATCGTACAATGAGATAAATTTTCAATTCAGAATAATTGTGTGTAATACATAATATTATGTATAAAATTTGTGACATAGGCTACATTTTAACTAGGGATGCATTGATACACACTTCAGCCAATACAATACCAATATGGATATTTATAAAAAAGTATCCTCTATTGATACCCATCTGAACATTTAAGATTCAAAGAAAGTTTTATAAAAAGCTGTGGCTTTAGAAACAGACAAAATTACTCATACTTATAATAATATTAATTTAGAAATGATAATTCGTAACAGATCAGAGGACAAAACTTACTAATTAAAATTCATTGTTATGAGATTTTTATTCAGGAAACACAACATTCTTAAATTATTCGGTAAAGCTGTGTTTTCACTATATGAGTTGTCTCGGACCAAGTGCGCTCAGATGACTACTCGGACGCTACTCATAGTCATACAGTGTAAACATGTGATCAGAGTCTACTCAGACACTGGTATCCAATCAGAGTCAGCTCATGCACCGCTCTACTTTCAAGAGCTGACTCGGATGATTTTAGAACAATTTCTATACCTCTCAGCAGCAGCCCTCTTGGGTGGAATAGTTCCGAAACTGATCACTGAGAACTGATCACCCGCCTGGCATTAGCAGGCGTCCCCTCCACAAATACAAAATACCTCTCAGCAGCAGATCAGTCATCTTCATCTTATTGCGGAGACAAATATAATGTTACTTGGACGCTGAAATTTGTACGTGTGAAAACCAAATTCCGAGTGGGCTTACTTATATCCGATCTAGCTCATGAGTGGGTTCGGTCCGAGAGCACTCTCGGTGAATACCCGGCTTAAAAGCCGATTTCGTAAGTGGCGCAGATGGAACGTTCACATGGGTTGTCTATAGCGCGAAAATCATAAAGTATCGGTGTATCGGCAAATTTAATATCGCCGATTCCAATATACAATTATCGGAAAACTCACGATATATCGGTATCGGATGTATCCCTAATTTTAACCCGGAAGAACAGAAGGCTCCCACGGGATATTTATAAACCTAACTGTCCACGCGAATTCGCGGGCAAAATCTAGATAAGTATAAATATAAACTAACTCACCTTTTTTCTGTAATGGTAATGAAAACATTGTAAACAAGTTTTTCATAAAATTCAATTCCTTTGTTAGATCAGTTTTCAGGTGACTATTTTTCACTGGTTTCTTCTTCGCAGTCATAATTAAATAATAATCTCAACTGTTTACTTTTTCGAAAAACACAAAAGACGATGCTTAGGCGGAATTACGAATTTCTATATTGTATGAGACGAGTAGGCCGTGTGCTCCTTTGTTTTGATCTTCAATTTGTATATGATAATTATTAATATTAATAAGCTCTTGGAATTGGGTTGAAATTTGAATGCTGCTAAAAATTCTCTAAATCCAACCCAAATTCTCAACTTAGGTTAGGTTCACAGACCAGGAAACAAAGGATTAGGTTTAGGCATAGAGAGAAGGATATATAATTATATAAAGTCTATCCAACGAGTCGAGATCCTACATATAAACAAACCTACAGGGTTTTGTAACCTTTTTTACTTACAGTAATTTGGAAAATGTAAAATAAAATATTTTGATATGATAATGCTATTTAAGAAGTATTAAATCTTATATAAATACATATATAGCTGCTCGTGCTGATTCACTGATTGACTGACTCACTGACTCACTCATTGATCACCTCTCCTGTAAAAGTTTGTATGAATTTCTTTCTTTTCACCGATGGTTTAGTATAGAGGAACAAAATTCATTCGGTGCTAAAATATGGAGAGAGCTGATGATTGAGGATTTCGAAGATGGGTGAGGAGCATGGCCAGGTTATATAGGGCCAGGGTAGTGGGAGTTGCTCGAACAAAAGTCACTCTAAACTTCATCCAATTGGCAGTAAACTAAAAAAATTCCAAAATGGTGGATTCATATATATGGTAAGCATTAATTACCATATTCTTTTCAAAAACACTGAAACTCGTCTTCTAAAAAAAAAAAAGGTAATATAATGTGTATTTAAATAAACCCATTATTAAGGCATTACGAAATTCAATTTGGTTTAGTTAGTTAAAGTTAGCAAGTTAAAGGTAATGTGGTAAGGTGTAATAATGTAGTTAGGTACGTACCTTTGGGCGTTTTTTCTTTGGGGAATTAAAATCTGTGGGTGTTCCTTTTGAAGTGCTTGGCTGAGGTTCCATCATAGCCAACTAGATTTTAACAGCCACAAATAACAAAAACAAAAACCAATACAACAAATAACTATAACTATAAAACCAGTAACAGTTAACAGTAACAGGTAACAATAATTAAAGCGAAAATAATAACAGGAAAAATCGGCCAAGTGCGAGTCGGGCCTCGCTCTTTTAGGGTTCCGTTAAAAAAATTAAATTAAAAGATTTCCATCTACCCACCTGTCGCGAAGCGCATATGCTATCGCGAAATACTTAGACCTTTGGTAAGGATAAGGTTGTATAAGTCTATGGTAGTATATGACATCGGAAATTTGTCGTTGGTTTGTAGTTTAAATATTTTCGGTTTTGAAACGTTCTTTTTTCTGATGGACATTTGTTGCATAGCAACGAGTTGTTTTTCTCGCATCCGAAGAAAATGGTGAAGTTGTGAGTTGTGCTACGAGGAGAAGATCTGATGAAAGCTAAGTATCTAAGGAGTATCTAGGTATCTGATAGCTAAGTACCTGATTATCTACGTGATTGATCTATGAGGTTCTTGAACCCTCATGGGTGAATTTCTGGATACTAACACATTTACTAGCCTCTGGGAGCGCGCTCTAGGGTTGTGTGTGAATTGGCAAGGGATGTGTAAGTGACGGTTTCAATGATGTTTAAATTGTGAGTAAATCATTATGGCTATTAAGAGCTGAGAACACATCAGACCCGATGAGATGAGATGAGATGACGTAGAGCCCTCGTGGAGGGGTGCTCCGAGGTGGTTTAGCCCTCGGAGGGGGGCTCCGAGGAGGTTCGTGCGAATGGGGCCTTCGGGTAGATAGAGCCCGAAGAAGATTCATGTTTATGAATAAGAGACATTATGCCCTTGGGCATAGAGGGCCCAAGGAAGATTCGTGGGAACGAGAGAGAGAGAGAGAGGAGATATTATGCCCTTGGGTAAGGGGCCCAAGGAAGATTCGTGCGGACTTGAAGTACTCTTAGACATGGGGGGTCTAAGAGTATGGATCAGAAAGATCGGGTCCGATGGTGAGGTGAGATTAGATTCAGATGAGATTAGATTCCGATGGTCAGATGAGACTAGATTCCGAATGGGAAATGAGTTTGATTCCTTACACGTCCACGGCTGTAGATAACTAGAATAATAGACCAGATCTTAGGGCGTCACAAATGGTGATGTCATAGTTAATTTAATCATGCAGGTTACCGGTGCACTCCCGCAGCAGAGAGAGAGAGAGAATTAATCGGAGTAGAGCGGTGCGACAGAAGCCTTCTAGTTGATGGGCAGGTATGACTCCATTGGGATAGTTAATTAAATCGGCGACATTCTGTTCCACTAGACATCCTTATTTAATATCCATATACAAGCGGTTCAACCGTGTATGGCGCGTAGTTACCCTTAAATATATACCTAGAGAGAAAGCAGATAGTGGAGTAGAATGGCCTCGCCGACATGGTGGAGGTGCTGGGATCTTAGTAAAATGAACCAGAATCTTTAGCACATGGAGTCATACTAAGCTTAAATTATAATAAAGTGTCTATTTGTTGCCTTTTTGTTGATTTGAATAAATAGAGGTGCTGCATTAGTTTCGCTACTCGCCGCTGGAGGGAGCGTCAACGCAGTTTTCAACTTTAAATCGAAAGAAATGGCCCAAGTAAGTTGGTAGAATTGACTTCAGAGATACTAATGTCATAGAGCGTTCGAAAGTTTGAATTTGCGAACATTTGACCGATTTCCGATGTGTCATTTATTTTTAAATTGTTCTAAAGTCAGATGGTGGAATTTGGAACATTTGAAATTTGAATTCTATTACGCCATTTCGGTGTCAATTATATTGCTGATTGAGTATTGTGAAAGAAACATTGTTATGAAAAAGAAATAGAGATCTGAAAACAATTTAAGGTTGGAAATTATCCTATTTAATATAAAGAAGGAAATCATATCACTCAGTTTTAATAACTGAGACTGAAGTTCGACTAATTTACTGAACTTTTAACACAAAAGAAAATTCATCATGGATGATTTATTGCTAAAAAGGCTAAGACTACTTATTACCCAAATAGAAACTCACTCGAATCAGGCTGTAAATCTCGGCTCTTTGAATGCTAACCTAATCCACGATGCAGAAGTAAACAAGACAAAATTAAAAAATCTTTTGACGAGATTCGAAAATGATTTAATAAATTATTTTAAATTGGTAAATGATCCTGCAGCTGACGAGATAAGTGAAATGAGTGAAATACAGCTGAAAGCTGAGGAAAATCTAGCGGAGCTAGAAGTGAAATTAAAATTATTTCAGAGCAGTTCAGAAACTCCATCGACGCATAAGGGGAAGGATGCAATAACATCATGCCGTTTACCTAAATTAAATTTACCTGAATTTGAGGGTGATATTTTGAACTGGCATCAATTTTGGGATCAATTTCAATCAAATATTCATAACAGAAACATAGCAGATGTAGACAAATTGCTATACCTTAAGTCTTCATTAAAGGGAGAAGCTAGAAAAGCCATTGAGGGTCTAGATACAACAAACAAGAATTACAACATAGCTATTAAAACTCTTACAGAAAGATATGGCAAAAGTTCTCATTTAATTGATGCACATTATTCAGCGTTATCTAAGGTGGTGACTGCAGACTCTACGATAACGTCATGTCGTAAATCATTTAATGAAATGGAAAAACATTTACGGGTCTTGGAATCATTAGGAGAAGACGTGAATCACAATCATCTACGGCATATTATATTCAGTAAATTTCCAGAGGATCTTATCTATGAGTTAAAATTAAAAACCAAAGACGACTCATAAATAAGGCTAGAATTAGAGAAAATAATTACAGCAAAGGAAGACGCTAATAGGATCACTCAAGGAAATAGTGCGGAAGGAGTTGGTAACTATACAGTAGAAACTCTACATGTAACCCAAGAAAATCAGAGATATAAGCATAGCAGGGGAGAGAAGCGACCTAGAAGCGAATTCAGAAGGAATGATTGGGGTATGCAAGCTGATAATTTAAACCTCCAAGTTTTAGAAAGAGACAGTACCTACAAAGAGGAGGACAGTGGGGACAGAGGAGAAATACAACATTCGGAGGAGGTAATAGGTTGGAAGATGGAGCTCGCGGGAAGAGAATGAAACCTTACTGTATGTTTTGTAAGGGTGATCATTTCTCTGATCTATGTAAAAAATACGGAACATACCAGGAACGTATTGCGCTGATGAAAGACAGATGCTATAAATGTCTTAAAGGTGGTCACAGGGTTCGGCAGTGTCAGCATAATAAACCTTGTTATTTTTGTAAAAAACATGAACACCACAGCGCACTGTGTAAGGAGAAGTTTCAGTCTGGATCAGAGAGCGCGACTCTAACAACGATGGATAGAGAATGACATACGGCTCTTCAAACAGCTGTAGTAACAGCCCGGGGGAAAGGTGAGACGTCTAATCAAATATCATGCCGTATACTATTCGATTCAGGCTCCCAAAGATCTTACATCACCCGAAAGATTGCAAAGAAATTAAAATTATTTTAATTAATATTAATTATTAATTTAATGAAACGACAAAATTAATAGATGGTAGATATTATGTTAGTTGGCCGTGGAATGAATATTCTCCAGCACTAACACCTAATTATGGATTGGCATATGGTCGTTTAGTAAATTTGGTTAAACGATTAGATAAAGAAACTTTGAGATGTTATGATAATACTATACAGGAACAAATATCGAAGGGAATAGTCGAAACAGTGTTAAGTAAGACACATGTGAACCATCCAGTACATTATTTACCGCACCATTGTGTTGCTCAAAAGGGTAAACCAATTAGAATTGTTTATGATGCTTCATCGAAAATTAAAAATAGTAAAAGTTTAAATGAATGCCTTTATTGCGGTCCGTTGATGTTAGAAGATTTGACAAGTATAATTATCAGATTTCGAAGCCATAATGTTGCTTTGTCAGCAGACGTAGAGAAAGCCTTCCTTCAGATAGGACTACATGAACAAGATCGCGATGTAACCAGATTTATTTGGTTGAAAGATGTAGAAAAACCACCGAGTGATGATAACATTGTTTGTTTACGGTTCCGTAGAGTCCCTTTCGGAGTTATATCAAGTCCATTTCTACTGAACGCGACGATTAAACATCATCTTTCTAAAGGAAATGAACGACTACAATTGGCTGCCAAAGACATATACGTTGATAACTTAGTAAGTGGAGTCCAAACACAAGGGGAGGCAATACAGTTCTATAAAGACGTGAAGAACGCCTTTTGTCAAATATCTATGAACCTTAGAGATTGGAGTTCAAATTCAAAACAATTTCTAGACAAGGTACCCGATAGTGTTAAGGAAGAAGTTGTGAAAATTTTAGGCTTAGATTGGAATGTAAAGGATGATACATTGCGCCTAAGATTCAAGATAGATACAGAGGCAAATTCGAAGCGTGAAGTTCTAAAAGTAATTGCTTCAGTATTCGATCCATGTGGGTTAGTAGTACCACAAATTTTGTCAGCTAAATTATTTCTCCAAAAGCTATGGCAGACCAAGGTTAAATGGGATATAAAACTTTCAAAGGAAAATCAGGTGGAATGGACGGAAATAAAGAAGGAATTAGAAACTATTAAAGAAATATCGGTACCCAGATGTTACATAAAGAACGTGAGAAATGAAGAATATCATTTGCAGTGTTTCACCGACGCATCACTTAAAGCATATGCTGCTGTTGTGTACGTGACACACGGGATTAAGAGAAGTTTTGTAATTGAGAAAACACGATTAGTCCCTATAAAAGATCAACAACACTTAAAAATCCCTCGATTGGAATTACTAGGAGTGTTGATAGGGTGTAGATTAATTAAGATGGTTTCAAAAGCATTTAACATGAAGGTAGGACGTCAAACGTTATGGACAGACAGTCAAATTGTCATAGAATGGTGTCAATCTGATAAATTGCTACCACCTTTTGTGGCTAGACGAGTTGAAGAAATTAGAAGTAATAGAGAACTTATGATTAAATATGTACCTTCAGAGTTAAACCCGGCGGATGTTGCGACTAGACCGATAAGTTCCAGGGAAGATAAAGAGAGATGGATTAAAGGTCCACAGTTTTTATCAGACTCCAATATTAGGACGTTTTCTATTAAGAATACGTCACAAACTTTTTTTCTTTCGACGCGGGAGGGTCTAACGAATACTTCTAATGGAGAAATTGTTGATTTAGAGAAAGAGAATAATTCCACAGAGAAGGATGTCGGTACTAGACATAATGAATCACTTAGTATTACAGAAGAAATAAGGAAGCTTTAAGCAGAGCATTTTGCGCAGGAATTTGCTGGAAAAGAAACTGATTTAAGTCGTTGCCTTAAGTTATTTAAAGATGTTGATGGATTACTACGTTGCAAGGGACGTCTTCAGAATGCAGATCTGTCATTCGATAAACGGTACCCAATATTGATTCCTAAGGAATGTGATTTTACAATTAATTTGATAAAGAAGGTACACAATGATAATTACCATGTAGGAGCAAATCATACACTCAGCCTTATTAGACAATCCTATTGGATACCACAAGGCAAATCTCAAGTCCAGAAAGTAATAAGGAGATGTCCAAGTTGTGTTAAGCATGGAGCTGGTCCGTTTAAGTTACCAAATACTCCGGCACTTCCGGCAGAAAGAGTGAGTTATAGTGAACCATTTACTTTTGTGGGTGTGGACTATATGGGTCCGGTCCTTGTCAAGAATGGTCAGAAAAGATGGATTTGTTTGTTCACTTGTTTAGCGATAAGGGCTGTTCATTTAGAACTTGTGCAAGACCTTACAGCTGAAGAAGGTCTGTTAGCATTGAGAAGAATGATAGCGACCAGAAAGGTCCCTCAGCTAATTACATCAGATAACGCAGCTCATTTCAAACTTATATCAGAAATTCTCTTGAAACAGTATTGTGTGGTTAACAAGATTAAATGGAGATTCATACCACAACTAGCACCTTGGTATGGTGGATTCTATGAGAGACTCGTTGGTTTAGTTAAGAATTGCATGAAACGCACATTAGCGAAACATATGCTTTCAGATAGTCAACTAACTACTGTTGTCAAGGAAATAGAAGCTGTATTAAATTCACGACCACTCACATGCGTTGATTCAGAGTTGGATATAATCTTGAGACCAATGGATTTTCTTACGCTTGGAAGTTGCATTACTTTAGAAGAATCAGTCGGAGATTGTATAGATAAAGGTACTACGATTAAGATCGATCTTGTAGAAAGTTGGAGAAGAGGTCTCATTATTTTAAGAGAATTTAAGGAGATGTTTGTGAACAGATACTTGTTAAGTCTTCGAGAAAGGTATCACCACTCGCTTAAGGAACCACGGGTCACTTCGAAGCTATCTCCAGCAATAGGACAAGTGGTTCAAATAAAAGGAGATAATAAGAATAGAGAAACCTGGAAAACAGGGAAAATTATTTCGTTAAAAACGGGAAGTGATGGTTTGTGCAGAGTAGCCATAATAAAAGTGGGAGATAAAGAGTTCACGAGGTCGATAGCACATCTATATCCTCTAGAAGCCCAAGAAACAGGAGGAGTGATAGACATACGATTTGAAAAGGAGGATACCTCGAGTGAATGTACTCCAGCAATTTTAATAGAGCCTTTAGACGAAAGTATAGAAAGACCAGCAATTATTTCAGAGGACACGGAACGTGAAAGGATCTTACCATTAGAACAAGTCGTCGAACTAACTCGGGATGATTCCGAGTGCGGAATTGTAGATCAAGAAATGAGAGAATTGGATAGAGAGGTTAGCGAGTTGGATAGGTCAGAGCCATTAGAGCGAGACAGTGAGATGGTTGAAGTAAGTCAAGGAACTAAAGTAAGGAGAGTTGCAGCCACTAAAGCTTTACAGAAAATCAAAGAGTGGACGAGCAACATGCTATGTCTGCTCTAGTTTTTGCTTCGGCCGGGAGTGTCGCGAAGCGCATATGCTATCGTGAAATACTTAGACCTTTGGTAAGGATAAGGTTGTATAAGTCTATGGTAGTATATGACATCGGAAATTTGTCGTTGGTTTGTAGTTTAAATATTTTCGGTTTTGAAACGTTCTTTTTTCTGATGGACATTTGTTGCATAGCAACGAGTTGTTTTTCTCGCATCCGAAGAAAATGGTGAAGTTGTGAGTTGTGCTACGAGGAGAAGATCTGATGAAAGCTAAGTATCTAAGGAGTATCTAGGTATCTGATAGCTAAGTACCTGATTATCTACGTGATTGATCTATGAGGTTCTTGAACCCTCATGGGTGAATTTCTGGATACTAACACATTTACTAGCCTCTGGGAGCGCGCTCTAGGGTTGTGTGTGAATTGGCAAGGGATGTGTAAGTGACGGTTTCAATGATGTTTAAATTGTGAGTAAATCATTATGGCTATTAAGAGCTGAGAACACATCAGACCCGATGAGATGAGATGAGATGACGTAGAGCCCTCGTGGAGGGGTGCTCCGAGGTGGTTTAGCCCTCGGAGGGGGGCTCCGAGGAGGTTCGTGCGAATGGGGCCTTCGGGTAGATAGAGCCCGAAGAAGATTCATGTTTATGAATAAGAGACATTATGCCCTTGGGCATAGAGGGCCCAAGGAAGATTCGTGGGAACGAGAGAGAGAGAGAGAGAGGAGATATTATGCCCTTGGGTAAGGGGCCCAAGGAAGATTCGTGCGGACTTGAAGTACTCTTAGACATGGGGGGTCTAAGAGTATGGATCAGAAAGATCGGGTCCGATGGTGAGGTGAGATTAGATTCAGATGAGATTAGATTCCGATGGTCAGATGAGACTAGATTCCGAATGGGAAATGAGTTTGATTCCTTACACGTCCACGGCTGTAGATAACTAGAATAATAGACCAGATCTTAGGGCTTCACAAATGGTGATGTCATAGTTAATTTAATCATGCAGGTTACCGGTGCACTCCCGCAGCAGAGAGAGAGAGAGAATTAATCGGAGTAGAGCGGTGCGACAGAAGCCTTCTAGTTGATGGGCAGGTATGACTCCATTGGGATAGTTAATTAAATCGGCGACATTCTGTTCCACTAGACATCCTTATTTAATATCCATATACAAGCGGTTCAACCGTGTATGGCGCGTAGTTACCCTTAAATATATACCTAGAGAGAAAGCAGATAGTGGAGTAGAATGGCCTCGCCGACATACCCATTTTAATTTAATTTTTTTAATTTAATTTAATTTTTATTATTTGTTATTATAGCGGCAATAGAAATACATAATATGTGAAAATTTCATCCGTCTATCTATTACGGTTTACGAGATACAGCCCTCTGACAGACGGACGGACGGACGGACGGACGGACGGACAGCGTAGGCTTAGTAATAGGGTCCCGTTGGTACCCTTTGGGTACGGAACCCTAATAACAGAGAACGAACGAAATTATGTATCACCCCGAGCGCTTTAGGACACGGAATGAAATAGATTAAAAAACTACAAAATCAAATGGCCATCCGAATGTTTTCAATCCCTTCTATAGCCTCGTTTGACCTTGAGCATTGTATCCGTGAGCCGTGCGGCAGATAGCAAACAAACAAGATAGAAAGAGATAGACTTTATTTTGTTCTGTCGTCGGGCAATGTTTATATGTAGGATCTCGACTCGTTGGACTTACTTTATATCTAAGCTTTAGGTACCTACCTAACCTAACCGTAGACTCAGTCACACATATGAAGTTATGAAATACTACCTAGTACCTACCATGCACAGATTAATGGATCTACCATTGTACGGTCTACCATGCAGTCGAAGCAGTCACACGACAGCGACATCAAACGACATGGATATCCTAGTGTTCGTGGTCTATGGACATGGACATGACACTGACAGGCGACAGCCAAGCGATCCACAGAGTACATTTTACACAGAACATGGAAATAAGAAATACGACTCATACATATGTATGTCCATGCATGTGTGTCCATGTGCACAGAATACTAAGCACAGATGTCCATATGTGTCACAGTCACAGAACACTATTACCATGGAACTAGGAATAGGGTATTTGACTACTTTTAGAAAATCATCTTAAATTGTTAATAATGCTATGCTGAAGCTAACAAAACGTATATTTCGGCATAATTTTCAGTATTTTTCATAAAAATCGAGAAATAATTTTAAAAAAATAAATTGCCGCCGAAACGTTCCATTTACTCTCATGACGTCACAGTTCACATTTCAAACAATGACAATTCCACATCCCATAGGTAGTGTGGACCATATATATTAGTGTTACTGGTCTGTGGTGTGGACTGTGACGTCATTCGAGATCACGGAACGTTTTCGATCACGTGACCATGGCCGGAATTATAGCAATTTTATTTAATGTTTTCTAATTAAATAAAACTTTAATTTTTAGTTTTGTCGTATGGAATAATGTTTTTAGATAATAATCTTATAGGATGACACCAAATGAAACGATATTTTTAATATAGTTAAATACCCTAATATTGCGACTAAGCGACTAAAGTTCGGCCGTTCAGAGAATGCGTTCCTGACACCTGTCAGTTAGTCACGACAACTGTCACAAAATTATAACATTAATTGATTATTGATATAATAATGTTGTTTTAATGCTCATCAATTGTTAAAACGGTAAACAACCAGCAATAATATTTTTATCGTAACTGCAACGCCATTACAAAGTTACGTCGTCAGTTCAATCGCGACGTGTCAGGAACGCATTCTCTGAACGGTCGTAGTATAATTATCATAACGGAGATGTGTGTCCACACCACAGAATACCTACTTTATTCTCTGTGCTCTAGACCATAGACTTGGTATGGCTGGAAACCTATCGGACGCGGCTGACAGCCGCGACAGGGTATCTGGATTCTGCCCGACCACGTAACTATTGTCTCACATCTCACATCCAAAAATATCCTTATGGATCATTATCGTTACAGTCCTTATAACCGGTACCGCGTAAGCTTTTTCAGGAGTGTAGCAATAGGTCGCAATCAGGTGACTATCACGTGACTATCGATACTATAGTGGCACAGAGTAAGGATAGTATAGTTTCATACAGAGTGTCGACGAAACCGGTTTGACAGGGCAATCGTGCGGTGGGTGCGGTAAGTGCGGAGCGAGGTACGCTCCCGTGTAAGCGCGGCTTAGATGGGAGCTACATTTAAAGGTTGTCGTATTACGCTTGCGTAAAATATTTAATCTTGTTATACGGTTAATTTATTGAAATTAATTTTTTCATTACCTATTATCTATAAATCTACGAGTTTATCTATACTCTATACAGACATACATATAAAAAATAAAATTGAAGTAGCTATCTGTTTGTAATGTCAAAATAACAGATTTTTTACTAAATTTATATTCGGTTCGGTACTTTTTGCCTATCTGTCTGTCTATCTATCTGTCTGTCTGTTTGTTTGTTCCTACTTTTCTCGGGAACGGCTGGACTGGTGTTGTCCGGACTTTAACTGACAGATAGCTGATGTTATAAGAAGTACCTTAGGCTTACTAACTTAATTTTTTAACCGACTTTCAAAAACGAAGTTGTGTCTTTCTGCATGTGATATGCATATCTCCGTGATTTCTAAACCGATTTGCGTGAAATTTTGTGAGATGGTACCCTAAAAACTTCGGGTTCGGCGGCCCCATGTTGATGGTACTCCAACTTCTTGTTTTCGTGTTGTCTATGTGACCATGTGATCAGATTTTCGAAAGCTTATATCTCCGAAACTATGGGGTGCAGCCCCATGCTGATGGTACTCAAACATCTTGTTTTCGTGTTGTTTATGTAACCATGTGATCAGATTTTTGACAGCTTATATCTCCGACACTATGGGGCGCGGCCCCATGTTGATGGTACTCAAACTTCTTGTTTTCGTGTTGTCTATGTGACCATGTGATCAGATTTTTCAAATCTTATATCTCCGACACTATGGGGTGTAGCCACATGTTGATGGTAGTCAAACTTTTTTTTTTCGTGTTGTCTATGTGACCACGTCATCAGATTTTTGAAAGTTTAAATCTCCGACACTATGGGGTGCGGCCTCATGTAGATGGTACTCAAACTTCTTGTTTTCGTTTTGTCTATGTGACCACGTGATCAGATTTTTGAAAGCTTATAATATCTCCGATACTATGGGTCGCGGCCCCATGTTGATGGTGCTTAAAATTCTTGTTTTCATGTTGTCTATGTGACATTTATCTCTCATTTATAATGTTTCATAAATTAACGGCTGATACAATATATTCATTCTGTTAACAACAGCTAAAGTGTACAACTAACTATACAACTATCATTTAAAGTATAGCTTTTAAGTCTAAAATATGGTTTTAGGGTTCCGTACCCAAAGGGTACCAACGGGACCCTATTACTAAGCCTACGCTGTCCGTCCGTCCGTCCGTCCGTCCGTCTGTCAGCGGGCTGTATCTCGTAAACCTTAATAGATAGACAAATGAAATTTTCACATATTATGTATTTCTATTGCCGCTATAACAACAAATAATAAATATTAAATTAAATTAAAAAAATTAAATTAAAATATTTCCATGAGTACATGGAAATATTTTTATTTAATTTTTTTTAACGGAACCCTAAAAGAGCGAGGCCCGACTCGCACTTGGCCGATTTTTATAAGTATGTTTGCATGCGGCGGAATCGATTTGCATACGACCGCTGAAGTGGCCAGCCAAGAAACTGATTTGTTGTTGATTCAACTAATAATATTTTAATTTTAATTTTTGGTTATTGATTAATTATTATTGTTTATTGTAATGTTGATCTGAAATATAGTACAAATTATAAATATTAATAGAAATTGTTTCTTTGTGATAACCCTACCATAAATACACTGTCGCGACGCATGTCTAGACGCTGGCGGCATTTACGACGAGATCAAAGGCGTCGAACTACTGATTCTCTTCGTTATACTGTGATAGTGGTGGGTCATACGTATAATCCGACTAATTTGAACATCTATGATAATCTACCAATCTATACGGCTATAGCAGTCTTCCTTATTTGACTGCGTTATACCAATTGAAATAATTACAGTCTATTTGGGGAGAGGTTACCATTATACGTAAACAATTATGGCGTCAGATCACGTGATTATATTTTCACTGTACTAGTGATGCGAAACATTGGCAGACAAGTTGAGAATGAACGATTGATTGAATGAATACATTCTTAAATCGATTATCAATACTATTTAATATGATATTCTTCTGAATTGTGATGTTGGAAACGATATTATTAAGACCTTTCAATACGGATCCTATAATTTTAAATATTCAAATTTGTAGCTAACTGTAAATGTTACATAAAATATTATGTTTGAATTAATTTTAATTTATTACATATTAAATTTATAAATGGTTTGTCCCTACAATATTTTATTTTTATTATTATTTATATTATACTATTATTTTTATTATATTTGTTATTACAATCCTTCTCCTATTATGATTGTCGAATTATTCGACTTTATAAATCATTCGAACTGATCGAATGATTTACCATGATTAGTAACTACTTTAAACTACTTGACAATTTTGAAATAGATTTATAAACTTAAAGAATCAGGCTAACATTCCAATCGTACAATTGAAACCATTAGTTAGTCTCCACTTCTTTTCCGAGAATCCGAGTCGTGAATAATGTAGTAGGCATGTAGGCATTTCGACTAGCCTGAACTGACATTTCGCGCTGAACAACTTTTTTTTTTTTTATTCGATGACAAGCTAGTCCTTGACTGCGATCTAACCTGATGGTACGATGCAGTCTAAGATGGTAGCAGGCTAACTTGGAAGGGGTATGACAGTGAACATTTAACCCATACCCTTAATTGGTTTCTACACGCCATCGTGCCGGAACGCTAAATCGCTTGGTGGCACGTCTTTGACGGTAGGGTGGTAACTAGCCACGGCCAAAGCCTCCCACCAGACCAGAACAGAGACATACAATTCAGAAATTATAAATTCCCAAATTGACCCCGCCGGGAATCGAACCCGGGACCTCCCAGTTATAAGACAACAGCGCTCACCACTGAGCCAGGGAGGTCTTCAACGCAGTCGAAACATGATGAGTAATTAAAATACTAACAAGTAGTCGTCATTCGATTATGAGCATTAATATAATACTAATGTTCAATTCGAAAATGTGTACATTAGTAGTTGTAAATTATTCGAATAGTCAGATCATTCGCAGTCACGCATCGCTAACCGGTTGCCATTTGCCTTAATACACGGATCTACGAGCGTAATAAATACGACTTCCGATTTTACAATCGACTAAGCTCGGTCTTATCATTCACTCTATGGTTCACGTTTTATTTCCAGCACTAGGGATTTGTTCTATTTCATATGTCAAACACAAACTAGGCTATTAGTCTGTGTTTTTTTTTTCCGATGGTGACTAGATTAATGCTAAAATAATATCGTAAACTGCATAGTTTGAAGTACATTTGTGTTTAATATAAACTTAAAAATGTTTTGCTTCGGGAAATAAAAGGTTTGTGAGTGATTTATAGCGCGAACAGTGAAAATAGTGTTACCAAAACTGAAATGTCCTGTCCGGTATGTTTTGTTTACATATAATGGTAACCTCTCTCCAAATAGACGTACCTAATAATTGCCATAGCTAATTATAATTGCTCTTGAATTAAATATTTAATATCTGCAAATCTTAAAGCCTCAATAGCCCAACGGTTAAAGGTGCGGACTGAAAACTGAAAGGTCGCAGGTTCGAATCCCACCCGTTGCACTATTGTCGTACCCACTCCTAACACAAGCTTTCCGCTTGAAAAAAGGAAAAGGAGGAAGGAGGAGGAGGAGGAAGGAGGGGAAAGGAGTACCATCCTACTTAAATAAATATTGCGTATATGATTTTTTTTTTTTAAAAAGAATATCAGCCAAGTTGAATGTGACTAATATTCTCCTCCTCCCCTCCAAATAAGCGGAAAGCTTGTGTTAGGAGTGGGCCTTACACACAAACACCTATAAAACTTATTCCCGCATCACAGACAGAATTTACCCAGGCGCAAATTATTATTGAATAATACTTATGTGCCATAAGTCGTACGTAATTTAAGTACATACCCTATGCGGCTAGTTCATGGAACTAGGAATTACGACTACGTTAATTAATGCAACAATGATAACAACTGCGAGTTTGATGCCACCCAAACAGCAAACTATTTTTATGATTTCAGATTTTTAAACTTTATACTTTGTATCAAACTTTCAGACGGCAAACCAGAGATTACTCTTTACTTAGACGTAATCGTAATTCCTAGTTCCATGCTCTATAAACTAACCGTAAACATACGAAAGTGTCAAAAAGTAACCTTTAAATCTAAAAATTATTCTTCAATGATTTTAACATTAAACATACTTCTTAAAATACTACTAATTGCTTTGCTAATTTGTCAAATTATTTAATAAAGCTTTTTAAAACACTTTAACAGAAAATATGAGTAGTAAAACGATTACTGGACACCTTAAGTCACCGATAAGAACACCTCACGGCTTGTATCAATGAAAGCCTAGTTTGACGTAACTTTTGTCGTGGTCCTTAACGACATGTTACTTCAAAAGTCTTACGTGGAACCAATTTTCAGCAATGTTCATACAAAAATTGTATCGATAGGGTACTGCATCAATGTCAAAACATTTGTTTGTCCTCAACGATCCTTTAAGGACTGTATCAATGATACGTGGAGCCAAAACCATGTTTTGACATTGTTGCTGTCCTTTAATGATTGATATATTTCTTAGCTGGTCGGGATAATAAATGTACACTGAACTGTGCAAACAATCGGACGTAAGTCGGGATGTAACCTTCAGCGTTCGGACGTTTGAGAGAAATCTGGACCGCTGGATGTTTGTGCACTGTGCACACTTATCAGTCACGGCCGTCAGGCGCGGCATATATGGACGCGTCCGATTTATACAGTGCACTAAACATCCAGCGGTCCAGATTTCTCTCGGAGGTCTGCGCTCAAGGTTACGTCCGCGACTTACGTCCGAATGGTCTGATGGTTTGTACAGTTCAGTGTACACTCAGGGTGGAACCACATTTGTGAGGATCGATTCGGATTTTGCCTATACAAAACTGTCATTTTCCATACATTCGTGTACGCATCGAAAAGCCGATTTGAACCGTACACGTTGCTATGGAATTTGACAGTTTTGTATGGGCGAAATCCGAAACAATCCTCACACCACATGTCACACCACAATCACCACATGTTCCACCCTTATTATCCAGATAACCTATAAGTCGTCCTCCTATAACCGTCCGTCAGTCGCGACTCGCGTCCGATAGTTTGTTTCCAGCTGACCAGGGGGCCGATCGCGCTATTTGCATTGTCAACGAAACGTTTACAGTTCAGTTATGGATCAGTTGCGATTGTGGTGCAACTACAATTCAACTTTAATATAAATAAACACTACACTTGTAAACACTGTATTGAACTGTTGCGATCGAACTTCAACTATAAAAAAGTAGCGTCTATTGAACTGTTGCAAAAACGTTCGTTTGACAGCAGTTGCGTTCCAACTCAAGTTCAACTGAGTGTCACCTAGCTGTCAAATTGTTAGCGCGATACGAAACGTTCAAAAAGCGGTTGCGGTTCGTTTGCAGTTCAGTTACGTTTCAGTCGTAAAAAATAGCGCGATCGGCCCCCTGAAGCCAGTGTACAGTTGTGGTACAGTGCGACATGAGAAGGACATGAGTGCGACAAGTAATAACTTGGCGCGGCTAGCTGTGTGCCACTGTGTTCAACATTGCTATTGCCATTGTATAAAACATGAGACTAAATTTGGGGAAAAACATTTTAATTTACACAATAAATGAAACCACACAACGAATCCAATAGTGAATTTTCAAGATGGCTCATGGCCATGGAGTATAAAAATTGGATGACCGTATTAGTTCCTCAAAACGCCACCGCCAACTTACACTTGTGGCACTGTATCTATTAGGGTGGAACCACATTTGTGAGGATCGATTCGGATTTTGCCTATTTTGCCCATAGACAATAAAAATATCTTTGGTCAATTTCCCGTTTCCCCATAGCTTCCCGCCATTTTTATACAACGCTTTTGCCGCCAAGTAAGAGTAAGTTCACTATAATACTTAAATAAGACTACCAAAGATCATAATGGCTGATGATAATATACCAATTTTGGATTACACGGAAGAAATAATTGAATGTGTGTTGTATACTGTACTTAGCGACTTAGCGATAGAAGGTAAAATATTTTTTTGCTGAGTCATCGTCAAGCGATTACATTAAAAACTTCCGTCGACCACAGCTGAACATTTATTATGTCAGACACTTTTATGACAATACTAGCTGAAACCCGCAACTTCGTCTGCGTGGATTTAGTTTTAAAAATCCTATATAAAATAAAAAGTAACCTATGTCACTCTCCAGGTCCTTGTAATAATGAATACATTAGTCATGTAGTACATAATTTTTATCTATCATCAATAGTTTTCTCAGCATACGGCAAATATTGAATTTTATAGTCAAAACTCGGCTACTTTTTTAAAATAAATTAAAGTCTATGTTACTTACTTCCTTTCTATTGGTGATAAAATTGTTAAAATCGGTCCAGTAGTTTCAGAGCCTATTCGGTACAAACAAACAAAAAAATCTTTCCACTTTATAATATTATATAAAATATAGTATAGTATAATATACTCGTATATAGTTGATTGTTGAAGCAGTGATAGCCTAGTGGTTAGGACTGTGGTCTCCTATTCGGGGGGTCGCAGGTTCGACTTCTGACTTTTCGGAGTCAAGTGTGTTTAAACAATTAATAACCACTTGCTTCAACGGTGAAGGAAAATAGCACGACTGGAGTTTACTACTTAAAACGTCGTAATGCATTCGCGGCGCCGCTCCGACCCGATCGGTACGCGCTCGGCTTCCCGAAGCGAAGGCGCTTTCGCATTCGACAACTCAAGCGAAAACCAACCTTATTTACTCAACGTTAGGGTAGAAATTTGCATCGTTGTGAAAAACGTAACAAGGGCATTCGACAACTCAAGCGAAAACCAACCTTTATTTACTCAACGTTAGGGTAGAAATTTGCATCGTTGTGAAAAACGTAACGAGGTCATTCAAAGTAGGTAGATTTTACTGCTCAAATTTTTCTCATACCGGGCGCCTAAAATCGATTCTAAAGGAGTAAACTCCAACAAATATCGTGAGGAAATCTGCACATCTGAAAGTTCTTCATAATGTTCTCGAAGATGTGTGAAGTCCGCCAATTCGCATTGGGCCAGCGTGGTGGACGGTGGCCTATATAACCCTTCTCTGAGAGGAGACCTGCGCTCAGTAGTGAGCCGTTGATGGGTTGCTAATGATGATATATATAGTATAGAACTATTGAGTGTCTATCACATGACTATATTTAATTTCACGCCTTAATTGAACAGCGAAGTCCCAAAAAAAAAAACCGGCCAAGTGCGAGTCGGACTCGCACACCGAGGGTTCCGTACTCCAAAAGTAAAAGTAAAACGATAATTGCTTATTTATCGTTAACTTTGTTTGTAGAGGTTTATTGTTAATATAAAAAAAAAACTATGCTAGTTAGATCGTTGGTTTTATTTTTTCTGTAAAATATACATAAACTTCTATTGACCATAATTATTTCAGATTTTTCGATTGGTAAACTTCGGAGATAAGGGGGGGAACAGTATTTTTTTCGACATTTTGGCCGATTACTCAAAACTATTATATATAGAAATAAATAAAAAACTGTTTTAGAATGCACAAGTAAAGGCCTTTCATATGATACCCCACTCGATATAATTATCTTACTTTGAAATTTCAAACCCCTGATTTTCCCCCTTTTTTAATTAAACTAAAATAATTTTCGCGTTGATTTTATTTTTCCTGTAAAATATACATAAACTTCTATTGACCATAATTATTTCAGATTTTTCGATTAGTAAACTTCGGAGATAAGGGGGGGGGGGGGGGGGACGGTATTTTTTTCGACATTTTGGCCGATTACTCAAAAACTATTATATATAGAAATAAATAAAAAACTGTTTTAGAATGCACAAGTAAAGGCCTTTCATATGATACCCCACTCGGTATAGTTATTTTACTTTGAAATTTCAAACCCCCGATTTTCCCCCTTTTTTAATAAAACTAAAAATGATTTTCGATTTTTCTTTATTCCAATGATGTTGGGCCACTTTTATACACAACCACGCCAAATTTCATGTCGATAGCTTTAATAGATACTGAAATAATCGAATGTGACAGACGGACGGACGGACGGAGAAAGTCTCACCATAAGGGTTCAATTTTTACCATTTTGGTACGGAACCCTAAAAATGTTGTCACTTGCAGCTCTAGCCTTATTAGAAAAGAAGATAAGACGGCGAACTAAGGCACTGCAGAGATCAAATGACCTTAGGAGAAAACAAAAGGCTGTATTAGAAAATGAGATTAATCTAGTCGAACAACAAAAGCAGTGGTAAGTAACTTGATAGAAAAACCGAATAGATTTTAAGTCCGGCCCGGGAATCGACCTCATTATACGCAGGCCATCATGCTTACCACTATCTTCTTTTTCTTCTTTATCAACCTATAGACGTCCACTGCTGGACAAAGGTCTGCATGAACTTCCACAGGCTCCGGTCTTGCGCCGCTTGCTCCCTGCGACTCGTTTGATGTCGTCGGTCCACCTGGTGGGGGCTCTGCAAACACTGCGTTTCCCGGTGCGGGGTCGCCACTTCAACACCTTGGGATCCCAACGACCATCAGCTCTTCGAACTATGTGCTCCGCCCATTTCCACTTCAGTTTCGCGACTAGCTGAGCTATGTCGGGCTAACCCCTATACCAATGAGGAATTATATTGTCGTTGTATCTACCTACCTACTACCCGTCCGCTTCAAGTTGGCCGTCGGCGAGCGTTACAAAATGACGTCATACTGCATGTACCGCTGACAAAAAAAATATTGTATTTTTTACTGTTACCACGACTGTGACGTGACGGAAGTTTTTTCTGGCAATGCTTTTCATGGCAATGAGACGTGAATGAAATAAATAGTATGCGCCACGCAAAACTTTTCCTTTTTTACTCAACGTAGAAAACTACACGCGAACAGTAGCTAGTAACCAAACAATAAAAAATAACTTCTTCTTCTTTATCAACCGATAGACGTCCACTGCTGGACAAAGGTCTCTTGCATGGACTTCCAGAGGCCTCGGTCTTGCGCCGCCTGAATCCAGCGGCTCCCTGCAACTCGTTTGATGTCGTCGGTCCACCTGGTTGGGGTCTGCCAACACTGCGCTTCCCGGTGCGGGGTCGCCACTCCAGCACCTTGGGACCCCAACGACCATCAGCTCTTCGAACTATGTGGCCCGCCCATTTCCACTTCAGTATCGCGACTCGCTGAGCTATGTCGGTGACTTTGGTTCTCCTACGGATCTCCTCATTTCTGATTCGATCCCGCAGGGACACTCCGAGCATAGCTCTCTCCATCGCCCGCGGGAGGCCCAAAAAAATAAAACCTAACAATAACCTACAAATAGGGTCTGACTTGAGGTGAGTTGCGGGAAGCGCGACACGAGGTAGCGGCCAACTCGAAGCGGACGGGTTATAACTATTGATATCTTTGGCCCGTTTTTAGGGTTCCATACCCAAAGGGTGCCAACGGGACCCTATTACTAAGCCCCCGCTGTCCGTCCGTCTGTCAACGGGCTGTATCTCGTAAACCTTATAGGTCGATAGTTGAAATTTTCACAGATGGTGTATTTCTATTGCCTCTTTATCAACAAATAATAAAAATAAAATAAATTTTAAAAATAAAGGGGGCTCCACAGGCATAGATTTATGCTAAGTGGAGACCATTTTGGGACCACACATATTTTGTTCTATTTTACATTCGTATCTATCACTATCACTATAGCTTTGTCATGTATGAGTTCCAAATAAATGCTTTTTCTTTCTTTTCTTTCTTTCTTTCTTTCTTTCTTTCTTTCTTTCTTTCTTTCTTTCTTTCTTTCTTTCTTTCATACATGAAAAAGGAGTCGAAATAAAATTTTATTTTTTACCCTGGCATGGGGGTGTCATTGTCTAGAGCTCATTATGTGGAGTTCAAATATATTTTTTATTGTTTTTTAGCTTCAAAAATGAAGAAAGGGGGCCATCAAAGTTGTGACCAAAACAAACGAGTATTTTTTCCCCATGTTATGCTAATTAAGTACTATTTAAGAATTAAAAAAGTGCGCTTTTTGTAGAGCCTATCTAAAAAGGTGATCGAGTCTACCGGGGATCCAAGAGCTGGCAGCTACCTTAGGCAAAGGATTAGCTTGGCCATCCAAAGGGGTAATGCTGCCAGCATCTTGGGTACTATGCCATACTGCAGTGACTTCGATGGAGTTTTAGATTTTATTTAATTTTTATTTTAGTTTTAATTTTACAATAAATTTAGTTTTAATGTAGTATTAGGTATATATATTATGTAATTTTATTCACTACCTGACAGAACTAAAAAATCTAAATATTATGTATCTAGTTTTAAAAAAAGTCATTTGTTCACATGTACGGAACCCTAAAAGAGCGAGGCCCGACTCGCACTTGGCTGATTTTTTTTTACAAGTTTTCATTTAGCTTGACCAGTTTATTTATGCGTTTGTTTGGGTCAAATCTTGCAAGATGAATTAGACCCACTTCCCGGTTTCTGATCGAGCTGAAATTTTGCATTTATGTGTAAATCTGATGACAATGCAATATTATTGTGACATGGAGCTGATCTGATCATGGAGACGGAAGATAGCTATCGGAACTCTGTATTAAAACGACGTAACCCCATCGAGTTTGGGCTCGTTTGATTCGTCATAACAAGTATTCTGATCCTAGATGATATCCAGAGTCTAATGATGTAGCTACTAAAAGCTTGCATTTAAAAATAAATTTTTTAATTTACGCTTGTTTAATAATTCATAACCTAATCGCACAGTTAATTTCATATCGTTATACTTTGCAGTATACTTGCTTATAAAGAGAGCGGTCGATCCAGATATGAGGCACTGCAAATACAGTATTTATCAGCTAAACAGGAGAGACTGGATATGATCGAATATACAAAAGCAAACATAAGACAACAGGAAGAACAATGGTTAGCCGTCACTAAGCGATGGCAAAAAATTCCTTTCATAAAGGAATATTTGGATACACAAGAGAAAATCGAAACTGTAACAGCGAATATTAATGCGATGAAAATTGAATCCGAAAAATTACGCTCGCAATTAGTCTTAAAGAAAGCGGAGTTATTTGAAAAAGATAAAAAAAATATTATAGAAATGGCCGATTTTATGATCAATAAAAGACCAGTACTCTTAAAACTTATCCATGAGAAAATAAATGAAATTAAAAAGATGAGAAATGAAGAGAAAATGACTGTATTAGTTAATACTGCATTTGCTACAACTTCCGTTCTACCCATGATCGAAGCTAAGAAGATTTCTGCTGAAAACACTTGGAACTCATCTAGGCATACGGGTTATGACATTTTGGCAGTAAAACTTATTAATTAATAATTATATTCTATTGTCTTCATAGACGAATGATATTTACTAGTGGTTCATTTGTCAAAGATTGTCTTATGTCTATTATAGTTTGTAGAATTCTCTAAAAATGATTGCATCAGTGTATAACGATTAACGATGGCAATTACCTCTGCCCCCCGATTGTCTAAAAGTTATTCCATTTATCGTATTCGTATTCGATGACATCAACGTCAAAGTAAAATATATTGATTGTATTGATTTAAAGTCACAAATTCAGTACAACCGATTTTAATATGGAGCGTTGTGGAGCGTATCGTACATACGTAAACGTATAAGAATGCATACACGAAATTGAGCTCTTATTCAATGCTGTAATATGGTTTATTTTATTTGAAGATAATGTCATCGAATACGATTACGATTAATGGAATAACTTTAGATAATCGCAGGGCTGATTGGCTCTCTCCCGCTATTGGTTAAAATTCATTGACGCAGCAAGATCGCCATAAATTCATCCAATCAGGTCACTGAGATCGTTACACTGATGGAAACATTTTTAACCGACTTCAAAAAGGAGGAGGTTCCCAATTGAGAGTTCGTCGGAATCTTTTTTTTTTTTATGTATGTTCACCGATTACGCGAAGACGCCTGAAGCGTTTTGAAAAATTCTGTTTTTAGGGTTCCGTACCCAAAGGGTACCAACGGGACCCTATTACTAAGCCTACGCTGTCCGTCCGTCCGTCCGTCCGTCCGTCCGTCCGTCCGTCCGTCTGTCAGCGGGCTGTATCTCGTAAACCGTAATAGATACACAGATGAGATTTTCACATATTATGTATTTCTATTGCCGCTATAACAACAAATAATAAAAATTAAATTAAATTAAAAAAATTAAATTAAAATATTTCCATGGGTACATGGAAATATTTTTATTTAATTTTTTTTAACGGAACCCTAAAAGAGCGAGGCCCGACTCGCACTTGGCCGATTTTTGTTTGAAAGGGTATACTTCCCAGGTGGTCCCATTTAAACTTTATCGAAATCGGTCAAGCGGTTTTAACACGTTCATGCAAACAACGTATATATACGTGTGTCACAAATCGGCAGGTGCCACAGCGCACAACGTATTAACAAATCCAGCGAAAACTTGGTTTATTGAGCATATCGTTGTGGTGAGGCGTCTGGCCATACTAGAGCAGGGTTGCTGTGCCACGACATAGCGAATTCTCAAAATTCATTCACACCGATTTTTTTTGCATCTTTGATGGCTCTCCGTTCTAGCACTGTTTGCGACGTCCATGCGACGTCACTATACGTCACTTTGTAAGGTCAGTGCAATAATGCTACAATAATAATGTACACTGTGTAACAAAAACCCTGTTGTTCCTGTGAGCTGCATTATGAGAATCGGTTTTCAAACATAGAAAATCGACTTATTTGGAGAAACTCTTAAATTAAAATATTCAAATTAAATATTAAATCGTTATTATTTGTAAAATGAAAATGATTTCTCACCCCTGCAATTCCGCGAGGTGTCGCGAGCGAGAGCGAGTGCGAGAGAGATAGCAAGTTCTATGGTACGAGCCGCGCGCGTCCGCTGACAGCAGCCGCTCGCACTTAGGTACCTCTTCACTTTCAGATGTTACTAACATTTTTTTACGTGTCTATTTTATTAACTGTCTTGACAATGAACAGTAACTGTTCAGTTCTTGATTTTTTTTAATAAGATTTTCATTAATGGTACACCTGCATGTTAATGTATACGTAGCTAAAAGGAATGTCAACAGGGTTTTTGTTACATAATGTATAACTGATTTTACTAGCTATTATAGCAAAACGTCACTATAACAAAAAATATAAAATATAAACATGCAGAGAAGGTCAACATAGTATCTTAGAAAAATAATGTCATAGGAAAACGAAAATCCGACAATCCGACGCAGTATCTTTTTCTTCCAAATATATAAAAAAGTCATTTTGTTATTTTTCGAAATAAGTTAGATCGCTTTCCAGCGTCAATATAGTCAAAAGTTTCTAGCTGTATCTTTACGCAAGTACTAAAAGCCTACAAAGAGTCAATCTAATAGCAAAGGCATATTATGACTAAAATAACGGCAAGAGCCTCGTTTCCTAGCGCTTCTATATAGGTACCTACCATGTTAAAGATCTCGAACAAAAAATTTACTTTCGAATAAAGTAACTCTGTTGTAAATAATTATTAGAAGAACTTATCGAAAGTCGATAATCGATAGTGTCAAATCCCTAAAATGCTTACACATAATATGATGCGATTGTTTCATGTAATGATAGAGCGTCCCTGTGTGTGAATGTGATTGTGTGCATATACTTTAAGGTAGTGTTTGCTAATTATATTGTGTGCGTGCATAGCGACGTGATGGAAAAATGCACCTGTAGTAAGCAAGTTTTCATGTGTGCTACCTCGCCCCCCACCGTAATTGACAGACTTTTTTGCAAATAAATTAGGGGTCAATTCCTCTCCTGTGTTGGTTTAATACTCAAAGACCACAGCAGACCAAGCGATTCAGAAGCAGCCCTGCTTTATTTTGTAAAAGGTCGTATAGACTGCAGTACTACCAAAGTTCAATGGTTCAATGTTGCACTGAAAATACCACAGAGATAAGAACCAAAGAGAATGTAATTAAGAACATTGTTACATGAACTTAATATACAAACAGGACTGATACCTCGGAAAATTTGTATTTACGAAAATGAACCTTATAACAAGTAGATAAAGTATAATAGGGTATTTGACTATAATAAAAATATCGTTTCAACTGGTGTCATCCTAAAAGATTATTATCTAAAAACATTATTCCATACGACAAAACTAAAAAATAAAGCTTTATTTAATTAGAAAACATTAGATAAAATTGCTATAATTCTGGCCATGGTCACGTGATCGAAAACGTTCCGTGATCTCGAATGACGTCACAGTCCACACCACCTATGGAATTCTCATTTTGTCAATACATTTCGACGTGTTTGTGCGGCGTAATAGGCTAATTTCGTCTGTTTTTCATGGTTACTATTTTATTAAATACCAAATAGTATGCGACACGCGGCCTAAACACATATTATAAAATTGTCATTGTTTGAAATTTGAACTGTTACGTCATGAGAGCAAATGGAACGTTTCGGCGGCAATTTATTTTTTTGAATTTATTTCTCGATTTTTATGAAAAATAATGAAAATTATGCCGAAATATATGTTTTGTTAGCTTCAGCATAGCATTATTAACAATTTAAGATGATTTTCTAAAAGTAGTCAAATAGCCTATTATGTCCTGTTGCGCATTACTCAGTGGCGATTCCGAGCCGAGAGGGATAGTAATAACGGAGGCCGTGTGTCTCGTTCTTTCATCTTGCCAGCCTAAAAAAATGATTTCGATCAAAGATTTTGGCTCAAAAAACTCAGTTGAGACACTTATGTTTTAATTTTATTTTAACATTTTAAGTCACCGTATTTAATTGCATTAATTTCGATAGATATATTTTTTAACAAAAAGAAAATATAAAATTTTTTCTAGTCTATTTTTTTCGAGCGGCAACCCGTTAAAACGTGAACGCTAAATCTACAACTATGTTGACCATGAATTTTTTAAATTCTTGTATTGTGTGATGGGTCGAGTACGTACGATGCCGATGCCGATTAAGATGGTTCCTAACTCCTTACTTTTGTACTATTATTATTATTATTATTTCAATTTTCATTATTTTAATTTTTCATTTCAAACCAATAGAACCTACGTGCCCTGCCAAGTGGACACCTGAATATTTCTGTACAACCCTGACCTAACCTAAGATTTTGGTAAATATACCGATCGTGCGGCAACGGAATAAGGCGCGGGAGGGGAAGTGGGGCTGTATTTATTACTTTGGGTGCCTTAGACCAGCTATTATGATTAATATCTAGAGATAATGATTAATTTATCACATTATCTACACATGACCAGTCATTATAATATCTAGCAATGTACTCACTACGACTGGACAAATCGATACCTTGTACTATTTGTATTATTTATTTCGTAATCCATCCCTAATCCCTAAGAAATTTTCCATTGCTAATGAAAAACTTCAATAACTGTGTTTATAATAAACTAATTAGTAGGAAGATTGCAAGATTGAATTTGTCTCACATAACGAAAATCTTATTGTCACCCTGTTAGAAAGGGGACACACGGCCTCTGTACTAGCTATCTCGCTCGGCTCGCTTTTCAGCTGCGAGTACTCGGTCCTGTTTTGATACGACTACGTGATACAGAAATCATGGAACTAGGAATTACAAAACACGAGAAATGCGGGTTTGACAGCTAATGTTCATAGTCTGTGGTTCTGACTTCTGTGTTCTGTCATTTGCATGGAACCATGGTAATGGTACGAAAACCTGGGAAAACCTTCATGCATGGAACTAAGAATTACGAAGTCTTCCTATTTCTATGGTCATTTACTCATTTGTCACATCACATCCGCTAGGAGTAATAGTGTGGTAATAGTGTTCTGTGCATCACATTGTCAATCATTGTCATTGTCAATATTGACAATGTGATGCAAAGTAAAATCCATGAAGGTAGCAAATACATGGAGGTGCCTTACCTACAAAAATCGGGTGCATACCTACAGAAAAAACTCATAAAATGGCCGCCCATTAGGGAGTGTGCTTCGAAACTATCGACATCGATAAGGAGTGAAGCGATAATCAAGCATTTATGTATACGTAGTATTTATAGGTTATAATAATTACGTAACGTACGTTTGTACTCTATCAGGTACATATTATTCGCGTGGATTTAGGTTTTTAAAGATCTTGGAATATCCAAACAGTTTCGCTGCCGTTTTGTGAAATTGAAAGAGATCACCATATATAAAAAAGTACTCATTTATAAATTATAATATGAATCAATCGTTTGTTAATTATAAACTACTATTTCTTTTCATTAAAAGAGCAACTTGCTGGCTCATAGTAGTAGAATTTCTTTCTATAAGCGGTGGTAGAGTCGAAACATGACGTGCTTAGCATGAGACAGCTATCTGCATGCCCTACATATAAATAAACAAATATAGAATACTAGTTGACCCGGCGAACTTCGTACCGCCAACTTATATTTTATATAAATAAAACAAATAAACTATCCTAATCAAAAAAAACTATCCTATCTTTCACATTGGACTAAATTACAGATAGTAACGAAGTTTGATCAAAATCACTTTAATTTAAATTTAATTTTATATCACACAATATATTATTATCACACAAGTTAAATAGTTTAGGAGTCCATCGTGGACAAATAACGTGACACGTAATTTATATATATTACTAGCTGACCCAGCGAACTTCGTACCGCTTCTTATCTATATAAATAAAACAAATAAACTATCCCAATTCAAAAACTATCCTATCTTTTAAGTTGGACCAAATTACAGATAGTTACGAAGTTTTATAAAAATCGGTTAAAATCGGTAATTGAATTGCACAGGGATTATTATTAAATCCACCTCTTGCTCTTACCGCAGAAAAGAAATGTATCACACGATCTTTTCATATTTTATGTAGAGGGATGTGTGTTATATTTATATTTTCCACGCCTATAGCACCCATCCATTTTTTTCTTTAAGTTTTCACTAGCCGGAAACGACAGCAGAAAACACGGACATTATCATCTATTATATAGAGGTATTAGATTCTAGCATTTATTATTTATGTGAAGTATTAAAATAACCGGACAAATGATATAAATTTCAACTATAAACACCAAACTTCTTGTATTATCTGATAATATGGTGATGAGCAGTACCTAATGCATTAGAATTTATTCAAGTCGTTTAACGTCACCTATAATAATATCGACAAGTCGATACTCCATTGACACAAATCCAATAACACGCAACTACTTGACAGGCTGACAGCTGAAGTTCAACCAATAAGAGTGAATACATAATGTGTTGTACATAAGGCTCATAAAATGGCGGATGGCACCCGGCTTGACTAGTAGTTACTTTATATACTTCATCTCCATCTATTTCCTACCTACCATGGTAAAATCACAGATTATTAAAATTACACTGTCAAAGTCAGTCATAATTCAAAATGATGCTATAAATTCAAATCATTCAAATGCAAATGTGAAAAAGTGGAGTGGGATAAATTGTTTTTTGTTTATAAAATAGTATTTTCAATATGTCTCAAACAGACAATATTTCTGTCGGGTTAGAATATATTATCGCGCCCGACTTACAAGCTTGTGTATCCGAAGCATTGCAAGTAGACTATGCATTTATTGTTTTACCAATTATTCATCCACGTTTTCGCCGGCCGTGTTTACCGTCCGGTGGCACGGTGGGTGGCTTGACCAGATCCGATATGATTCTATCACCTCCAGACTGGAATAGCAGAATTGTGGGAAGAATATCGCATTACTTAGATCCTGATTCGGAGTCTCCAGTAGTTCGCCAACGTCATGAGGATTGTCTAAATGAAGAACTTGCATACTGTCGAGGACTGGGACTTCCCGCCGTTTTGTTGTCTTTGCATTCAAGAAATGTCAATAACCTAGCTAGGAACTTGCATACATACTTTAAATCGAGGTGTGTAAGTTTTTGATATCCTTAACTATGTACTATAAATGCGGAAGTATGATTGTTTGTTGGATTGTCCTTCAATCATTGATACATGCAATTTTGATGCTGCAAACACAATTAGGCTAAGTTTTATCCCAGAAAAAAGAGTTCCTGTGGGATTTTTAAACACATAACTCTATGTGGACAAAGTTGCAGGCAAAGCAAAATGGACAAAGTTGCAGGCAAAGCAAAATGGATAAAGTTGCAGGCAAAGCAAAATATAAAAGTGCTGTTACAAGAACTTTATGGTTGAATGTATTACTACTGTCATTATAATGCAAAACTGTTATGCTTGTGATTTGCCTATTTAGTTTGATTATTCCTTTAAAAGTTCCGACTTCAACCTTTGAAGATCTTCTTCACATTTAGATTAATTTTTTATTCAAACAAACTTTTACAAAGTGCTTTCGATTAATAGAGTACAGAAGGCAAACTTAAGTTGAAATCTATAGGCTTCACTCTCACTCAGCTCACAGAGTGCTGGGACTCAAGACAGACCAATGACATGTTTGTGTATTTTTTTAACTCTGTCACATTCCAGTCATGTATAAGCATGCTAAATAAATCTCACCTTGAGTATACTCCCTGATGCTCACTTAATCTGTGTAGATTTAGGTTTTGCGAATAAATGTCTTCATACTGACTTTACACCCCCTTTCAATCCTCAATTTGAGCTGTGTGAGTCCTGTTGTCAAGTAACATTTGTAAAAAAGAAAATAAATCAGTCCAAAAACAAATAAGTCATAAGCTGTTTTACCATGGTTTTACTCCAGCTGTATCTGTCTCTTCCTAAAACATATGTTTCTATGAAGAGTGTATGGAGCTTTGGAGTTGTGACGTCACACTTCAATAGCGCTCTCTTTGTCTAACAGGTAACTTTAAAGGTCTATATTTCTGAGACTAGTTGAGATATTTAAAAAAGAAAAATGGCATTGTGTTATAATATTTAAAAACTTTATTTTAAATAAATAAAATAATATCAGTCAAATACCCAAAATGCATTAATTTATGATCTCATTTACAGCCATCACCCATCAATCATCTGGGCCAGTGTACCAATGGTTTGCCAAAGAACAATGAAAGCAGATGGGTCTGAGGACAATGATAAAGATGCAGCTTGGAATGAGCCTTGGCATTGGTGGAGTAAGTTCCACGAGAGCATGAATTGGGATAAGAGAGTAGGTGTTGTTGTGGAAATACCAGCTGACCTGCCTTCACAGGATGTAATAAAACGGTGGCTCGGTGAACCAGTTAAGGGGATAATTGTGCCTACTTCTCTATTCCATAACAATAAGAAAGGGTCAGTATTAAATTAATAGTTCCGCAAATTCAAACTTGCTAATATTGCATAATTAAAAAATATTTAATAGAGTATGTCTTAAAAATAAATTCATTATCCATTAGACATATGGCTGGGAGTGTATTATGAAAAAAAATTCCATTGCCCAATTCCTGATCTAACTTGTGGCACCTTTAAATATCAAGACTGCCACCGGTAGTCTTGATATACTTAAAGTGGTTTGGATAGCAAATTATTAAAAAGTTTAGCAAATAAAAAAGGGCAAATCACTCTTTTTGAAAACAAAGTGTAATAATCTCTATCAAGCTAACTATGTATAACAAAATATTGATATATTTTTTTATAATCTTAATTTTTAAGGGGCTTTCATCTGACAATTAATTTATTACACTCTCTAAGATAGAAACAGAGCCTGTCACTGGACAGCATCTGTCCTGTGAGTGTACAAATAAATGTCTAAACACTCAATGTATGAACTAAATTTAAATTTTATGATTTTAAATGATTCTCTTATTTTTAGTAAAACTTTGAGTAATTCAGCTTTTAAAGTATATAGATTTGTAATTGTTTCTCTCAAATTAGTATATAGTTTAAGGCTTATTTAGGAGTAGTTGATGTTATAAATTGTTATTTGTAATTTGTGTGTACTGATTAGTACGGCTCGTTAGCTCAAGAAAATTGAAAATACGGTCCCATCCGGAAGAAAGCATGATACTTGGCATGCATGTAGCTTTGAGATATATTACTCAATGTAGAAGTAGAAACACCTCTAGAAATCATTTTTTCCCCCCCTCCCCCCTATTTTGTATCCCAAATCGTGGTTTTTTAAATTTTTCAGGAAAACGATTAAAGCTATGAAAAAACTGTCAAAAGCTAAAATGTTCTTCATTAAATTCTCTACAATACATTCTTTAGATGTATGTTGATACGACCTATACTTTTGAAATTATGCTCACAAGCCACACCTGGCGTTGCTTACCCGGAAACCTTGCCTTTGTTTTTTATATGACGCGCTACAGTCTTCCCCTGTGTCTGACGTCTGTTGTGACGTTTGTCTGACGAAGAAACAGGATCTTTGGTAGCGCCTCTACTTAATCTTCTTTGGTCGGCCTCTTCTTTTGAGGTTTCTGGTTGCTTCTTTAAATATATCCACTAGAAGATGCAGTTTCGGCGTTATCTCGGGCATAAACTTCTCTTAAGATTTTATATGCCGTAAGTTCTTGGTAGAAATGGCAGGTGTCCTCAGTTCTCGCCAGAAAGTAAAGAACAATGCTCTTGTTTCATACACGAATCTCTACTCAAGGCTTCTGTCAAGAGCCAGCTTTTATATTCCACAGGAGGTTTGTCTGGTCCTCCCCCTGGATTCGAAATTTCTTCACACTTACTGGCGTCTGGCTTGGATATTAATGGCTGAATGCTACCAGACTGTCCTAGAACTGGAACCTCCTGCCAGTCTATGGTATAGATCCCCATTGGAAATTGCAGATATCTCCACACGTCAACATTTTCAGTGTTGTTCACGACATCTTGAATCGGACTGTCGACGAAGTACGGTGAGTATCCATCCATCTCCTGTATTCTTGGCATTTCCTCGAACGTCATACTTCTATGCTTAGCGGGTAGCGGAAGTGTTGACATTTGCATCGCAGGGGTCTCAGGGTACTTAGTTCAGTTTTACAAATGGCGCCCAACATGGAGCCTTGACAGACAGACCAAGGACGGAGGACCGGTAACACCTCAAGAAGATGCAGGAGCAGCTGCTGAGGCAACATATGTTACCCTTACTTACGATAACACAAACGACGTGGAAGATGTCGACAAAGCTAGAAAGGCGTTATATTTATCATGGGGCGGGCTATGGATAGGCTGCCACCAACATTTGGCGCTCTTCTACAGCATACAAAACGAGCTTGTTTACAAGCGGGATTGATCTGGGCTCAGTGCTTGATAGATAGTGAATATCCTGATTTCGAGGATAGGGGATGGAAGAAAGAAGATGGAGTTTGGACTTCATTATGGAGCACGAAAAAAGAAACCTCGGCATCTGTAAAGGAGTTAACAAAGTGCTCCTGCCGCAGCTGCATAACTTGTCGATGCCTATGTAGGAAGTCAGGGCTTCCCTGTATTGGTCTCTGTAAGTGCTTGGGAGATTCCTGCGATATGAATTAAAATAAACATACTTTTCACTGAACTTGACTGGTAGTTTTAATAAATAGCTTGAATCCCTGTGCTTACACCAATAAATGTTAGATTATTTTGAGAACTATAAGTTGTATCAACATACATCCAAAGAATGTATCGTAGGGAATTTAATAACGAACATTTCGGCTTTTGACAGTTTTTTCATAGCATTAACCGTTTTCCTGAAAAATTTAAAAAACCACGATTTGGGATACAAAATAGGGGGGAGGGGGGGGGGGGAAATGATTTCTAGAGGTGTTTCTACTTCTACATTGAGTCATACATGCCAAGTTTCATGCTTTCTTCCGAATGGGACCGTATTTCAAGCTAAGAAGCCGTACTAGATCGGGCTGACATATAGGTCACCTATATAAGTCCATAAAATGATAAGAATAAAATGAGTGAGTGTCGTGGCACCCTCGACTGGAACGATTTTCAGAATCAACACCATCTCTTGCTACATGTTAGAACCATCTCATAAAAAATAGATATTAAAGCAAGTTCAATCAAGTTCACGCTACGCACAATAGATGGCGTTAGTAAATTTTGTAATCTATTTTTAGGTACCCTGTATTACCGAAAGCACACCAAGAACTTATCGTGAGTATGGTGGAACATGATGCACAGGTGATTGTCAGTGGAGCAAGGCGCTCTAATATTGCGAACTATTTACAATTTCTGTGTAGAACATGGAGGAAAAGACCTGCTGCTGTTTCAGCTATGGCTGAAGATCCCATGCTTAAATATGCTAGAGGGTAAATATTACTTCTGATTTCAAAACTATAGAATTTATACTACTAGTTTGCAACCTGCAACTTTGCACAGATTTATTTTTTTAGGATGAATGATGAAGTATGGACTTCATACTGAAAATGGAACCCTTATTGGGTCACTTCGTTGTCCATCTGTCTGTCTGTCCATCTGTCCGTCTGTCAAGACCCTTTTTCTCAGGAAAATGGGGGGGGAGGTATCAAGTTGAAATTAATATCAACAAATACTCAGGTCTGCAATCCCTTTCAGCAGTGAAAAAAAATCAAACTTCTTAAGTCAACCCAATCAAAAGGTACTGCCTTTTATGCTCTGTTTATACCACATATTTTGACACTCTCAAATCAAAACCTATAGAGTACTTCCCGTGGACCTAGAATCATGAAATGTGGCATGAAGCAATGTCATGTAACACAAATAAAGGAAAAAATCCGAAAACCGTCTATTTGTAGTTGCATCACAAAAAAAATTTTTTTTTGCGATTATGAACATATTTGCAGTTGGTAAACTAACCGCGACCTAAAAGTTTGTACGGAATCCTCGGTACGCGAGTCCGACTCGCCAAAAATATTTTTGTTGATGACAAAATGTGACAAAAAAGTTTGTCACAGACACACATTCGTTTTATTTATATAAATACAGATATGTTCCATAAATATTGCTGGGATAAAAAGTATCCTTTGTCACATGCTAGGTCTTTACTATGGCAAATATATTTTAATCTGTCTGTTGTTCTATTGCTGTATCATTGAAGAGCAAAAGCCACAGTTGTGCATCAATCATTGCTACTGTCTGATGTCTCAACTCTCAATTGTGGTGATTGGTAGAATTTATGGTGTTATTATATTAGCTTTAATTTCATATGTATCTCTTATTCTTAGATGGGAGGATTATCTACAAATACCTCTGCAGCCTTTAGCAGACAATTTGGACACTCACACATACAATGTGTTTGAAAAGGATCCCATCAAGTATGACCAGTACCAAAGAGCCATGGCTCAAGCATTGACCAATCTTCAGAAGCAAAGAAAACAGGATGGCATTAATGTTGGTAATCAATCAAACAAAATCACTACATATTATAAAACAAAGTCCCCGCCGTTTTTGTCTGTCTGTCTGGTCTCGATAAACTACTGAACAGATTTTCATGCTAAATTGGTTGAAATATGACGATAATTGTTGAAAATGTCGGAAAAAGTCAAGCTGCCTGGGAGCTTTCATCGAAAACGCTGCCTAATCCCTTTGAGATATAATAAAACAGTGTATGGTGTTGGTATGGTGATCTATTCGCCTACGGGAATGGGGCTACTTTGTGTCTGCCCGTCTTAACATGAATTGAATTGTAGTACTTTTTTTTTTTGGAACTTCCCCTCATTGTGGAAATATTATATTTTATTCTAACAAAGTTGCATCAGCTAATCGGCTTGGCACCCAGCTGCCCACAAGATAGTATAAAATACTTATTACAATGTAATAGCTTCATAATAATATTGTAAAATGATTATTTGGAAAAGAGCAACTGCTGAGTTTCTTGCCGGCTCTTCTCCGCTTTCCGAGTTGGTGGTAGAATCATGACTTGTCATAAGAGCCACAGGTTGGCCTACGTGAAATAAATAAATTTGAATATACATAAAAGTCAGCGATGGCGTATATCTATCTTTTATGGATAGCTTACTATACCCATTTGTCATTTGGGCGCGGTTTTTAAAAAATCAACAATAAATTATATTCTTTGTAGTGACGCGAGCATTTGAAGTCGGTTGTTAAAAAAAAATTATTATAGATTATTTTGGTAAAGCCTTGTTGAGTTCTACCCCAGACTTGTATGATATTGCATATTGATCGTCGTTTCTCTATTGAATTGAATGGATACTTGAAAGCTATTAATTTTGTAACAAAATCTTTTTGCACTTTTTATTTATTTGCTTGTACTTGCAATTGTTTCATTTAAATTTTTTTCAATAGTAATTGATATTGTTTTAATGTTTATTCAGTTAAATATTTACAGAATGAAAGCCACTCTGAAATAATTGATACTAGTACAAAAGAACAGTCTGAAAGTGGGCAGGGTGATAATGCAATAAAAGAAACTGATCGAGCAATAACTGTGATGGTGCTGGGAGCTGGGAGAGGCCCTCTCGTGAGAGCAGCACTGAATGCAGCAGACATCACTAACAGTAAAATAAAAGTAAGTCCTTAATGTGAACTCTATTTTCCTTTTTCACTGCTTCACATTTCTTATAGCTTAGGCATGTGATCACTACTCTTTTTTTCTTTTGGATGACAAGTTAGTCCTTGACTGCAATCTCACCTGATATTAAGTGACAATGCAATCTAAGATGGTAGCCGGCTAACTCGGAAGAGGTATGGCAGTGTACATTCAACCCATACCCCTAATCTGTTTCTACACGAAATCGTGACGGAACGCTAAATCGCTCAAAGGCACATGTCATGCGTGTAAATTCTACTATCCTAGTAAAGTACATAATATTCAAGCCTGATAACTGAAAGGTTGACGGTTCGAATCTCAGTTGTTGAGGCTGTTGAATATTGTCGTACCCACTCCTAAAACAAGCTCCTAGCGTTTATTTAGATGGGAGAGGGGAATATTAGTCATGTTCAGCATGATTAATATATTATTCTTTAAAAGTTATATTTTTAAAAGGTGATTTGGTTTTTGATGTGAAACATCTCGCGACGCCACGCTATTCTATAGTGGCGGGTCAAAACGACTGTCAACAGTATGTATGTAGTACGAAACAGTGTTGTTTACTACTGTACACGTAACCTGTGTCTTTTTTTTTCAGGTGGTAGCAGTAGAGAAAAATCCTTGTGCAGTTGTGGTGCTGACGGCACAGGCGAGGGAGCTGTGGCGCGACCGTGACGTCACCGTCATCCCGGGAGATATGAGGCGAATCAGCCTTTCGCCTAAAGCAGACATTATAGTTTCGGAACTGTTAGGTATTGCTCAGCTTATTGAAGAATACTTAAAATGCGACTATTGTATACTTACCAGTTCACTTCAAGTTTGCCGCTACCTCGCGTCGCGCTTCCCCGCACCGCGCCTCAAGTCAGACCCGCTTAGTATAGATAGCAACGTACCACTCACGATTTTTGCATGAGTATAGACTATAGTTGAGATTGAGAACCTGGAGAGGGACATAGACCTTAGAGTAGAGACATAGGCAGAGATCTATAGAACTTACTCTGCTCAAGACTCAAGATAGACTTAAAATGAGACACAAATATGTCCTGACATAAATCTGTCTTGTTTTAACTCAGGTCTTGAGTCTCAGCTTAGTGAGAGTGCCATCTATAGATCTTACCCTTAGAGTAGAGACATAGGCAGAGATCTATAGAACATACTCTGGCTCTGCTCAAGACTCAAGATAGAGTTAAAATGAGACACAAATATGTCCTGACATAAATTTGTCTCGTTTTAACTCAGTCTTGAGTCTGAGCTTAGTGAAAGTAACATCTATAGATCTCAACCATAGAGTCCGGTTTGCGCGGGATTTTAAAAACCTAACTCCTTGTTGACAAAGTCGCTGGCAAAAATTATTATTTGATTTCAGGATCATGGGGTGACAACGAACTGTCACCTGAATGTTTAGATGGAGCCATGGGACTGCTGAAGAGTGGCGGTATCTCCATACCAACGGAGTACAGTTCCTACGTGGCCCCTATATCCTCGGCGCGGCTGTGGGCGGCTGCGCGAACAGCCACGCTGGGCAGCGCGCCCAAAGTGGAGAAGAACCTCGAAACACTTTGGGTGGTTTATATGCAGAATAAACATGACATCGGCGAGGTCAAAGTGAATACATTGATTTTATTTGTTTACTATCTGATGCCGGCGACTTCGTCCGCGTGGATTTAGTTTTTAAAATCCCTCGGGAACTCTTGCATTTTCCGGGATGAAAGTAGCCTATGTCACTCTCTTACCCTCAACTGTACCCATGCAAAAAATCACGTCGATTGTAGCGTGATTAAAGGAAAAACCAACAAACAAACACACACATTTATAATGTTAGTAGGGAAGTAGGAATTTAGAAAAAAAAATTGAAATCAACGAATAAAGGCCAATTTCACTAACGTCTTATTCGAGCGTAAATTTGATATTTTGTTAGTACCTATTTTCAATACAAAAACTGTCAGATCACCCTATTTAATCCTAGGATAATTGTCACTCGATGTGAAACTCCGTGAAATCAGCACTTAATATCGTATTTTATTGTGCTGGTTCATCATTTTTATATTTATTTATTTTTAGGCTCAAAATACAAGATTTTCATAACATTATTCTAATGTGTTTGTATTGACTTCCGATATATTAACATCTGATAATATAGATTTTTGTGATCTTTTTTCTAATGCATGTCATTAGCACATAATAATATAATCTGCCTGTACCAAGGGGTTTTGAAATTCCTTCCCTGAAGGGATGAATTAAAAAAGCTTATTAAATTGACTTGAATAGAGTGGCGGAAATCAGTTCAGAAATTTGAACAAATCAGCATAACTATTGTGCATATACTTCACCTATTTTTTTAATTTTTAGCGAGTATTCACCTTTGAGCACCCGTCAAAAGCTATGAAAAATCATGAGGGGCAAGAGTTGTCAGATTACAGAGGACTACCGTTGACTGATAACAGAAGATGTACAACTCTCAGTTGGGAAGCAACACAAGACAATGTCATGCATGGTTTTGGCGGTTATTTTGACTGCTTATTGTATGGCAAGGAAATGATAAGCATAGTGCCGTCAACTCACACGCCAGGCATGATATCCTGGTTTCCAGTTTTTATACCAATTAAGGTAAGGTGCCTGATTGCAGTGGTAATTGAGCAGTGATGGCCTAAAGTTAAGACTGTGACCTCCTATTTGAGGATTCATGGCAAGCAATTAAATATCACATGCTTCAACTGTGAAGGAAAACATTGTAAGGGAACCTCCACACCTGAGAGTTCCACATGATGTTCTCAAAGGTGTGTAAAGTCCGCCAATTAGCAACATTGGACCAGCGTGGTGGACTATGGCCTATAACCCTTCTCTGAGAGGAGACCTGCGCTCAGTACTAAGCTGTTGATGGGTTGCCTATGATGAAGCAGTTTTAAATATCACATGCTTTAACTGTAAAGGAAAATATCGTGAAGAAACCTAAGAGTTCTTACCATCTACTCTTTTCGAGCTTGAATAAATTAATGATGGAAGCAGATGTTTAGGTCGGAGAGCGCTATCGCCGATATGTCTATTCCCTCTTGCCTTTGAAGGTACACAAATTATACGTAGTAGAAAACACAGACGCTGCGAGGGCGTTCCACACCTTAGCAGTTTGTTTCAGAAACGTTAAAACTACATGGCTGTACAACATTTATTGCAATCTTGCATATTAACAAACAATTATATTAACAAACCTTGTATTATTGTTACAGACTCCTCTAAGAGTACAAAAAGGTGATACGATAAAAGCAACATTTTGGCGATGCATGAACCCTCGCAAGGTTTGGTACGAGTGGATTGTTGAAGTCGGCAATCGCGCCACTCCACTGCACAATCCAAATGCGCGCAGTTCGGAAATGTTGTTATGATTAATTTCTCAATAATGCGCGCAGTTCGGAAATGTTATGATTAATTTCTCAATAAGGGGCGCAATTCAGAAATGTTATGATTAAGTATTTCTCAATAATGAAAAATGCATGTGAATGGAAACAAAGACAAAATATACATTCTTATTATAGATTAAATTTTTTTATTTTATTACACTTAAAAATCTCAATAAATTATTACTGTTAACTCTATTTATGGCCGATTTCACCAACGTCGAGTGACGTTTTACAGAGGTATAAATTGAGCGATCTGAGTTATTTGTATTGAAAATACCTACTGTCAAAATATCAAATTTACGAATAAGACTTATTTTACATCAGTGAAATCGGCCCTTAGTTTAACTAGAACTGCAAATTGATACTAAATTGCAATTTGTTTTCTTTCTTTAGCTAGTAATTAACACATTATTAGCACTATAGCTTTCGGTATGCAACCATTGCTGAACTAAATTTTGGTAAGTGGAACAATATTCATCTCTTTGTGGAAATCATCAATATTTTGCTCCCACCTCTTCTCAAAATATATTGCTGAAATAGAGAGAAATTCAAGTATTTAAAATATTCATTGTATTATACCAAAAATAGGAACACCCATTAACAATATTTAATATGCAATCTGAACTGTTGCTCACTATAAAGCTAGAGACTGACTTGTAGCATTTGTTTGTAATGTACCATTTGAGGCGATCTTGTTACAATATGGCAACACAGACTGACTTGTAGCGTGTGTATAACATATCATTCGAGCTCTTGGCTCAAAGTGTGCTCCATTTGTGCTTGTGCGTTTGCGACTTGCTCTCGCGATGACGCGACCTCCGCTGACTTGTATTGTAACACTCAAAGGGAATTCGAAAACTCAAACAACTCGAAAATTCCAAACTAATACAAGTCGGTTTGAGTTACAAAAACTTGATACATTACACCAAAATGCTTCCAGCTCTCCAGCTTTAGGTTTTATTACTTATCTTTTTTTGTGTGCAAATATTAAATTAATTGAATTAAGAAGTTTCAAATCTAGTTTTATTCAAAATTCAAATACATTTATTTCAAGTAGGCCAACTTGTGGCTCTTATGACAAGTCAGGAATCTACCAATTAGTCTCAATAGCTCAACAGTAAAGGTGCAGACTGAATACTGAAGCAGATTTCATTCAAGATAGTAAGTGGACATGGCCTAAGATGAAATATTTACCTTGTAAGAACTTAGCATTATTCCCAGTTTGAATTGCCCAGGGAAGATAATACTTCAAATATAGTTGTCTATGTTTAGGCTTTAGCCTTGCTGCTCCCCATATACCTCCACCAATGCACATTGGGAGTTTAGTTTGAATACCTTCTACCCATTTTACAGTTACCTTAAAAATTAAAAACTTAAAAATACACACTTTTATTTTAAATATCTTAAGATTTTTATCCTACTAATTACAAATATGTATTATAAATTTGAAAGTTTGTGAGGATGAATGGATGTTTGTTACTCTTAAGCCACAACATATGAACTGATTTGGCTGCAATATGGAATAGTGATAGCTCATACCCAGAATTAGCACATAGGCTACATTTCATCATGCTTAGTTGTTTGCAGTTCATGCAGCTTCAGGATTAGAAATAAGCACCATTTAGAGGGATAATCTTTTTATTTGGTCATATTGTGTGATACCTGCCTAGTAACTTGGAAAAACTTATGGTTGTAGGCTTACCTACCTGGCCACATGGGTCTTTTCTCCTTTATCTTAATAAAGGAGAAAAGACCCATGTGGCCAATCAGCTAGACTCGAAACAACCTTCAGCAAAAAGTATGAGACCAGTAAGAAGTAGGATTATCAAGAACCTAAACTGACATTGAAATCGCGGGCACAGGCTAGAAAATAACAAAACAAATGGCTTACTTCACCCAACATGGTTGTCTTCATGAATAATGTAGCATGAACTAAATCATGAACCTCTCTATATCTTTGCATAACATACGCCAAATCTGGATCAGCTATGAATTGTACTGGCAGGCGTGAATCAGCAGTTATATTATTGTCTCTCATAAAGTCTGCATATACACGACCAACTGTCTTGTCAGGCATCTTGGAAAGTGACTTAAAACAAACTGTTTTTGAATTTATACGCGGCATTTCCTGTAATATACTAGAACCTTCAGGGTCCTCAAGCATCTTTTCCCTCATATGTGTAAGGGACATTTCCCCCGTTACCTCTCCTAAGCACGCGATCATGTCCCCTCTGTGTGGATCTAAAAGAGCACCAGCTGCTGAGCCGACCGTTAACACGGTTTTTTGAAATAAATTTGTCTGTATATAATTTTTCTTCAATTCTTCTTGAAAACTTAAGTTTTTCCCAGTGCTATTAAATCTTCTAATAAATGTAAAAGGCCTCATTCTTCTACCAACAAAAAAGGAATACAATTCCATTTCATTCAGTTCTTGATAAGCTTCTTGGTTCTTGATATTGCCTGACGAGGACGAGTACCTTCCTAATCAATGTACTCTTGTATCACACTTGTAATGTTTTGGCTGAAGTGCCTGATCCCATCCTGATTCTTGATACAAAAAAATCTTTGGGAAAATAAAAATCTTTGCTTTGGAAAACCTATGCTATGTTTACCACCGACCAGAAAACAAAGGATGTTTACCTTAGTATCCTCTAATCTGTGATGTTTACCATTTTTCTTCAATTTCACCACAGAGTACATGTATTTCCCTGACTTTTTTAGTGGAATCACATCTGTGCGGATCGATTCGCATTTTGTCCATAGGACCACAGACCAGAAGACATAGACATAGGACACTGTCATTTTCATAGTCGTATAAAGGTCGCTGCGTACGTAACGTGGACGGGACGGCGTTTAAACGTGGACGGGACGGGGACGGAACGTGGTTAGTAAACACTGACGGGAACACAGATTAGAGGATACTACGTATGACGGGAATTTTTAATGCACACGCACCGTGACAGTTTACTCGGAACTAACGTGCTAGTGTTGTGAACAAGGTTTGATTTGTTGATTGATGATTGGATTGATGATGGCTTTTTTAATTGAAGAATTGGCTTTAAGGTGGAAGACACAGTTATGCCCGCGAAATTCAAATTTAATTTGGTTTTTCGCAATTTGTAAACTAATACGACAAAGTAGGCTTATGGCATTCTAATTGCGACAATGACAGTATCATCTTCACAGGTTTATATAAAAATCTTTACTTGAAAGTGTCCAGTTTAAGAAATTAATCAAAATATCGACTAATTTGTGAGTCGTCCAACTCAGTATTTTGATTAATTTCTTAAACTGGTCACTTTCAAGTAAAGATTTTTATGTAAACCTGTGAAGATGATAATTCTACTGGCGCAATTAGAATGCCATTGAATTTCGCGGGCAGACTCGTATAATCATCCATAATTGCTATTGCTTAGATGACGAAGAAGCTACGGCCGTCAAAAGGAAAAGTAGATTTTCTGTACATTCTACATGGCAGAAAAGAGATCAAGAAGGAGAATCTTGGGTACTATGCCACACTGCGGTGGCTTGGATGGGGTTTTAGATTTTAATTAGTTTTTATTTTAGTTTTAATTTTAGAATTAAATTTAGGTTTATAGTATTGTATATATGAAATTTTCTATTAATAACCAAAGAATTAAGTAAAATACATATATTTAAAAAAGAAGGAGAATACCATATTCTCTACAAAGAACGTTTGCATGACGAGACTCAATTTTATAAGTATTTTCGAATGACAAAAAAATACTTTGAAGAATAATTTTGTTACTTTTATGATACAAGATGCCAATTTTACGGCCTTTACTCTGAAATCGTAGAAAATCGTTATATTTCGGTATTTCGGTAGAACAGAGCCCATATCGGTATAAATACCGAAAAATCGATAGGTTCGAGACCACTATTTATTTAACGGAGCGACTGTGCATACGCAGCGGAATCATGGACGGGACGGGGCACGCACGGGGCGGGACGTGCTAAATATCGTCGCCGACGGTATTTTTCCCGCCCCGCGCGTGTCACGTTCCCGTCCCGTCCGTGCACTCGTAACGTATGCACTTTCGTTTACATTTTCTATGAAACGATATTTACAAAACTTCACGTCCCGTCCCGTTCGGATAAAAACACGTTACGTATGCAGCGACCTTAAAGGTTGCTACATACGTAACGTGGACGGGACGGCGTTTAAACGTGGACGGGACGGGGACGGAACGTGGTTAGTAAACACTGACGGGAATTTTTAATGCACACGCACCGTGACAGTTTACTCGGAAATAACGTGCTAGTGTTGTGAACAAGGTTTGATTTGTTGATTGATGATTGGTTTGATGATGGATTTTTCATTTGAAGAATTGGCTTTAATTGCTATTGCTTTCGATGACGAAGAAGCTACGGCCGTCAAATGGAAAAGGAGATTTTCTGTGCATCCTACATGGCAGAAAAGAGATCAAGAAGGAGAATACCACACTCTCTACAAAGAACTTTTGGATGATGAGACTCAATTTTATATGTATTTTCGAATGACAAAAGAATATTTTGAAGAATAATTTGTTACTTTTATGATACAAGAGGCCAATTTTACGGCATTTACCCATGTATACTCTGAAATCGTAGAAAATCGTTATATTTCGGTATTTCGGTAGAACAGAGCCCATATTGGTATAAATACCGAAAAATCGACAGGTTCGAGACCACTATTTATTTAACGGAGCGACTGCATACGCAGCGGAATCACTAACGGGACGGGGCACGCACGGGGCGGGACGTGCTAAATATCGTCGCCGATGGTATTTTTCCCGCTCCGCGCGTGTCACGTTCCCGTCCCGTCCGTGCACTCGTGACTTATGCACTTTCATTTACATTTTCTATGAAACGATATTTACAAAACTTCACGTCCCGTCCGGATAAAATCACGTTACGTATGCAGCGACCTCAGTATGCATCAATTCGGCTTTTCGATGCTTACGCATACACATACCTATAGATAGATATACGACAAGGAGAAAATGCGAATCGATGCGCACAGATTAGCGATGCGCGACTGTGAATGATTCCAGTCGAATTATTCGACTTTTTAGTTCTTTCGAACGGTTCGCCGTTCGAATGATTTACCTTATTAACTTGAACTGCTTGAACAATTTTGAAATTGAGTTGTGTATAACAAAGTTGTGTAAAACAAAGATATTTAAAGTTACAGTTCAGTAATACTATTAAAAAGTTGCATTAATTTTAAGCCTCACTTGACAATTTTGAAATTGAGTCTTAAGTAAACAAAAAATTGTGAGCCGTCGTGGGGTGCCTGGCAGACGCCAGAGGCCTGGCACAGGAGCGTAGTGGTTCTGTTCTTCAAAAAGGGCGATAATACCTTGTTGAAGAATTATAGACCCATCTCGCAGTTGAGTCATGACTCATGTGTATAAGTTGTTCTCGAGAGTCATCACGAATCATCTCGCTCGTAGGTTTGACGACTTCCAGCCTCCCGAACAAGCCGGATTCCGAAAAGGCTTTAGCACCATAGATCACATTCATACGCTGCGGTAGGTAATACAAAAGATGGAAGAGTATAATCGGCCACTTAGCTTAGCGTTTGTGGACTATGAGAAAGCCTTGATTCGTTGGAAACTTGGGCTGTATTGAGGTCGCTACAGAGATGCCGGATCGACTACCGGTATATCCAAGTGTTAAGACGTGCTTGTACGAAAACGCCACTATGTCAGTACGTATACAGGACCAGACTACGAGGCCAATCTACTTGCAGCGTGGATTGCGACAGGGATACGTTTACCCCCCGAAGCTCTTTACCGCTGCGTTGGAGGACGTCTTTAAGCTTCTGGATTGAAACGGACTTGGCATCAACATAAACGGCGAGTACGATTTGCCGATGACATAGTAGTCATGGCAGAGACTCTGAGAGACCTCAATACAATGCTCAACGATCTCAGCAGGGTTTCTCAACAGGTGGGCCTGAAAATGAACATGAGCCAGACGAAATTTAATCATGTCCAATGCTCATGCTCCGCTCCACCCAGTAATCGTTGAGAACTCTGCACTCGAAATTGTGGACGAGTATACCTGGGACATGCAGTCCAGCTAGGTAGGTCCAATTTCGAGAAAGAGATCAACCGCCGAATCCAACTCGTCTGGGCAGCGTTCGGGAAGCTCCGAGATGTCTTCTCGTCCAAAATTCCTCAGTGCCTGAAGACTAAAGTCTTGGAACAGTGCGTGTTGCCAGTGATGACTTATGGATCCGAGACATGGTTGCTAACTGTTGGCCTCATAAAAAGGCTCAGGGTCACTCAGCGAGCGATGGAGAGAGCTATGCTTGGGGTATCCCTGCGAGATCAAATCAGAAATGAAGAGATCCGCAGGAGAACTAAAGTCACCGACATAGCTCAGCGAGTCGCGAAACTGAAGTGACTGAAGTGGAAATGGGCGGGGCACATAGTTCAAAGAGCTGATGGTCGTTGGGACTTGGGGTGCCAAGGTGCTGGAGTGGCGACCCCGCACCGGTAATCGCAGTGTTGGCAGACCCCCACTAGGTGGACCGACGACATCAAACGAGTCGCAGGGAGCCGCTGGATTCAGGCGGCGCAAGACCGAAGCCTGTGGAGGTCCATGCAGGAGACCTATGCATATATAGGACCTATGCATACATATGATAATAATGATGATGATGATTCGTCATTCGATTATGAGCATTAGTATATTACTAATATTCAATTCGAATGTGTACACTAGTATTTGTTGATGTTGAATATTCGAATAGTCAGATCATTCGCAGAAAAGGAACTGGATAACATGGACCTACTATTAGTAGGTCCATGCTTCTTCTTCTTTATCAACCTATAGACGTCCACTGCTGGACAAAGGTCCATGCTAGGTAATAGGAATTACGAATACATCTTTCGCAGACCGCAGTCGCGCATCGCTAGCAAAGACATGATTACAGCATATAGGAAGGATTAACATTGGTTGGATCTTGGATTTGGACATGGACTGTGTCGAAACTAGGGTTGCCATCCGTTCGGGTTTCCCCGAATTTGTACCGATTTCTCTGTTCTAAAATTCCGGCCGCGCCGCCCCAAGAGAATATCGGCCGCCCTATAAGGCTTGAACCACATCTGTGCGCATCGATTCGCATTTTGTCCATACAAAACTGTCATTTTTCATAGTCATATGTACGCATCGAAAAGCCAAATCGATGTGCACAGATGTGGTTCCAGCCTTTACTAGGGTGTAAACATAGACGAATGATATTTACTACCGTAATTGGACTCGCCTCGCAAGATCCTTCCCCTCTGCCAAAATGTAATGGATTCAAATCTTGTGCACCTATAAAAACTGTTTTCGAATCGATTATATCATTACATGAATCGTTTTCGCACTCGTAGGTGCTCCGTGAAAAATGCTGATCTGAGCGCTTAAGGGGGCTCAAGCCAGTACCTTCTTCATACAAACGTAGATGAGTGATTACTACATTATTTGATATTGTACGCTCAAAACTAAGTATTATATCGATTTGCCTCGTCATTATCTAGGTTTATTGATATATAAAATATTGAATAAAATATTCGTTATAAAGTTACGAGCCTCGAAAGATCGTCATTTTCACACTAAATTTATGACAACTTTGGGCGCAAATAAATAACATTAGGAGTATGAAAATTCCAAAAAAAATTATCATTAGACATAGTTTATTTATTCATCAGTTCAAATAACTTTACTTTGTAGACATAAATTTAGTAGTTTTTTCTCAAAAACACTTTTCCCAAAGGACTGTTCAACCCTTTTTGCGCGCTTGATTTCGGTGTAAATTATCGCGCCTCTCACTCGAAACGGAGCGGGAGCGGGACGGTAGCACGGCAGTATGCGCGCATGCACTCGCTACACTGAGTCTATCTCTTTCTCACACAATGTTAGGTGAAATAGCAAGCCCGTTACCCACGTGCGCCGGCAAGTTCGGTCGAGTGTACTGCGTCCCCTTAAGGATGATTTTACGAGTCTGCCCGCGAAATTCAAATTTAATTTGGTTTTTCGCACTTTGTAAACTAGTACGACGAAGTAGGCTTATGGCATTCTAATTGCGACAATGGCAGTATCATCTTCACAGGTTTATATAAAAATCTTTACGTGAAAGTGTCCAGTTTAAGAAATTAATCAAAATACTGATTGGACGTGAGTTACTCACAAATTAGTCGATATTTTGATTAATTTCTTAAACTGGACACTTTCACGTAAAGATTTTTATATAAACCTATGAAGATGATACTGCCATTGTCGCAATTAGAATGCCATGAGCCTACTTCGTCGTATTAGTTTACAAATTGCGAAAAACCAAATTAAATTTGAATTTCGCGGGCAGAACTGTGTCTTCCACCTTAACATGTGCAGGAATAAGATGAATACCTCAAATTTACAAAAATAGGGAATTACATTCCATTTGGAAGTATTTTTATTGTGATACATGCTTTCTTTCTATTAAAAATATTTAAAGTAATATCATAAATAATAATCGAGAATTTCATCGTTTAGGTGAGGTAGTACGTAATATCTCGTTAAAATCGGAGTGATAATCGTAAGTTGAGTTGTGACGTAACCACACTCCCCACGAGACTACTTTTTGTTTCTTTTTTAAAGAATTTCAACCTTTGATTGCTACAAATAAGGTTTAAATTTGAACACGCAAGTACAACACTGGACTACTTACTACTATTTTACTTTTGTATAGCAATTTCAACCAACACTACATAGAACTTAGGTTCAGATTCGAAAAATGAATAACAAAAATCAAATTGACAAGCAAAACTGTGTAACGAGACTACTAGTCTAAGATCCGGCTGCAGAATTAGTGCACTCATCAAGTGTTTGCTAAAAACCAAATTTTACGCATATATTTATGATGAAGAGAACATTTACCAGGTTGCCTATCAAAATGTGGTTGCTATTATTTTTAATTAAATTATTATTAATTGATTTTTCGGAAAAAAAATTCATTCACTGGTTTTTTAAATAAAATATCGTCCTCTTCACGGCAATATATATAAAAACTGAAAAATCACGGGTGCCGTTGTGCACTTGGCCGCACCTCTTCGTAGCCAAGTATATACAGGTATGATTTTGATACATTTATACGTTCATAACGTACATTTATTATTTATATTATATCAAATTGAAGCTAATTATTTCTGTTTATTATGATATACGATTGCTTACTTAAATCTGGCCGCAAATAAGGGTTGCTGGTTGTTAAATATGGTAAATATTTAATGTAGAGTGAAAGAGAGTTAGCGCGTATACATAACTTAGTCAGACGAGGATAGCGATTGCCAGCTGTACGACCGCGATGATTTAAAGTCACTGCGCATGCGTCGAATGCTAGTGTTCTCAACTGAATAGCTGCAATATTTTTATTAAAACATAAAAAACGCAACATAAAAAGAATTAAAGGTTTAGACTCAACGCACATTCCACCGTGCTGGAAATCTTTCAAACAACAATTTTTGTGAACAATCTGTTAATTCGATGTGTTTAAATGCCACTGAGTCGGAATGTATCAGATTTTGCGCGGAAAATAATGGCTGGCTGCTATTAGATAGTTTTCTAAAACTAACATGGTTCCTGAGAGACTCAACTCCAACGAAGTTAAGAGTGTGCTATGTGATTTCATGAACAAATCTTCCGATAATGTCGACGAATCTGATATTTGTAGCGATGAAAGTGATAGCTGCGATGATAGTGTAAATGAGGGCTCCGATGATTTTTTAAATAAGAGTCACGGAAATATAAGATACATTTTTTAAATTTTTAATTTGCTTAAATGTTTAATTCTTATGTAACAGACGGTTGAATACTTGAATAAAATCTAATATTATCTTTTATATAAATAAACCAACCAAGTTATATAAGTAAAAACCAAGGGGTTTTGTTTTTCATCAATATTGATTTTTGTTGTAATTTTAAAATTTGTCATTTTGAAAAGGAAGATTTCTTTTGGAGTACCTATTTATTAAGTAGTTTCTACTACTGTTTGCACCGGTAGTAACATAATGACCACCAAACAACAACAACAACAAACGTACGTACGGTAGTACAAATAAAGTACAGTGGTACATAATTTAATTCAAAATACTAGCGGTCACATTTTGATAGGCAACATCGTAGATGTATATTCTGCAGCCAGATCTCGTACTATACACCCTATTATTTTGCAAAATTAGATTTTATTACATAGTGCACAAGGTTGCAAACTTTTAAATTTAGTAAAAGTGTTGTGACTGCGGTGCGGATCGATAACGATAAAAAAATTATTACTCATTGAAGAAGCATCGACATTCATCAGCAAGCAATAAACTAAAGAGGATTATAACTAGCAAAAAGCTGAGCTTTGTGAGGGCTCGCGTAGTTTTTCTAACGGGTAATAACTTTAAGTTAATGGTTATAAAATTATATTTTTTTTGACAGATAACATTTGGATATGAAATTAAATTACTATGTTAAATCACAAATCTATAGGCGTGATAGTTTTTAAGTAAAGTGTACCACAAAATGTACAGCTTGTGGGATAGTTATAGGTCTCGCTCCGCTCGCCCTAATAAAATGTAAATGAACCAATTCATTACATTAAATAAATTCGACAAAAATATCGGAATATTGATATGTATATATTAAAGCTCCCTTCAATTTTATTTAACTTATGCCGAACGCTAATGTATTGTTTATTAACTAAATGTTGATTTTAGCGGAAACTTTTTAAGTTTTAAGGATAAAATATATAGCCTATATTGTGTAAATTGAGAGTACCCTAATCGGTTCGAATGTTTAGGTGGACAGACGGTCGGACTTGACTAGACTATAAGGGTTCTGCGTTGTTTTACTTCGAACCCCTAAAAAGTGTAATGATTAAAAAATATAAATATTGCATTTTTTTAATGTTTTCCTCTTTACGTTATATTATTATGATTTTATTGAATAAGTTGTCACGGCATCGGCATATGATGCGGAGGAGCAAGTTTTAAGATAATTTTTAGGGTTCCGTACCCAAAGGGTACCAACGGGACCCTATTACTAAGCCTACGCTGTCCGTCCGTCCGTCCGTCCGTCCGTCCGTCCGTCCGTCTGTCAGCGGGCTGTATCTCGTAAACCGTAATAGATAGACAGATGAAATTTTCACATATTATGTATTTCTATTGCCGCTATAACAACAAATAATAAAAATTAAATTAAATTAATAAAATTAAATTAAAATATTTCCATGGGTACATGGAAATATTTTTATTTAATTTTTTTTAACGGAACCCTAAAAGAGCGAGGCCCGACTCGCACTTGGCCGATTTTTAGTATAGCTAGTTAATAAGTTTAATATAATAAATAAGTTTAATAGTTAATAAGTTTTAGTAAGTTTAATAGTTTTAAGAGCGGAGCGAGACCTATCACTATCCCACAAACTGTACATTTTGTGGTACACTTCGCTGAAAAACTATCACGCCTATGGATTTGTGATTTAACATTGTAATTTAATTTCATATCCAAATATGTTATCTGTCAAAGAAAATATAATTTTATAACCATTAACGTAAAAATTATTACCCGTTAGAAAAACTACGCGAGCTCTCACAAAGCTCAGCTTTTTGCTAGTTATAATATAATGATTATAGTCTCTAACTTACCACAGTAAGTACCAATAGTGTTGGCGAAACTGTAAGGGTTCCTAGTTGTTTTACTACGGAACCCTAAAAAAAGACATGTTACGCTAACCAAGTAAAGAGTTAGATGATTAAAATTTTGTTTGAGTGCGTTTTGCTGCTTAGGCAATTTTCTGTTTTTTCTTGGGAAAACTATCGATATAAAATATCGATATGGTAGCATCGCAATTAATTTGTCTGTCTTACACTGTATTTAACCTATATGTGTGCGTAAATGTAATAGTGTTGGAGATTTTGTCTTTTGTGTGCCATAATGACACAAATGGAATTGATAAAGTGTGCAGTTCTGTGTATGTAGTGTTTCCTCCCCCCGCACCAAAAGTGGCAGACTTTTTTGTTCGTAGCATTAGGCGCGTACTGGTCCCGTGGTTCAATTGTCAAAGGGTGTAAAGGGCGGTCGGAATTAACACAAACATTCTTAATCTGAGCTTATTTATTCGTCTTTGATTTTAAGCAAGAATCATGAAGGTAGGACCTACCTACCATGGCAAGAATCTAGTTTAATTAATCATTAATCTGTGGCAAGAATTTCTCCACCATTCTTCACAAACAGACTATGTTAATTTATCTATGGTAACAGCTAGATAACCATAGATAATACACAATAATATGCCAGAGAGCCCCGTCTGTCTTTATAGTACCTAGGTAACAATAGTAACTCATTATCGAGTTTTTCTGTCCCTATCATACTCACAATGGTGCCAAGGGTTCTCGCTCTATTTCACACTACCAAAAGTTCGCATAAATCGTCATTTCCTGCCTACGTAAAATTTCCGGTGCAAAGTTTAAAATTATCCGTGGCTTTTGCTTTAAATCTTTAAGTTTCTAATATTAAAATTTACTGTATAAAAATAGTAATTAATTACTTATTTAAGGTGTGTATAAATAATGTAGTTTTTAAATATAGAAACAATTAACAAAGCTTAATATTTTCTTTAATTTCACTATCGTAAAAGTTATGATTAATGAACTAAAATAATACTATTATCCGTTTTTGTTCTTCCCGGTACTTTCAATTTTTTAGCCGTACCTATTTTTACGAAAATTTTCGATAACCTAGGGTTCGTGGTCTATGCCAGAGAGTAGGTAGATAACTAAAACCTAATCTGTGGCTAGATTGGTTTTACTTCATTTTCACGTTTTTGATTCAAAATAAAAAACATACAATAGTGTTTAAAATATTGATATTTCAATATAATTATCATAAGGTAGGATGTTTCTTTACTAAGGTTATTGATTAGAAGTGACAATGATAATTTATTATGGATGTGATTGAAGAGGAAAATCCATTAAAAATAGAAATACAATCGGTAGCCAAAGTTGCATCAAGCTATAGAAACAATGTTGGCAGACCAACGAAGAAAAACGAGATACTCTTTAGTGCCCCACCAAAATCCATCATATCTCTGTTATTGCATGATGAGAAAGATTCAACAAATAAAGAGGACCAAAGTGAAACCAATGTTTTAAAAGAAGAAAATGTTAAGCCAGTGAAAGAATGGACTTGTGAACATTGTCCAGAAAGGTATTCATTTAGTAAATTATGAATTTATTTACATTATCATCTCAGTTAAAAGATATCCACTGCTGGATATCCTTCCCTTGCAGGTTATAACAGAACACAGCCTTGTGATACTTGGCTGCAACTCGCTTGAGATTGTTCCTAGTGCAGGGGTCTCCAGTGAAGAGGTGCTTTGCGAGTACATACTTATTACCTTTTTCTAATATATATATATATATATATACATAATATTTTCCAGCCTTAGGGTGCCTATCCATTGAAATGGAGGGGAGATTTGTTTGGGGACCAATAATACAATTGATAGATGATGTGATAAATGTGATGATAATGGTCCAAGATCCCAGTGCCGCCAGACCTAAGTTATTTTCTCAGCAATTATTTGTGTACGATAGAGTACTGTTCGAATGTCCTTTCAGTATATGCGTACCAGCTAGATTGAGCCAGCCAGTGGTAGACTCATCGACGATTCATAAGCACTTGTAAAAAAGTTTATTTGAATAAAAAACATTTCTATTCTTTTCTATTCTATTCTATTGTGCCGACGGCCAATTTCCAGATACCAGGTGCTAAAGGTAGGTAAAAACTAGAATAACTTATCTTAAATTCTCAGGGCTGATTTTCATATATGTTTTAAAGAATATTGTAAAAATTAATAAATTAATACTGCCAGACGCTTACTGCCGGCGGTTACTTTAGCCAGACGCTTTGAAGCTCCCAAAAATATATATAATTTAAGTTAACTTATATTCTCAGTTCTGATTTTTATACATGATACTCAGGGAACTATTGCGATATTATCTGTAAGCTGCCAGACCTATTGGAAGGGTCAAACATCCCCCCAGACACACATTATGCGTCCCCATATGTATGAGCGCTAGAACATGATTCACTTGTTTAAGTGTGTGAGAGATAATATCATCATACTATAATATTATAAATGCGAAAGTGTGTTTTTTGGTTTGTCCTTCAATCACTCTGCAACAGAGCTTTGGATCGACGTGATTTTTTGCCTGGGTATAGCTTAGGATCTAGAGAGAGAGAACTATTGCAATATCTTCTGCAAGCTATACCCAGGCAAAAAATCACGTCGATCCGTAGCTCTGTTGCAGAGTGATTGAAGGACAAACCAACAAACACACTTTCGCATTTATAATATTATAGTATGATGATATTATCTCTCACACACTTAAACAAGTGAATCATGTTCTAGCGCTCATACATATGGGGACGCATAATGTGTGTCTGGGGGGATGTTTGACCCTTCCAATAGGTCTGGCAGCTTACAGATAATATCGCAATAGTTCCCTGAGTATCATGTATAAAAATCAGAACTGAGAATATAAGTTAACTCAAATTATATATATTTTTGGGAGCTTCAAAGCGTCTGGCTAAAGTAACCGCCGGCGGTAAGCGTCTGACAGTATTAATTTATTAATTTTTACAATATTCTTTAAAACATATATGAAAATCAGCCCTGAGAATTTAAGATAAGTTATTCTAGTTTTTACCTACCTTTAGCACCTGGTATCTGGAAATTGGCCGTCGGCACAATCTAGCTGGTACGCATATACTGAAAGGACATTCGAACAGTACTCTATCGTACACAAATAATTGCTGAGAAAATAACTTAGGTCTGGCGGCACTGGGATCCTGCTCTATAATGATGTGATAAATGTGATGATAATGATGTGATAAATGAATTTTTCATCTGATTGATCTGTGGAACACATCTCCGCTCCAATGGACAGGCACCCTTATCCAGCTATTCTGTGAAAAGTGCCTCTTCCATTCTGCATAACCTTTTGTGTGTTTAAGGTTATGCAGAATGGAAGAGGCACTTTTCACAGAATAGCTGGATAAGGGTGTATTATTAAGGTAAACTGTTCCATAAAAATAAGAATTGTAGAAGTTTTAAGAGAATCTTATCTTATTTTCAGAATATTTTACAAGAAAAGTGAATATAAAGAACATTCAAAATCACACAGAGTGTACAAATGTGACTACCAAAATTGTTTCTATTCTACAAAGTTTACTTCAAATCTCAAAACTCATAAAAGAATCCACACCTCAGATTTCCCATATGTGTGTGATGAATGTACATTTAGGACCAAGTTCATAAATTCATTAAAGACACATAAAAGACTGCACAATACAGAACGACCATTTGCATGCCAATATTGTGAATATAAATGTAATAGTGGATCTAATTTGAAAAAACATTGCAATCGGAAACATTCCAGTGTACCAAATAACAATGATGATCTCAAATAATCTCTCAAATTTAGATTAAGGATTAGTATTTGCATAAATAGGCCTGCATAGTACTCGTAAAATCCAGATAATACATTGCATAATTACATTGGTTTGGTCATAACTTAAGACAGAGAGGAAATAAATATTATGCAACTCAGGGCTGTTTCGCCAAAATAAAATGTCTTATCCTAGCGTAAATTTGATATTTGGAAAGTATTTTCAATACAGAAACTTTCAGAATGTCCAATTTATTCCCTGGTAAAACGTCACTCAATGTGAAATCAGCCAAAACACCTATTTTAGACTGCATAAATGATACCCTACATAACTTAGTAAACTGACTTTTTGAGGTACAGAATTCTGGAAAGAGGCAGACTTAGCAATTACAATTCAAAAGCTACATTTAATGTGACATTTTCAATAGTCATGTGCATGTTTTGGTCACATAAATGGTGTAGGCTTATCTATGTACATCAATAAGCTTTAGTAACATACTGTGTAATATATCAGGAATTATAATAAAAAAAATATTATTCAAAGCAGTTGTATTTCTTCTAATACCTTAAAAAGTACATAATAACTGGTATAAATATATTGTCACCCAAAAAGGCTATCTTAAAATAACATATTGTAATCATAACACCATGATATAGGTACATAACAGTTTTGAATTCCTTCCTAATGGCGAGGTTATAAAATTGCAGCAGCATAATAATACTATGATGGACACTGTCGTTGAACCATTTGTCAGTGGCAGTGTTCAGTAAAGTCCACAACCACGGATTCTCGCCAGCCAAAGAGGAAGTACCCAGTTGCAGATCCAAGGACTACGGCTGCACACAGCCACGTGTTGTATGTCATAAACACCAACATTAACATATAACTCACTAACACTTGTACTCCATGTAGTAATGTTTGCCAACCATGTGCCACACTCATCATTGTAGGCCTAAAACAATAGAAAATGAAATGGACTTTTATAAGTCGCGCGCAGAAGCTTTGCCGATGGCGGGAGGGGCAGCCATCGGCAAACCTTCTGCACGCGACTGTATCTATCTGAGACTCAATATATAATATTTACGGCTAGGTAATGTAGATGTAAACTTACACATTTCTTTCTAGAGTGTGTGGCAAGGATCTGAAATAGAGATAAAAATTAGAAACAACCTTATTGGTTTGTCCTTCAATCACACCGTTACTGTGTGACTGGAGGGCCATGTGACAAAGGTTTTATGTCGAAAAACAAAGGTTTCCGGCGGGATTTTTAAAACTCCATGCAAGCAAAGTTGCGGGCAAAGCTAGTTTTAAATCATTGTAACTGAATCAAAACTATATGAATCATAATTATATACCAATTGGTTAAACTTATACTGACTTACTTTTATCAAAATCTGTTAAAACAAAGTGAAAGTACACTTGGACATAAGTTTCAAGCCAGATTAGCCACAAGTATAAGCTAGACTTTTAATGATTCATCATCATCATCAGCAACCCATCAACAGCTCACTTCTGAGTGCAGGTCTCTTCTCAGAGAAGGGTTATAGGCCATAGTCCACCACGCTGGCCGAATGCGAATTGGCAGACTTCACATACCTTTGAGAACATAATGAATAACTCTCAGGTGTGCAGGTTTCCTCACGCTGTTTTCCTTCACTATTGAAGCTTGTGATACTTAATTTCTTAAACACACTTAACTCAGAAAAGCCAGAATTGCTTGCCCAGGATCGAACCTGTGACTCCCCGAAATGGAGACCGCAGTACTAACCACTAGGCTCACTGCTTCTTTGCTTTTTAATGATTAGTTTGAAAAAAACCGGCCAAGTGTGTGTTGGGCCACGCGCAGTGTAGGGTTCCGTAGTTGCAAGTCACAGATATTATTGCTGACCTAGGATATTGCTTTTATTTTATTTATGAATGTTGAATATATTTTGAGTTGCATGGTATAAATACTATAATATATGCAACTTACACTATGAGTAATACCTATAACCTAGAAAAAACAGATATAACTCCTTAACTTATGAACCCTACTTAGCCGTGATAGTTTTCCTATAAAATTCTTTATAATATATATATTACTGCTGTCAATTTTTTCATGTATCCTATAAACAACCAATTAGATGGCAGGGGGGGGGGACCACTTGACTAATATAATTTAGCACTTTAAAATATCATATTTCAGAAATGGATCCCTGAATCAAAAAATGAAATCCCACACCCACAATATTTTTGAAAGACCTATTCAACGACACTATGGGATAGAGAAAAAAATTATCCCCACATTACATGTAGGGGAGGTCCCCAAAAAAAAATTTTTCACAATTTTATTTCACCACTTTGTTGGCGTGATTAATATGGAGTTGTCCAAAATTGGTTTTTTAAATTTGAATTTAATTAACAAGGATGATTTTAATGTAGTTGGATATAGATCCCAAAAGGCTTCTATCAAAATAATTTACAGATTTTTTTAAAGCCTCCGATATTAAAAAATTTTTTTTTGTTTTGACTCATTTTTTTGCTTGTGATTTGTCGTAATTCCTTGTTCCATGTGATTTATACACCGGTAAAAACTGAAAATATTATTCTATGTAAGTTGTCAATGTCAGATGATTGTCAGGAACAAATAATTTCATTTTCGAATAGGCAGTTCAAAAGTATCTAGTCGTAATTCCTAGTTCCTGGTCTGTGATTCCTAGTTCCATGGTTCAAAATGACATGTATTTGGCTCAAAATGACATTTACGTGGCATTAACCGGTGCCAGATTTGATAGTCTATAGATTATAAAAGTTTTTAGTGTTACCATCCAATGAAAAATATTTTCTACAAACGGTATTTTTCATAATTAATTTAAAAAAAACCGAGGACTCTAAAATTATTATTTTTGTGGCGTTTAATTTTATTTTTTTTTCTCTTTCACGTGATGACAGTTTTGTCCTGGTTAATGGACACTCAGAATAAAAAACCACCCTCCATACTAAACTGGGACATGTCTTTTATAACCTTGTCATATTACAGATTTCTAGTACCAATAGTCTGTGAGCTAAACCGCGGAAGGACGGACGACGGACGGACATGGCGAAACTATAAGGGTTCCTTGGTAACTAAGGAACCATGATTATTTAGCCAAGCTGAACTTAACTAATGAATGCTGGGTTCTAAGTAAGAAGGATGAAAACAGCCTGCTAATTTTTGAGCGAAAGGTCCTGAGGAGGATTTTCGGTGCTGTTCAAGATAATGGTATCTGGCGCATTCGTTACAATCACGAACTCTATGGACTATTTAAAGAACCGAATGTAGTCAATATCATTAAATTGTCACGAATGCGATGGGCAGGACATGTGCAACGCATGGACGATTCAAGAGCCCCGAAAAAGTTGCTTGACAGTAAACCAGAGGGCCGTAGAGGCAGAGGAAGACCTAGAGGCCGGTGGATTGACGGAGTGGAAAAGGACATGAGAGTTTCGGGAGTACGGAGTTGGAGAGAGGCCGCTAAAGATCGCCTCAGATGGAGAAATTTGCTTGAACAAGCCAAGGCCCACCCAGGGCTGTAGCGCTTTGATGATGATGATGATGAACTTAACTAATATTCTCCCCGCCCCCTCCTAATAAACGGAAAACTTGTATTAGGAGTGGGTACGACAATAGTGCAATGGGTGCGGATCGAACCTGCGACCTTTTAAGCTTCAAATTACTAAAACTTACTGTATAACTTGAGGTTCATCTGGTGCACAAATATTTGCAACACCCTTGTCTGGTGGTGCAACTGCACAGTATTGAAGGCCAGTGTATGTTTTCCATAGTAAGTGTTTCCTGTAGTATTTCAGACTGAAAATAATACAGCATGCTTAAATTAATTACTCATAGATCGGAAGTTTCTAGCAAAGTTACGCTCCAAACGTAGGCTCAAAACAAGCAATAATTAATGCGCGATTGCTATGTAATTATTTTCTGTATTTGCTGTACTGTTAATTACATTTTTCTTATGGTTATTGTGATAAATTATGACACCCTTTCACAGCACAGTAGGTTTTTTTTTTGGAACTTCCCTCATTGTGGAAATATTATATTTTATTCTAACTAAGTTGTATGGGTTAAATCGGTTTGGCATCCAGCTGCCCACTAGATAGTATAAAAAACTTATTACAATGTAATAGCTTCATTATTTTGAAAAGAGCAACTGCTGAGTTTCTTGCCGGCTCTTCAGCATAATCCGCTTTCCGAACCGGTGGTAGAGTCATGTCGTATCATAAGAGCCACAGGTTGGCCTACGTGAAATAAATAATTTTGAGTTTGAATATTTTTTTAATAATTTTTCTGCGAGCTCGTCAGACATATACCAACGCGACGATACTGCGTTTCTAGAAGTATTTATTTTAAGAGAACATGTCATTGCCATCAATCAAAATACAATAACATAATAGTAAAACTTAAAGCTATTGTTATGCTTATCTTTACCTACTATTCAGATCTTGCAAAACAAAGATAAAATTAATTGTGTATTTATTTGCAGTACAGTATGTTTCATGTTAATACCCATTCATTTCAAGTTAGCTGTCGTCGACTGTTACAAAAGGACGGCATACTGGTATCGTTGACATAATAGTACATTATTGTCGAGGCTCGGAATAAAGCAATTTATGGACGAGTAACATTGGAAGGCCGAGGCGAAGCCGAGGACTTCCAAGTGATTTTAAAACCGGACGAGGCGCTAGCCGAGGCCTTTTTAAGTAAACGAGGCCATGAATTGCTATTTCGGCCGAGGCTTATATAGTACTTTTCTCTAATTTGCGAGGAAACAACAAAAAATAATTAAAGAAACACTGTTTTATTTCATGTTAAATGTTATAGGTAGTACATTAGCTTCTTCCGCCATATCTGGTGGTGTAAAGTCCATTAATTCTTCATCCGATTCCGAAACCATTTTTATTTCAGAACAAGAAATATATTGTAAAAGAAAACACCAGTCACCAATAATTCTTTACCTCCAATTAAACCACGCTCTTTTTGTTCCATTTAAAAAAAAAATCATTCTTATTTTTTTAAATTGTATACTCAGCGAAAGAAATGCACATTTAAAACACCTAATCACAGAGGAGAAACACCTAATAGAGGAAAGTGTACATTTAAAAAACCTTGTACCTGTCCAGCAATTTACATTATTGTCCTGTTACGTAATTGCTGGCGCCACGCCAGCAATGAGCCAATTGACGTTTCGTTTTTTTAAATAAAGAAGCGATTTCCGAGCAAATTTGAGAAAAAATTATTATTATTGTATCTTTTACTGTAGAGAAACGGAAGTTTTCTTTTCTGGTAATGCGTCTACGTTTTGCGTTTGCCAAGACAACGGGCGTGATTTTTATTTTTTTAACTTTCTCCTCTTCAAAGAAAGTCATTAAAGTAATAAATATAAATGTGCAATAAAAAGTTTTGCATAACTTTTCCTTTTTGACCTGATAACGTCTTATAAATCGATGAACACCGGCTGCACGCACGAAAAAGTGTCATGTTCCGCCTGACCAGAGCGTGCAAGCGAGAGCGCGGGACAAGCGATAGAGAGGCCCGACCGGCCCAAGCGTTTATAGAGAGCGCCCGCCAGGCCAGTCATCAATGTTCCTTTATGACGTTATCACGTAAAACTATCGTCCGTAAACCGACTTTACAGACAACTAATTTTTTACTCATCGTAGAAAACGACACGTGAACAATAGTAACAAAACAATAATAAATAACTAATTAAAACTTAACAAAAAATTTAATACATAATATGTATTAACAAAAGTTTGAAAAAATTCGGTAGTGACAATCGCGAGCGGTACGTTAACTTGTTATCTGTACCACGTACTAAGCGCGTCTGAGTTGAGGTGCGGTGCGGGGAATCGCGACGCGGGGTAGCGGCCAACTTGAAGTGAACGTGTAGTACAGACAGGGCATGGTTTGATTTTGCCCCTTCTTGCCCCATCTTATTTGGGTTCTGCTATTGTTTAAATAGTCATATACACATACAAGGCAATTTTTTCTAAATCAAAGATGTACATTGTACAACTTAGTTTTATTTATATGGGACATATTTAAGACAAAGCAAACTGAGCAGAAGTCTTGATTGTATTTTGAACTAGTGTAGAATATTGCATACCCTTCATAGAGGACCGCTAATATGAATATTGCAAAAAAGGATCCAATAAACTCCCCAACTTCTGTTACATTCCACCATGAGAAAAGAATTGTTTCTACAAACCCACCATGAAACTGAAAAACAATTTGATAATTAAATATTAAGTTAGTATCTTAAATACTACCCGGTCACTATATCTGTGCACCTGGCGTTGATGACGTCATGTCGGCGCACTAGTACGGTGTATGGTGTAATAGTGGTAATACTGATGCAATTGGGCGAGCGCAGGAAGGTGAAGGGGGAAGTGGGAGGGTCATTACATTCCCGCGAGGTGCAGAGATATTGGGACTGTGTTTTTTATAAGTATAAAATCTAATGATCTTTTGGTTTATTCCATTGTTAATCCTACTAATATTATAAATGCGAAAGTTAGTGAGAATTGATGGTTGGATGGATGTTGGTTACTCCTGCACAATTTCACCACAACAAATGAATTGATTTGGCTAAAAAGAATAGCTCATACTCAAAATTAACACAAAGGCAACTTTTATCCTGGAAAATTAAAGAGTTCCCGCAGGAATTAAAAAACCTTAATCCACACTGACAAAGTAGCTGGGATCATCTAGATTCTAGTCTGTACTAATATTATAAAGAGGAAAGATTTTTTTTGTTTGTTTGTTTGTACCGAATAGGCTCTGTAACTACAGGACCGATTTTAACCATTTTTTTTACCAATAGAAAGCTAAGTTATCAGGAAGTAACAAAGGCTATAATTTATTTTCAAAAAATTAGAGATCCTTAAGAAAATTTCAATAATGCAACCCAAGGTAGCAAAATTTTGCCTATAAAATGCATTATTTGGCGTGTGCTGAGAAAACTATTGATGATGCATAAAAATTATGTACAACATGATTAAAGTACTCATTATTTTCTACAAAAAAGTGCTCAAGGGAATATATCTAACTATCATATTTAAGGCACAATAGTAGCTTTTGTGTTCTAAAATTTAATTAGATTGCCTTTACTATCGTAGTATTAATTCTTCCTTACTAATACATAATAATAATAATATTATTATAAATAGTGTGTTTGTTTTTTGGTTTGTCCGTCAATCACGCTGCAACAAAGCTACGGATTGACATAATTTTTTGGATAGGTATAGTTGAGAACCTGGAGGGTGACATAGGCATCCCGGAAAATCAATGAGTTCCCGCGGGATTTTAAAAACCAAATCCACGCGGACGAAGTCGCGGGCATCAGCTAGTATGATATAAAGGCCCAAGGACCTAGCAAAGAAAATCTTTCACATTTTTAAGGCATGTCTGTTATTAAAGTAAGTAATTCTATGTTTATGATTATTATAACTCTTGATTTAATTTCAATAAAAATTGGTCCACTCTGTTGCTGCTATTCCGTCTTTCATGCTGACCTATTAGGACTAAATCATAGAATAATAAAGAATAGAATAGAAACTAGTCATAGAATAACTCACAGTCATTGACATCATGTGGCTTTGATGGTCATGTTTATGATGGTGGTCATGAGAGTCCAACATAATATCACTATCACCTTGAATTACTTTGATGTCTTTACTTGAGTTAAATATGCCCTAGAAGAGAAAAATTCTAGCTTACATGATTACAGGTTATTATGAGGCAAAACCTTAATATTATTACAGCTAGGCTTGTTATGAAAGGAATCATGATACCATGAAAACTGCATTGATAAAGGTTTTCAAGAACCTCATGTACATATTGTTCATGTTTATTGGTTGAAGATGAAATCATTGAAACAAATATTAAGAATAATTTAATATAAAAAATTCTTTTTAAAACACCAACTTCAAACACCCGCACCACTACAAAGTATATCATTTATTGTTGATTTTTTTAAAAACCACTCAGTAAAATTTAAATGGGACTACCTGGGAAGTATACCATTTCAAACAAAAAAAAAATTTTCGAAATCAGTTCAGGCTTCGAGTAATAGGTGAAGATACATAAAAAAAACATTCTGACGAATTGAGAACCTCCGCCTTTTTAGGGTTCCGTACCCAAAGGGTGCCAACGGGACCCTATTACTAATTCTCCACTGTCCGTCCGTCCGTCCATCTGTCTGTTAGCGGGCTGCATCTCGTAAAACATAATAGATAGACCATTGAAATTTTCACATATTGTGTATTTTTATTGCCGCTATAACAGCAAATAATAAAAATTAAATTAAATTAAAAAATAAAGGGGGCTCCCATACATGGAAAAGGGAGTCGAAATAAAATTTTATTTCTTTACCCTGGCATGTGGAGTGTCATTGTCTAGAGCTCGTTAAGTAGAGTTCAAATATATATTTTTATTTTTAGCTACAAAAATGAAGAAATGGGGGGCTGTCAAAGTTGTCAGTTTTAGACCAATTTTATTAGGGGGTCTATCTCAAAAAATTAAACTAGTTAGGAATTGGAAATTTTGGTATATTATGTACTATGTAATGTATTTAATCAACAAATACTGAAAACACCGATTTATAATGCGGTTTGTAAGTTGTGACCAAAACAAACGAGCATTTTTCCCCATATGCTAATTTAGTACTTTCTAAAAACTAAGATATCTAAATATGTATCTAGTTTTAAAAACATTATTTGGTCATATGTACGGAACCCTAAAAGAACGAGGCCTGACTCACACTTGGCAGATTTTTTTGAAGTCAGTTACAAATAGGGAAGTAGGTAACAGGTACAAAGGCAACAACAGTTCTGGATTACACTAGGAGAAACAAAATACTAACATAATATAAGTCAGTATAAACCATAGCCATTTCATTCTTCAGTGCTTAAAGAAAGGTATAAATAAATAAAACTTACTTTCATAAAATCATCCATATTGTGATTGTGTGAATTGTTCATACCCATTTCATGATGATGAGGCCCATGGTTCATGTGGCCAATGTCATGTGAAGAATAATCCATGTCAACATGTGCCATAATTAAAACCTGAATTTACACATAAATTTCAATTGATACAGGTCTAACTACACCTGTGCAAACATACATACACATATGCATCACATTAATTGTTCAAGTTATGCTTTAGCACAATAATCTATGTGTGCCAACATGTACTCAGATGTATGCATTAGTGTAGTGTAGACAGGCAACAAGGGTGTGTGTGTTTTGCTTGCAGCACAGTATTTAATACATGAGCTATTGCCAGCAAACATAAGGCATATGTCTAACACAAGTTTAAAGTGGACCTGTGAAACCAAATGATTAATTACTTTGGTTCTTTTGTCTGCCCAAAATGTATACAATCACATGTTTTTAAACAGTACAAAAGAACAGTTGAAAAGTTTATTAAACAATTCCCATAAACTAAAAACAAGAAGTCCAAAACTTTTGTCTATATTACATCTTAATAACTATACTAGTAATTAGCAAGTATTGTTATATTACCTTTCATTATCTAAAACAAATACAAAACACATAGATACCTTTTTAATATTATAATGGATTTTAGAAGACTTTCGTATTACTGAATTATTCCACTAGCATAGACTAGCGTATCCACTAGGTATATAATTAAATAGCTACAATAATTTGTTACGATCATACCAGTAACAACGTCCACTGAAGTAGGTACCTACTTTTTAAGTATCCGTTCAATTTAACGCTGAGCACTTTCACTTTCTTTCGAGGTCTTAGAATGTACTTTGAATGTAGGTAGATATCTGTAATGTATCATGCTATTGAAATACAAGGCGGTACAGTTTACATAACGTCTCAGCACTACAAATTACAATTTACTCACTGATCTTTAAGGTGTCGATCTGACAAACACAAAACACATGCAACTTGGGCTTGCATACAATTATTATACTTAATAAAAGCAATTACTGGAAAATTGCATTTATGGGATACATTTTTGAAACATTCCATCAAAATCTCTAGTCAAAATTCAGTGATTCAAACCAAACTTTCGTAAATTTTATTCACAGTTTATTTTTTTTTTGTTGACATAGTCAATCATTGACACCAATTTAAACCACATTGACACTTGACAGTAGATAAGTAGCCAAAAGATGAAGATGAGCCCATGATGAGCCCATGGACATAGGTAACAAACAGGACCGAGCACTCGCAGCTGAAAAGCGAGCCGAGCGAGATAGTTAGTACAGAGGCGGTGTGTCCCTTTCTAACAGGGTGACAATAAGATTTCCGTTATGTGAGACAAATTCAATCTTGCAATCTTCCTTCTAATTATAACTTTATTATAATCACAATTATTATTGAAGTTTTTCATTAGCAATGGAAAATTTCTTAGGGATTAGGGATTGATTACGAAATAAATAATACAAATAGTACAAGGTATCGATTTGTCCAGTCATAGTGAGTACATTGCTAGATATTATAATGACTGGTCATGTGTAGATGATGTGATAAATTAATCATTTTCTCTAGATATTAATCATAATAGCTGTTCAAAGGCACCCAAAGTAATAAATACAGCCCCACTTCCCCTCCCGCGCCTTATTCCGTTGCCGCAAGATCGGTATATTTACCAAAATCTTAGGTTAGGTCAAGGTTGTACAGAAATTCTGTTCTATTGGTTTGAAATGAAACATTAAAATAATGAAAATTGTAATAATAATAATAATAAATTTTTAAATGTTTTTTTTTTTATAATCAAATATTTAAAAATGTAAATTATATGATATAAATGAAATAAATGAAGTATAATAATAAATTCTGAGAACAAAAATTAACGATCATATCGATACAAAATCCATCATGTCTATTTCTCAGAACGGATGTAGGAATGGCTCCCGTGGTACTAAGGAGCTTCTCCTCATTGATATGGCCATTTGTCAACAGGTTCGGCGTTCCCGAAGGGATCTGTCAACATGTTGGATAGACTATAAGAAGGCCTACGACTCTGTGCCCCATACATGGCTCATGAAGGTGCTGGAACTGTACAAAGTAAACTCAGTACTACGCGCCTTCCTACAGACGTGTATGGGGCAGTGGAGGACAGTCCTTTACTATCCAGGGTGTCGCCAGACCCTGGGGAGCGCGGAGCCTATAAGGATTGAGCGAGGCATATTCCAGGGCGATAGTCTGAGTCCTTTGTGGTTTTGCCTGGCTCTGAATCCTCTGAGTACTCTCTTGGAGAATTCAGGGCTAGGTTACCGGTTGAGGAGAGGTGGTCAGGTTATATCACACCTCCTTTACATGGATGACCTAAAACTCATTGCCCCCAACAAATCACATCTACTAGAGTTACTAAAGGTAACTAAAGCCTTTAGTGATTCCATTAGGATGGAATTTGGTGTGGACCAATGTGCGGTCATGCATGTAAAGCGAGGGAGGATTTTGGAATCTGAGGGGGTTGAGCTCTCGGATTCCATATACCTCAGATCGCTCTCCCCAACTGAAACCTACAAATACTTGGGCATGGCGGAGGCGTTAGGTATCAGAGAGGCCGACATGAGGCAGTCGGTGAGGGAGCGTTTCCTTGGCCGTCTGAAGAAAGTGCTGAAAAGCCTTTTGTCGGGCTGCAATAAGGTGCGCGCCTTCAACGGTTGGGTCAAGCCGGTCTTGATGTATTCCTTCGGCATAATCAGGTGGACTCAGACTGAGCTTGACGCCCTGGACAGACAAGTTCGTGCGCTGCTGACCGCATATCGGATGCATCACCCGCGCTCCTCGGTGATGAGGCTGTACATTCCGCGGAAGTGTGGGGGAAGAGGCCTTTTGAATGCCTCCACAACCGCGAGGTGTGCAGTCTCAGGGAGTACTTTCTCCACGCCGAGACGGAGATGCACCGCGATGTGGTCGCAGTGGACAGGGGTCTGACGCCGCTCTCCTTGGCTAACGAGAACTGGCGCATACCTGTGGTGCTCAGTACCAATGACCGCAGGGTTGTATGGCAAGGTAAGGAGCTTCACGGACGCTTTTATCGGGCCCTCCACGGGCCTGATGTTGACTTTGAAGCGTCCGTGGCCTGGCTGCGCTTTGGTGACCTCTTTGGGGAAACCGAAGGGTTTGTATGTGCAATTATGGACGAGGTCATGATGACGAACAATTACAGAAAATACATTGTGACGGATGGAACGGTAGACGTATGTCGGGCATGTCGCCGTCCTGGAGAAACTATCCGTCACATTGTTTCTGGTTGTTCTCATCTAGCTAACGGCGAATACTTACACAGACATAATCAAGTGGCCAGGATTATCCACCAGCAACTTGCCTTGAAATACAATCTTGTGGAATCGGAGGTACCGTACTACAAGTATGTGCCCGACCCAGTTCTTGAAAATGGTCATATCACACTGTACTGGGATCGGTCTATCATTACAGACAGGACTATTGTAGCCAATAAGCCTGACATAGAGGTAGATCGATCAGAGCGCCGTGCAATGATTGTTGATGTTGCTGTCCCGCATGACGAGAACCTCGTGAAAGCCGAGAAAGAGAAACTCACCAAGTATCTCGACTTGGCGCACGAGGTTGTCGCCATGTGGAATGTAGACTCAGCAATCATTGTACCGATAGTCATTACCGCTAATGGTCTTATAGCCAAGAGCCTCAACCAACATCTTTCGAGGCTCTCGTTAGGTAGCTGGGTCAAGGGCCAGATCCAGAAGGCTGTACTCCTGGACACCGCTCGCATCGTCAGGAGGTTCCTCTCTCTGGGGCCCTGACCGCCGGTTTCTTGGACCCTGTTCCCGAGGCCGGTGGACCGCTATTTTTTATATTTTTAAATGTTTTTTTTTTAAGTTTTGTAATGAAATATTTGAAAATATAAAAAGTATGATTAAAAGGAAGTAAAGATAATAATAATAATAGTACAAAAGTAAGGAGTAAGAGACCATCGTAATCGGAATCGGCATCGTACGTATTCGACCCATCACACAATACAAGAATTTAAAAATTCATGGTCAACATAGTTGTAGATTTAGCATTCACGTTTTAACGGGTTGCCGCTCGAAAAATAAACTAGATAAAAATTTATATTTTCTTTTTTGTTAAGAAATATATCTATCGAAATTAATGCAATTAAATACGGTGACTTAAAAATGTTAAAATAAAATTAAAACATGTGTCTCAACTGATTTTATTAGCCAAAATCTTTGATCAAAATGATTTTTTTAGGCTGGCAAGATGAAAAGAACGAGACAAACGGCCTCCGTTATTACTATTCTCGGCTCGGATTAGCCTCTGTGTAATGCGCAACAGGAAATATACTTTATCTACTTGCTATAAGGTTTATTTTCGTAAATACAAATTTTCCGAGTTATCAGTTCTGTTTGTATATTAAGTTCATGGATGAGCCACGGCGTAGTAAATATCATTCGTCTATGGCCACGGCACAGCATTGCTGTCACAAATGGGTGGATTGTGAAGCTTCTTGGGTGGATTGCTGAGTGTTGTCAGCATGGAATGAGAATGTAATTACTATTCTGTATCCACGGAGACAAGTTAATATGGAAAACATAGACTCGTTTGTGATTCATCATCATCATCATTAGCAACCCATCAACGGCTCACTAGGTACTGAGCGCAGGTCTCCTCTCAGAGAAGGGTTATAGGCCATAGTCCACCACGCTGGCCCAGTGCGAATTGGCGGACTTCACACACCTTCAAGAACATTATGAAGAACTCTCAGGTGTGCAGATTTCCTCACGATGTTTTCCTTCACCGTTGAAGCAAGTGATATTTAATTGCTTAAACGCACTTGACTCCGAAAAGTCAGCGGTGCGAACCCGGGATCGAACCTGCGACCCCCCGAATAGGAGACCACAGTCCTAACCACTAGGCTATCACTGCTTGCTGCGTTTGTGATTGGTCAGCGATAACCGTTAATGCAGTGTACAGACTACGTGTATATTTTAGTCTGATCGTGGTACCCGTACTGTGCAGACGCGCTCATATTTTATCCTTTTCTATCGTTATTGTTCCGTGACCTGGCGTGTACTTTGGACTGTTGGTGCATTCATTGTGACTTGGCTTGTGATCTCTTGCTTTCTGATAACTGTGCGCTTGTGTAGGTACTGGACTTTTGATTGCATTTTACGGACTTCGTACATCTGTAAGAAGTGAACGAACCAAGGTGGACAGTTCTAATTCTGATTTTAATGTTCTTAAAAGAAAAAAAAACGTCCTTTTTAGTAGTACCGAAAAAACGTAAATTATAATAAATAAATGAATAAATGATGTAAATATTTTATTACTCTTGTTTTTTTTCCTTCACATTAAATACATCAATTAAATAAAAGCTTTTTATTTATTTATTTTAAGAAACTTCTACTAGCCCAACTTTTCACCAACTTATTATATTCGTGGGAAGAAAGCTAGTTTAATTTAATATAGCGCAGTGTGTACGTACATGCAGAATGGTTTACGCCCACTGGCTTTTTTTGTCTGTCATTTGTATGGGATTACGTGACAGAGAGAGCGCTATAATAACTTGTCTCCGTGGATAGAGTATAACAATCAACTACGTTGTCAGCAACAGCAACGTACATCCCATTGTCTCCGTGGATCCATGACACTTAGCCGTGGATAGAGTATAGCAATCAACTACGTTGTCAGCAACAGCAACGTACATAAATCCCATGGAACTAGGAATTACGACTACATGGTAAATCCTACTTCCATGGAGAATTGCCATAGCATGGAATAGGCCTCCATGCTAAGGGACTATTAGGGTGGAACCACATTTGTGAAGATCGTTTCGGATTTCGCCCATACAAAACTGTCAAATTCCATAGAAACGTATACGGCAGCCCGACCACGTAACTATTGTCTCACATCTCACATCCAAAAATATCCTTAAGGATCGTTATCGTTACAGTCCTTATAACCGGTACCGCGTAAGCTTTTTCAGGAGTGTAGCAATAGGTCGCAATCAGGTGACTATCACGTGACTATCGATACTATAGTGGTGGGTCATACGTATAATCCGACTAATTTGAACATCTATGATAATCTAGCAATCTATACGGCTATAGCAGTCTTCCTTATTTGACTGCGTTATACCAATTGAAATAATTAATAATTGCCATAGCTAATAATAATTGCTCTTTAATTAAATATTTAATATCTGCAAATAATATGCGCAATATTTATTTAAGTAGGATGGTACTTCGTACACACAAACACCTATAAAACTTATTCCCGCATCACAGACAGAATTTACCCAGGCGCAAATTATTATTGAATAATACTTATTTTATGTGCCACAAGGGTGGAACCACATTTGTGAGGATCGTTACGGATTTCGCCCCTACAAAACTGTCAAATTCCATAGAAACGTGTACGGATCAAATCGGCTTTTCGATGCGTACACGAATGTATGGAAAATGACAGTTTTGTATAGGCAAAATCCGAATCGATCCTCACAAATGTGGTTCCACCTTTAAAGTCGTACGTAATACCTATATAAGTACATACCCTATGCGGCTAGTTCATGGAACTAGGAATTACGACTACGTTAATTAATCCTACAATGATAACAACTGCGAGTTTGATGCCACCCAAACACCAAACTATTTTTATGATTTCAGATTTTTAAACTTTATACTTCGTTATCAAACTTTCAGACGGCAAACCAGAAATTACTCTTTACTTAGACGTAGTCGTATTTCCTAGTTCAATGCTCTTTAAACTATTTTATCCGTAAACATACGAAAATGTCAAAAAGTAACCTTTAAATCTAAAAAATTATTCTTCAATGATTTTAACATTAAACATACTTCTTAAAATACTACTAATTGCTTTGCTAATTTGACAAATTATTTAATAAAGCTTTTTAAAACACTTTAACAGAAAATATGAGTAGTAAAACGATTAGTGGACACCTTATGTCACCGATAAGAACACCTCACGGCTTGTATCAATGAAAGCCTAGTTTGACGTAACTTTTGTCGTAGTCCTTAACGACATTTTACTTCAAAAGTCTTACGTGGAACCAATTTTCAGCAATGTTCATACAAAAATTGTATCGATAGTGTACTGCATCAATGTCAAAACATTTTTTTGTCCTCAACGATCCTTTACAAGATCCTTACAATCCTTTTAAGGACTGTATCAATGATACGTGGAGCCAAAACCATGTTTTGACATTGATGCTGTCCTTTAATGATTGATATATTTCTTAGCCGGTCGCCCTGCGGATCAAATCGGCTTTTCGATGCGTCATGGAACTAATATGTACTACGTAGTACATATTAGTTCCATGCGATGCGTACACGAATGTATGGAAAATGACAGTTTTGTATAGGCAAAATCCGAATCGATCCTCACAAATGTGGTTCCACCCTTATTCTAGAGGACTATTCCCTATTCAATAGGGAATAGTCGTAATTCCTAGTTCTATGGGCCTTAGCGTGCGGTTGTATTCCTCTTCTTCTTCTTCGTTTGTTTGGCTCCGCGGGTTGTATTCCAACTACCAAAAACTTCACTAAAATACTGGAGATTGCAGTGCAAAGGTACAAACATTGGGGCTTTGACGGCAAGCTTGGCCCTGAATTACGTCACTTAAGTTTTTATTTCTTTTTTTAGGGTGATCACGTTAATCTTAAGTTCAGTTAGGTACCGACACGTTACAATACACATATTACGTTATCATTACGACTGTTTATTCCCTAAGGACTCATTAACACCGAAATACGGGTCTTGGCGTTCTAGAGGTCTTGTGGGCAGCCAGATGCCCAGCCGATTTAACCCATGCAACCTTGCTAGAATAGAATAGAATAGAATATTTCCACAATGGGGGTAGTTCCACAAAAGGGTACTACAATTAAATTCATGTTAAGACGGGCAGATAGAAAGTAGCGCCATTCCCATTTAAGATTAAGAAGTTTCATCTCTTTTACGCAATTATTATGTACTCCTTCTAATATTCTCGATATAGTGTTAAAAGATTTACCTGAGTAGCAATAAATATTGCTTTCTATCAATAAACTATTACTATTTAATATTTTATCAAATACTAGCTGATGCCCGCGACTTCGTCCGCATGGATTTAGTTTTTAAAAATCCCGCGGGAACTCTTTCACTATCCGAGATAAAAAGTAGCTCTCCCGGTCTGAGGAACCACTACTACATTCATTACTATACCCATGCCAAAAATCGCATCAATCCGCTGTTCTGTTGCGACGTGATTGAAGGACAAACCAACAAACAAACACACTTTCGCATTTATAATATCAGTAATGCTTTATTATAACACTTTTTATAATTGGCAAATTTTTTACCATACTTATCCAAAGACAAAATTACGTTTAGCTGTCATTTACGTTTTGTTATTCCACTGTCATTTGCGTTTTGTTATTCCATGTCAGATGCGTTTTGTTATACCACGTTTTATAGTGACTTGACGGAAACGCGGTCGAACGGGATAAAAAGTATCCTATGTCCGTCTCCTGGTTCTAAGCTACCTCTCCACCAATTTTCAGCCAAATCGGTTCATCCGTTCTTGAGTTATAAATAGTGTAACTAACACCACTTTCTTTTATATATATAGATTATTATACTATTAGTTTGCCAAACGTGGTTCAAGTATCAAATTCATCTGGGTGTGCTATACGTATTATGAAAAGTAAACAAATTCGTACCCTTAAAATAACCTCTAAGTATTTATGTTTTCGGAAAAACATTATCACCGAAATCTTGCAAAACTTGCTTTTTATCAACTTAATACGTAATTACTTACATACTCGTAATGTCGGCCGTTTTTGCGGAAAACCGTTTTGACTGACTTGACTCGATGATCTATTTGAAACATTTCGATAATTCTTTTTTCATTTAAGTGCCGATTTCACCAACGTCGAGTGACGTTTTACAGAGGAATTGGGCGTTCTAACTGTTTTTGTATTGAAAATACTGTCAAAATATCAAACCGCATGGAAAAGATTTTTTTTACGTTGTTAAAATCGGTCCTTAGAGGACGATTCGAATTTTTAGTGACATCTAGGGCTTATTTATAGCCTTAAATGTCAACAGTATCTATTCGACCGAGCGAAGCGAAGGTCTCTGAGTTTACTAGAGCGATTTGCACTTGTCCGTCCGTCCGTCTGTCACAGCCTTATAACTTCTGAATTACTGAACGTAATTACTTCAATTTTAGATATGATATGTAAATCGATGGCCTCCAGCCGAAAATGGCTTAAAAAGTTATAAAAATCTTTATTTCAGGGGGGCTCCCATACGAAATGGGGGGCTTTCAAAGTGGAGATTGTATTCGAGGCTAGATTTCTAAAACCACTTTGTTTTAAAACTTGAAACTTACACATAATTTGAGTTATATTCTGTACTTGAACAACAAATACTAAGATTAGATAAATATTATAAAGAAACGAAATTATTTGAGTTTTAATGGGCATCAATGTTTTTAACAAAACTTCACTATACTGTTACTAGATGGCGCTGTCTTTAATATTGTAAATATGCATCCCATCCACGAAAGCAGATGACGATTGACGTCATCAGATTCGGCGCGTTTTAATTACAATATAATATAGATAAAACTACCTTATGGGAATTATGGGATACCGCGAGGTCTCAGTTCGGAGCGAACCACTAGTGTAGTAGTATGTATGTAGAAAGAAACATGAAGATAGTGATAGTTTAGAAAGTTAGCAAATTATAATTAGCGTGTACATTTATGTATGTATACATGTATACTAAGCTCGATATTACCTTCGAAAATAATTTCGAAGTTTTACATCTGCCAGGCGTCCCGCGACGGCTCACAATTTTTTTATTATGTTTTCACAAGTTTTTATTTAACTTGCAATGTATGTATGTAAACCCGCCCCTTATTTCGCAAGACAATATTAAATACAGGGTGGGCCAGGTCAGGTGGATATAATTTTTTTTTTAGATTGTTCACTTAGGGGCCTACCAGGACCCGGAAGGAAAAATATCGGTTCCCACCCGATTACGAGAAAAAAAAATTTATGGTCCAACCCGGGACTCGAACCCGGGACCTCGTCGCCGCAGTCAAACACGAGACCAACGAGGCCGTTAAAATTAAAGACCATACTGCAGTCTCCACAAACAATTAACTTTTTTTCAATAAGGTCGTTATTTACTCGAATGAGGAACGAAGACTTTTAAAAATCATAACTTTTTATCCGGCACATTGACATACAATTTTTCTTTTGGCAATCGAAAGAACAAAAGTTGCTACAGTTTTTAAACTAGTGGTTCGCCCCGAACTGAGACCTCGCGGTAACGGTATCCCATGATTATTCATTTAATCGATACATGACGACCAAAACTGACATTATTATTATTATGCCCGTTTTCACCAAACATACCTAAATCATCCCCTATGTAGGAGTCTCTTTACGTAGGTAGCTCCAAAACACAATCCTAAGTCCTAACATCCGTCCCAAAGTCCTTTTAGGTGTCCCGTACAGGATCGTGATAAAGAAGTTGACAATAATCATCACATAACTTATCATAGGTAGCCCGTAAAGGTTAGGGAACGTCAGTGAAAACATTGAATTATTATGTAGGTACTAACGAGTGAAAACGGGTTAGGGGCATCTGTACAAATCGTCATCTATCGACGCGAATAGAAAATATACAAAATGATATTTAACTAAAGAATAATTTTAATTGAATAATATGTTATTATATTATGTACCTAAATGATAATGGTCGACGCAAAACTGTTTTTGGGATAAATCGTAGTCGTAACTCCTAGTTCAATGGAATAAATAGTTAATGACTGCGCCATCTATTAGCATTATTGTGAAGCTATGTGAAATTTACTGATGCTCATTAAAAATTAAATAATCTCGTTTCTTTATAATATTCATATAATTTTAGTATTTGTTGTTCAAGTACAGGATACAAGTGAAGTAAGAAAATAAGTACAACTTGAAAATATATAGAAAATTTTCCCAGAGAGCGTCTTCAAGCGAGCGTATTAAATCGCCACTTTGGAAGCCCCCCATTTCGTCAATTTTAGGAAAAAAATAAAAAAAAAATACGGTTGTACTCTGTTCCAAATTGTCTTTAAAATGATACACAGAAAACCTATGAATCGCAAATAAAAAAAAATTTCTTCGCATTCGCTTCTATGAGAGCCCCCCTGAAATAAAGATTTTTATAACTTTTTAAGCCATTTTCGGCTGGAGGCCATCGGTTTACATATTATATCTAAATTTGAAGTAATTACGTTCAGTAATTCAAAAGTTATAAGGCTCTGACAGACGGACGGACGGACGGACGGACGGACGGACGAGTGCAAATCGCTCTAGTAAACTCAGAGAACTCGCTTCGCTCGGTCAAAAATCACCAGTGCTATGAACCTCTTTTTTTATTTTTAATTGAATTTTAAAGTTTTCTGTAGATTTAGGATGAACTTAATTTTCTTGAAATAATTTAAAATTTAATGCTCTTAAAACCAGCTAACCAGACTGGATTTTTTTTCTAAGAGAGTACAGTTATTATAGGTAAAGATATTCCATAAAAAAATTGCGGAAATTGTCACTGGAAAAATTAAAAAAAAATTAAAAGTTCGTCAAAGCAATGATTTTCCAAAATTTTAAATAATTTTTTGTTCTCGTAATCGGTTGGAAACCGATTTTTTTTCTTCCAGGTCCTGGTAGGCCCCTAAGTGAACAATCTAAAAAAAAATTATATCCACCTGGCCTGGCCCATCCTGTATACTTATCTAGTTGGGTTACAGTTTTTAAACTATATCCTTGTTACTAGGTAGTTTATTTGTTTAGGAAATGTGTTTCATCTATGAGCTACTGTTTCCTTTTCCATTAAAAACCTTGGTTCCTACAATAAGTTACGACTGATTTTGGATTAGTAATCTTAGAAAATTTTTAAATAGATTTTTAGATAATTAGACAGATTTGTTGCTTTGAGATATTTATGGTAACACTGAATACAAACCAAAAAAAGATCAAGCGGCAAGCGCCAAGCGCAAGCGGCAAGCCATTTGTTTGGCATTTATTTTTATTCCTGCTCGAGGGCGCCACTAGTGGCTGCTTGAAATGACCTAGCGACCTAGTGCATTGATTCTTTTGAATCCTATGATTACTATGAAACCCTATGTCATCACATAGCGAAAATTTGAAATATTTATTATTTACACGTTTTTCTATGCTTACAATGTATTATTTTAATTTCCAGAATGAAATAAGTGTTTAATAAGTTTTAAGTATGACTGACGACGCTCGTTACTCGCTTTATGCTCGGCGGCCATGTCTGAAGCTCGCTTGGACTTTGGAGAGTTCGTGTTGTGCTATTCTTTGTTATAATAAAAAAGACAGTGGTTTTTGTTGCTGGTAGACAATGAATTAGTAAAATACTTATTGACTATGAACTATGTTAAATGTGGAGTGTTTGATGTAGTCGAGCAAATCGATAGAATTTGCTCTTGCAGCAGTTACTCCAACATCGTATTTTTAGTTCATCCGCCATATTGGCGTTAATATATCTTCGTAAGTCCTTTTTCGTAATTACTTAGCTTGTAGCGAAATTAAATCATTATAAGTTTGTTATTTTGCTAGTTTTTTATTTGTTCTATGACATGTATATTAATTGAAATTGCATGATGCGAGTATTGAGCAACTTTTCAACATTTGTGGTTTGGCTCCTGTGCTAGTGGTTTTCACCCATTTTCTTTCACGCGGATCTTTATCTTGTAATAGCAATAAATGTAGATTGATATACTCAGAATGGTATCCAGAAGTTGAAAAAAACATTAGCTTCCACAAAAATACTGTAGCGTTAAGCAGAAATCGATTGAAAAATTTTACGAATCATTTGTACTAATTCTATAAAAATTAGCGTATAAATCATTGTTATCGCCAATTTTAATACAAATATAGATATTTTTATTCAAATTACAAACTTTTATTATGATATCAACCCTCACACCCGTAAATGTTGTAATGTAATCAAGTGGGGTCAAAGAATATTCTAGATCTCAAGAATACGTTCTCTATTCTCCTTGTGGCGTATTTAAAACGCAAGTTAAATTCATAGCTTTAAAAGTATTAATTTAGTTGTGACAGATGTAAATGTAATGGTCACACAACAAAACCTAGGTTACTTAAATATTTGTAGGAAAAATTAGTTTAGGGCTTAAAAAATTGCCATAATGCATGACTAACAGCAGGATGTGAAATTGCAGGATGCTTGGTTTCTAATATATTTTTTTCTATTTGTCTGTTTGGTCCAAACTTACTAAATAAAAATATAATTATTTATAAATTACAAAAATTGCTATTTGCTTGAATAGTAAAATTTACACATTGAGAACTAATGTAAGTCTTGTAAGTCTATATAAATAAAAATGAATGTTGGTAAGCGCATAACTCAAGAATGGATGGACCAATTCGGTTAATTTATTTTTTTGTATGTTCCTTAAGTTCCACAGAAGGTTTTAATACAAAAAAAAAACAAAAAACTAAATTCACGTGGACGAAGTCGCGGGCATCAGCTAGTACTTAAATAAATACTTTTCAAAAAATTTTTTTAACTATGAAAGTCATTTACTAAAGAAGCTGTCATATAACTACAAAAAATAGGTAGGTACATTTTGCATTGTCTTAACAATTTTGGTGTATTTATAGCTAGTGTCTAATCAATGATAAACATAAAAAAATTATAGTAAACTAGCTGATGCCAGCAACTTCTTCAGTGTGGATGTAGTTTTTAAAATCCTCGGGAACTCTTTGATTTTCCGGGATAAAAAGGAGCCTATGTCACTCTACAGGTCCTCAACTATACCCATGCAAAAATCACCTCGATCCGTAGTTCTGTTGCTATGTGATTGAAGGACAAACCAACAAACAAACACACTTTCGCATTTATAATATTAGTATGACGTATTAGTAAGGAAGAATTAATACCATGAAAATAAATAAATTTTAAAACTTTAGATAGTTAGATATATTCCCTCGGGGACTTTTTTGTAGAAAATAATGAGTACTTTAATTATGTAGTACATCATTTTTATTTATCATCAATAGTTTTATCAGCACACGCCAAATAATGCATTTTATAGGCAAAATTTTCCTACTTTGGGTTACATTATTGCAATTTTCTTAAGGATCTCTAATTTTTTTGTAAATTATAGTCTATGATACTTCCTGATAACTTTCTATTGGTGAAAAATAATTTAAAATCGGTCCAGTAGTTACAGAGCCTGTTTGGTACAAACAAACAAAAAAAACTTTCCTCTTTATAATATTAGTATAGATTAAAATTTTACATTTACTACTACATTAAAATTAAACTTTTACATTTACTTTTACATTTGCTTACTAAGGGTGAGATACAAGCATTTAGGTAAGGTTATAAGGTTATATTATGTGGGTTGAAACAACTTAAGTTCTTTAATTTATAACAAAATTCAACCCTCAATAATTTTGGTGGCAAGAGTACAGACTTCTTAAACTGAATGTGCATGATTTTTAGTGGGCAGGTTTATCCTTAACAGTATCGTAACATAAATCCCTCTATATACAATTCAGGCTAAGTCTTACTCATGGTTGTTCAGACTTCAAGGTGCAATAATGAAAGAATCATTGAGCAATGTTAATAGTTGAGTTGTGTTGTGTAATGTTGAGTAGCTAAAACCACCTTCCAGCGTCATCATCAGACCATCATCTAGGACCAGAGTTATTGTCAAGACAAATCAAACAAGCCCAATTTCACTGGGGTTACATTGTGCTATTACAGAGTTCCAATAGCCATCTTCAAGCTCCATCATGAGATCAACTCCATGTCACAATAATATTGTCATCCAAGTTTATATGTAATACATGCAAAATTTCAGTCGGAAACCAGGAAGTGGGTCTAACCCAAGTAGCAAAAAAGTCCAAAAAAGTTGTATAAGTCTAGAGTTATACGACGTCATGTTGTGTAGTAGTCTTATAATGGTAATAAGACAACAATAACGTCCTATAGATGTCATCGATTCGACCTTTTAGTCGTGCGACTATTAAGTTATAATAAATAGTCGAGTAAACGTCTATAAAACGAAATTATATGACGTTATGTAATGGTAACAGCCACAACGCTTATACTACATGCATATGGTTGTATAAACGTTGGTGTATGACATTTATATGACTGTAAGTCATGTAGACATTACTTTGTTTTTTAGTCGTCGTGGTTAAGCCTTTTATACGACCAAGTAGTTTTCTTGTGACTGCAATATAACTATTACAAGACATTAAGTCCTATAAGTGTAAAACTCCAACTTTAATAAGACTTAAATTTGAGTAGGAGTCCAGACCCAACTTTAATACAACTTATCCTACACCTAATAATATTACTTAAATTAAAAAAATGGACGCAAATAAAAAATATTGGAAACAAAAATAACGCAGTGGGACCTTCAAATGAAAAGTAAATAAATCTTTTCAGATATTGAAAAGTACACCAAATAAGTACGTCCAAAATCTTCTGTAATCTATTGAAAAGAGTATCATACTTTCAGTAAAGGGTTCTGTATAATTAATTGTGCAGATAATACTTATTCTTATATCTTATTTATTAAAATTAACTTAGTTTTCTGAATTAAGGATTGGTATAATATGATTGTTTTTAGTAGTAATATATTACTAAAATAAATAATATTATGAGTATGATATAATAAATTTAGACTAATACTAAGTAATATTGATATAAGACAGACTGACATGGTGGCATCATAGTACAAACACTATTAGGGAGCCAGTAGCACTAAAATTCCCGTTATGCGGAATCGAAAATTCTTTAAGGGAATTAGTAGTTTAATTATACGATTAAATTAAGCTTGTAGAAAGTTAGATGGGGATATATAATTCATCATGGAAATACTTTACCTATCTTAAAATTTAATAAAATAATTATGTTATAAGTTAACCCTATAGCTAGCCTAGAGCTAGTATTCTTACTTCTTAGTAGAGTAAATTTAATAGTGATTATAGTAACTGGTGATAGGGTAGTGTCAGAGCGGCCTTAAAGAACACAAGAACAAAGTGTCTTCAATGAATTGAAAAAAACTGAGATGCGTCTATGGACTATTTCTAAATAAGTATAGGAGATGATTATTTATAAGTTTAGGTTAAAGTAAAATTACTCATTAACCATATAATTAGGCTAGATTGTAATTTTAGTTAGGAAATATATATCTATACACATAATAATAGAAAAAAATAGTGATTATACACTAAAATAGTGTTTATACACCCTAGCTTGAGGAACCCTAATGTCTAAAACATGGCGTTTTCAATGGTCGTCACAAAAACGTTTACACGACATCTAGTTATATTAACGTCGTATAGAGGTTGGACACTAACTAAAACATCATGGCCGGAAGTTTTGAATGAAGACATAATTTGAAATTATTTAAATATAATGCATAAAACACAAAATCACGGGGGGGGGGGGGGGGGGCATTAAAATATTCTTAGTATTTTCATATATACTTTCTCGTAAAAATTAAGTTTCCAGTCGAAATCAACGCTACGCAATATAATACAAACATATATTAATAATTAATTTTTAATAGAATTAGTTACTTTCTTGCCTAACTTCCTTGCCTTTCTTCTAACCATACATTTTTAGTTACTTAATTATTTTTTTCACTTCACACAACACTTCACTTCGACAAAAAACAGTCACTCGAATAACGTTAATACGACGTTTTAGTCACTTCACATCATTAATATGACCATTAGGTATATAACTTAGCAAGTTATGTAAGAGTCATCTCGTAACGTCTATATAATCAAAACGTTCTATTCTGCAACGTCTAATACAGGACGTCTAAACGACGTAAATGGTCATCGTCGCGGCCTTTATGTGACGATTAAACGACAAATGGTCTTATAACTGGGGCCATTTTAGCGTTTTGTAAACGTTATAATAACGTTCATACAGGGTTCGAAAATATCCGATATTTATTATAAATATCAAAATATCGGATATTTATGATATATATCCGATATATATCAAGTTTGATATATATCAATTTTGTATGAAAGCCATATTGATATTTTATTGTATTATTTATGAATACTATTTGCATACACGACATAAACATATAAACATACTAAAATTATGAAAAAAACTAAAATGTTTTAATGTTTTATTTATTTAGGTACTTAAAATCAGACAAATGAAACCAAAACATAAAATTTTATTTTAGATCAGGCAAAATCAACTAAAAAACATAAAATCTTATACATATATATCAAAAACGCAACTCAAAAACATAAAACCTTTTTTTATAAATTCTAATCAGTCAATGGTCATACCTACACTTATGTAACAAAACAAATTAAAAAATCCATTGATATATATCATCGAACCCAGTTCGATATATATCGTATATATATCGGATATATATCGTGATATATATCCATTGATATATATCCTCGAACCCTGCGTTCATACGACCTTTCTTTAGGACAACAAAAAACGTCACGACTTTTATACGACAACGAATTGTTACTTGGGAATTCATCTCACAAGATTTGATCTAAACACACATATAATATTATATGTGTAATGTATATTATTTATTATACATTGCAAAGCTTGTAATAATTTAACTCTACTGATTTTTGCCCTGCTAGACATAGGCAAACATAGTTTGAGCTTGGGTGGCCAAAAATTTCTATTAACCATAAGAAAATAGCCACTTTCTTTAACAAAGAAGTAGAACTATTATAACCAGGCTATGGAAATTAGATGTAAAATCTGTCATATTGATTTGTTCATATTTTTATTTATTTATACTAACTTATAACCGTGGTTAGAAAAGCTGTTCATAGATGGCGCTAGTAGTTTTTATAAATGAAGAAATATAGTAAAATTGTTTTCCTGTTGCTTGCTATATTTTAATATCCTACTATGTAAATATATTTATGAACTCAGAATTTTCTCATCTTTCATTTGACATCCCACTATACAATAGCAAAAAGGTTATTTATTCAACAAGATAGCAAAGTTTTGTTTTTGTTGAGAGTGCCTAGTTTGAATCCCGAGCGAGTGAAGGCCGCGAATCGAGGCACCCTTTTTGAGCTAGTGAGATGAAAAAAAATTTCAGATACCACTTTTTTGAATGTCACATCTGCTATATAGACTTTGTTTATATAAAATAAAGCCTATGTCACTGAGATAATAATAATAACAAATCGATTACCACCTCAATCATCAAAATTGGCTCAGTAGTTTTCAATAGAACATTCATAAATAATCAAATAACATACATACATAGACTGCTAAATTCATAACTCTTCCTTTTTATTATGTCGTAGTCAGGTATAAATGTTAGGCTTAGATACGATTTAGTATCTATTCTAGAATCTAGACTGAGATTGCTACAGAAGGGTAGGTTCCAACATGTGGCTGCTGCTTTTGATTATAACTTGTAATTGTTATTGCCTGCCTCATATTTGCTTCCCAATCAGGCAAAAGATTGGTCAATTTACCAAATATTTACTAAATTTATTTTATATAATAGTAGCTGATACCCAGGGACTTCATCCGCGTGGATTTAGTTTTTAAAATCCCTCGGGAACTCTTTGATTATCCGGGATGAAAAGAAGTCTATCACTCTCCAGGTCCTCAAATATATCCAATCCATGCAAAAAAATCACGTCGATTCGTAGCTCTGTTGCGGCGTGATTGAAGGACAAACCAACAAAAAAACACTTTCGCATTTATAATAGTACTAGCTGACCCAGCGAACTTCGTACCGCCAACTTATCTATATAATAAAACAAACTATCCCAATCCAAAAAAACTATCCTATCTTTCAAGTTGGACCAAATTACAGATAGTTACGAAGTTTGATAAAAATCGGTTCAGTAGTTTAGGAGTCCATCGCGGACAAACAACGTGACACGTAATTTATTTAGATTAAGATGATGTTTTAATATGGACTATTTTCCTTCCATAAAGAATATTAAATATTCTTACACACAACAAATTTTGTTGTATGGAGTTGAAATAAAATATGATATATCTAATTTCGCAAAATTAATAATAATATTATCTATATAAAAAATATTAAAATTAAAAACTAAATACATGCAGACAAAGTCGCGGGCATCAGCTAGTTCATTATAATAGAGAGTTAATGTTTTGTGATGTTGCTAAATAATCTCCAAATTTATATCTACTTACCTGGTTTTATTTTGAGCAGGTATAGGTAGGTATAGGTGAATTTTTTACTTAATATTTATTATACTTTCAAGAATAACAAAAAAAATCCCTTAATACATTTTTATAAAACATTGTTTACAAATTCTAAAATCGGCCAAGTCCGAGTCGGGCCTCACTCATTTAGAGTTCTGTACATATGACCAAATCATTTTTTTAAAACTAGATATATATTTAGATATTATAGGTTCTTAGAAAGTACTAAATTAGCATATGGGAAAAAAATGCTCGTTTGTTTTGGTCACAACTTACAAACCGCATTATAAATCGGTGTTTTCAGTATTTGTTGTTTAAATACATATATAGTACACTAGCTGATGCCCGCGACTTCGTCTGCGTATTTTTTTTTGTAATTAAGTATTAAAACCTTCCGTGGACCTTAAGGAACATACAAAAAATAAATTAACCGAATTGGTCCATCCATTCTTGAGTTATGCGCTTACCAACATTCATTTTTATTTATATAGATAATATATCAAAATTTCAAATTCCTAACTAGTTTAGTTTTGAAATAGACCCCCTAACAAAATTGGTCTAAAACCGACAACTTTGATGGCCCCCATATCTTCATCTTTGTAGCTAAAAAAAAATACATTTGAACCCACCACCCCAATGAGGTGTCATTGGGGTTTTATAAAATTTTATTTCGACTCGTTTTACATGTATGGACCCTTTATTTTTAATTTAATTTTTATTATTTGTTGTTATAGCGGCAATAGAAATACACAATATGTGAAAATTTCAACTGTGTATCTATTACGGTTTACGAGATACAGCCCGCTGACGGACGGATGGACAGCAGAGGCTTAGTAATAGGGTCCCGTTGGCACTCTTTGGGTACGGAACCCTAATAAGTAATAATTAATTGATTTGAAATTTTCAAAAAAGTTCTATGTGGTGGTCAAAGTAATTAATGACTTGACCATTAGACAAACAATCTGCTATAAGGTTAGTTTGTCACCTTAGATTGATGAGATTGACTAAAAAAGTTAAAATCAAAACTGCTACACATTTTGTGATACAACTTATTAACCATTATGCTAAAATCCGTACTTTACCTGTTCAATCTGACTTCCATTACACCAAGTCACCAAGGTCAAAAATTCAAATTCAAAATTATTTCATGTAGGCCAACTGGTGGCTCTTATGACAGGTCCAAGACTCTACCACGGGTTCATAGTTATAGAGTCTAACAATACTGTATTTAAAAAAAAAACTTTTATTAATGAGAAGTTTTTATTTTTTAGGTTTGGATCTCCCCTCCAAGTGATCAAGCGAATATTATCCAGCGTCCTGTTAACAACAACGGATCTGCATTTATGTGCAAGGTAAATCAATCAATAAGCATAACATACATCTACACATATAATAAAACTGTAACTGGAAGATTTCTGTACATTTAATATATTTTGAAAATTTTAATTGGGGGATGCTTTACTATTGATACTGAGCCCAAAACAGATTTTTATTTAATTTTTGTCTGTTTGTTTGTCCTTCTTTCACGTAAAAACTACCGCACAGATTTATACAAAATTTTATACTGTTGTAGCTTATTACTTGGGTCAACATCTAGGCTACTTTTTATCCCGGAAAATCAAGGAGTTCCCGAGGGACTTTAAAAACTAAATCCACGCGGACAAAGTCGCGAGCACCAGCTAGTATTTTATACAATTTAGGTAGAATCAAAGTTGTCCAATTTTTGTTAAATCAATTTTTGCTTGTAATTTTCTCCAGGTCTAAAAAATAAAATGAAATGAAGTACACATAGGTGCAAAGGCACCGCGATATATTATGATAGAATGGTTATATGTTATAAGAGGATATAGCTGATGCCTCTTAGCCAGAAATTGGACGAGCCTCTTGTTACAATTGAGGTGAGTATTGCATATTTCTATTTTCTTTGGCAGGACTCATGATAATTATAGCTGCAGTATTAATAAAGATTTATAGATCACCAACTTACTTAAATTAATTTTTACACTTGGCTTTGCTCGTGTGAAATTCAGGTCAATCTTTGGTTCTAGGAATGCTTGCTAGACAACCATTCATCATCATCATCAGCAACCCATCAACGGCTCACTACTGAGCGCAGGTCTCCTCTCAGAGAAGGGTTATAGGCCATAGTCCACCATGCTGGCCCAATGCGAATTGGCGGACTTCACACACCTTCGAGAACATTATGAAGAACTCTCAGATGTGCAGGTTTCCTCACGATGTTTTCCTTCACCGTTGAAGCAAGTGATATTTTATTGCTTAAATGCACTTGACTCCGTAAAGCCGGAGGTGCATACCCGGGATCGAACCTACAACCCCCCGAATAGGAGACCACAGTCCTAACCACTAGGCTATCACTGCTATTATTATGTTAATATTATATTCTTGAGAATCCTCGCTAATATTATAAATGCCAAAGTGTGTTTGTTTGTTCTTCAAACACGCAGCAACATACTCGCATAGCTACGAATCGAAGTGATTTTCTGCATGGAAATAATTCAGGACCGGGAGAGTGACATACGCTTTTTGTCCCGGAAAATCAAAGAGTTCCCATTGGATTTTAAAAACTAAATCGACGCGGACAAAGTCGCGTACATCAGCTTATTATTTACTTCGCGTTACTTCGCATTGCTTCGTCCGCGTTTCTTCGAGAGCTTTATATTCGGGGCATATATGGGTCTATTTAGTTAGTTAGTTTAGTTTAGTAGCGCCGAAATTACTGAGCTGATTTTGATGAATGAGGTGTCAATCGATTCGTTATTGTATTATTTGTATGTATGGGTGTATTCAGATTTAACAGTTACTACAGTTTTGCTTGTATTGGCAGGTAGATCGCAGACTCCAGCACAATGCAGCAGGCAGTCGATCCTCTTGCTACAACAAGCACTGTAAGTCTTTATTCTGTTTTTAATTACTTTTCATTATACTCCCCCAGTCATCGTACTAATATTATAAATGCGAAAGTGTGTTTGTTTGTCCTTCAATCAAGCTGCAACAGAGCTACGGATCGACGTGATTTTTTGCATGGGTATAGTTAAGGACCTGGAGAGTGAAATTGTGAATTTATCCCGGAAAATCAAAGAGCTCCCGAGGGATTTTAAAAACTAAATTCACGCTGTGTTCTAACTAAACTAAATTCAAGTCATTATTCTTTTTACTATAATTTTTTCTCAAGTAGGTAGGCAGGTAAAACGTAAATAAAAGATTACAGGCCCTTTATTAAAAAAATTTAAATGGATCAACATAATATAACTGATAATTTTTAATCATGTAGAATTCAGCATCAATACGTCAATACTTCCTGTAAAATTCTATGTCTTAGAATAAGTCACACTTTAACGTGTCTTTGTTATATAAATAATATGTAATGTATATGTGTATCAAGTCGCATCATTACTTCCGTATTGCTTGTTTGAAGTGCATATCTGTTTATTTGTGTTTAATTTTCTTGCTCCTGTGATAAAACAACTTTGATAATACCACTGTGTGACCAAAACCCGTAGAGACGTAACAATGGTCTTTTACGCCATGCAAAAATGAAAGTTGCAGATACATAATACCAAAGAGGAGTATACTTAGTTATATAATATATATGAACATTTTTAAAAATTATAATTAAATACCCGAGTAGAGTCCCCTTAGGCTGGAATCACATATCAGTGCGCATCGATTCGCATTTTGTCCATATATGAGTCATTTTGTATGGAGTCGTGTGCGCATCGCAAAGCCGAATTGATGCGTACTCCGACTATACAAAATGACAGTTTTATATGGACAAATATGGAATCGATGCGCACTGATATGTGATTCCAGCCTTAATTTACGGCGATACGGTAGACAGTAGACTATTTACAGTGTATTTAAGTAATTGTAGAACTTCGTGAATTAACCCGCACTTCAGTAATACTCAAATCCGTGTTAAAATGGACATACTTCTGGATGGACACACATGGATCTGTTTAAACACAAGCGTTACTTGAATACGGATTTAGGTCAAACACACGTGCTATAAAAAAAAATGTATGGTACTCGTGACTTAAGTAAAGTTATCATTCATATGCTGCGTTCATCGCCTGCCTCGAGCACCGGCATCCTGAATTAATGGACTTGTCTCATCATCATCATCATCATCAGCATATCAGCAAGCCCTCAATGGCTCACTAGTCATTGATGGCTCACTACTGAGCGCAGGTCTCCTCAGAGAAAGGTTATAGGCCATAGACCACGCTGGCCAACGCAAATTGGCAGACTTCACACACCTTTGAGAACATTATGAGAACTCGCAAGCGTTTAGGTTTTTTCACGGTATTTTCCTCTGAAAAGTCTGAAAGGGATTGAACCCGCGGCCCCCCGAATTAGTGACCGCAGTCCTAGCCTATCTAGTCCTAGGCTATCACTGCTTCTTTGACTGGTCTTCTCCTTCTTCTTTGTCAACCGATAGACGTCTAATGCTTGACAAAGGTCTCTTGCATGGACCTCCACAGGCCTCAGCCTTGCGCCGCCTGAATCCAGCGGCTCCCTGAGACTCGTTTGATGGTCTATTAATTCGTAATCCACACCATGCATTAATTAATACACTAAAAGTCCTCCCGACCGAATTCGGCCACAGCGTCCAATCTCCACGGAGATGAGCAATCTGCGCGGGATATATTGTAGTGCACAAGTATGTGGGCAAACACAGGTGCAACCTCTATTCCCTCACTCTTATAGTCATGGGACGGGAATCCGACAAGACCGGAGTGAAATCTGGCGCAGGACCGACGGCTTTACGTGCAAGGCACGGATTACACAACTTAGTCACAAGTATCGTAATACACTATTTGTGTATAGCCGTCGGCGGAGCCCGTGAACGGGACGCCGTCGGAGGAGGCTCCGCGTCGGCAAGGGCGAGTGACCAACCAGCTGCAGTTCCTCCAGAAGAACGTGATCAAGGCCGTGTGGAAGCATCGGTTCGCGTGGCCCTTTCACCAACCTGTGGACGCTAAGAAGTTGAACCTTCCTGTGAGTACAAGCTTGGCGATCTTTGCCTTGATCTTTGATACACCAGGGGGGCCTTGTCTGTATTTGGGTGGTTATGTAATTTAGTTGTTATTAAAAAAACCGGCCAAGTGTGAGTCGAACTCGTGCGCCGAGGGTTCCGTACCTACCCATTATACCGCCATTATATTATTATTATTATATATATGTTTAAACTTTTTCATTTTTTGGAATTTTTTCATTATTTGTGCTGTAAGACCTTGCTTTTTGCCAAATTTCGTGATTCTAGGTCAACGGGAATTACTAGTTTTCAACCCAAAATCTATAGGGTACTTCTGGTTGACCTAGAATAGGGTATTCGACTACTTTTAGAAAATCATCTTAAATTGTTAATAATGCTATGCTGAAGCTAACAAAACGTATATTTCGGCATAATTTTCAGTATTTTTCATAAAAATCGAGTAATAAATTCAAAAAAATAAATTGCCGCCGAAACGTTCCATTTGCTCTCATGACGTAACAGTTCACATTTCAAACAATGACAATTCCACATCCCATATGTGGCGAGGACTGTGACGTCATTCGAGATCACGGAACGTTTTCGGTCACGTGACCATGGCCGGAATTATAGCAATTTTATTTAATGTTTTCTAATTAAATAAATCTTTATTTTTTAGTTTTGTCGTATGGAATAATGTTTTTAGATAATAATCTTTTAGGATGACACCAAATGAAACGATATTTTTAATATAGTCAAATACCGTATTGTCAATTTTGGTTAAAAGCAAGGTCTTACAGCACAAGTAAAGGGAAAATTCCGAAAAATAAAAAAGTTGAAAATTTAGGTTTTATGTACTTACAAGTTTTCTCGAAAATCTAAATTTGCCCATATCTTTTTATCGTGTTTACTCAGGAGTCAGGACCTTGATTTTTATACACCTAATAGGGACTATAGACCTAAGTATCTGGTATAAATTTTAACTTGCTAGGTCCATCCGCTCCTGAGAAAATCGGTGGTGACACACGGACAGACGGACAAGAGAGTGATCCTATAAGGGTTCCTTTTTTTACCTTTTGAAATACGGAACCCTCAAAAGTGACTAAGTAACTACATTGTCTTCTGTTCCGTCTCTATGTAATGTTTTTGTGTAATAGAATAGACTTTTACAAAGTGCTCTCGAAAGCCGATTACTACTACTAGGTATGTCGCGGTGTCCATTCCATCAGTCTTTTGCGAAGATTTACTGCTTATATCATTTCGGTTTATTGCCAAAGTTAGCTAGATAAATTAGTAGTTTGACGTTTATTTTTTGGAAATATTTCGAAATATACTACTAAATTACATAGTCTACAGATATAGAATAAGGCCTAAAGGTGGTTTGCCGTAGTTTGACACCTGCACCAAAGATGACGATTTAAATTACGTATAACATAATATGGTACTTTTATTGATATTAAAATAATTATTTCAACCTTTTAGGATTACCACAAAATCATCAAAAAGCCTATGGACTTGGGCACCATCAAGAAGCGTTTAGAGTCAAACTACTACTATTCAGCTCAAGAATGTATTCAGGACTTCAATACAATGTTCACAAACTGTTACATCTACAACAAACCTGGAGAGGATGTAGTTGTAATGGCGCAGACTTTAGAGAAACTATTTCTAAATCGGGTAAGAAAACTTAAAGCTTTTTGCCTTATTGCAATATAAATTGTTGCATTGTGAAGAAGTTGTGTGAGAAGAATAATAAAATCTTGGTTCAAAGAAAAAAGAAGTAGATGATCCATAGGAAACCCATTGTTCATCGGGTCACGAAGCTGATATGGCAATGGGCGGGGCTGTTGCGTGGACATCGATGCAACAGACCTATGTCTTGTGGTGGACGTCTATCCTATTAATATTATAAATGCGAAAGTTTGTGAGGATGGATGTATGGATGTTTGGATGGATGGATGGATGGATGGATGGATGGATGGATGGATGTTTGTTACTCTTTAACGCGACAACTAATGAACCGATTTTGCTGAAATTTGGCACAGACATAGATTATAGTCTGGAATAGCACATAGGCTACTTTTTATCCCGGAAAAGTAAACAGTTCCTGCGGGATAGCATCGCTATTTTTTACGCATATGTCCTTCAAAATTCGCGCAATGGAGTTTTATATTAACGTGTTTTTTTTTTGTATAGGCAAAGTTAAGGGCCTGAAAAGTGACAAAGGCTACTTTTTATCCCGGGAAAACAAACAGTTCCTGCAGGATATTAGTATTCTACTTTTCACATATTTATCCTTCAATTATGCGCCAACGGAGTTACAGATTGACGTGGTTTATTGGATAGGCATAGTTGAAGACTTGAATAGTGACAAAGGCTACTTTTAAACCCGGGAAAACAAACAGTTCGCGCGGGATATTAGTATGCTACTTTTCACATATTTCTCCTTCAATTATGCGCCAACGGAGTTACAGATTGACGTGGTTTTTTGTATGGGTATATTTGAGGACCTGAAAAGAGAAAAAGCTACTTTTATCCCGGAAAAACAAACAATTCCCGCGGGATATTCGTATGCTACTTTTCACATATTAATCCTTCAATATGCGCCAACGGAGTTACAGATTGACGTTGTTTTTTGAATAGGCATAGTTGAGGACCTGAAAAGTGAAAAGGCTACTTTTTATTCCGGGTAAACAAACAGTTCCCGCAGGTTATTCGTTTGTTACTTTTCACATATTTATCCTTCAATTATGCGCCAACGGAGTTACAGATTGACATATTTTTTTTGATAGGCATAGTTGAGGACCTGAAAAGTGAAAAGGCTACTTTTTATCCCGGGAAAAGAAACAGTTCCCGCGGGATATTCGTATGATACTTTCACATTTTTACCCTTCAACTAGCTGATGCCCGCGACTTCGTCCGCGTGAATTTAGTTTTTTGTTTTTTTTTGTATTAAAACCTTCCGTGGAACTTAAGGAACATACAAAAAAATAAATTAACCGAATTGGTCAATCCATTCTTGAGTTATGCGCTTACCAACATTCATTTTTATTTATATAGATTATGTGCTAAGGGAGTTACATATTGACGTGATTTTTGGGATAGGCATAGTTGAGGAACTGAAAAGTAACAACGGCTACTTTTTATCCCGGGAAAACAAACAGTTCCCGCGGGATACCCGCTCCCTACTTTTCACATATTTATCCTTAAATTATGCGGTAATATGCATGCATGCATGTTTGTATGTATGCATGCATGTATGTATGCGTGTATGTATGTATATAATATGTATGCATGCATGTATGTATGTATGTGTATGTGTGTGTGTGTGTGTGTGTGTGTGTGTGTATGTATGTATATATGTATGTATGTATGTATGTACGCATGCATGTATGTACATATCTATGTGTGTATGCATGTATGTATGCAAGTATGCATTTTTGTACGTATGTATGCGTGTATGTATATATGCACAGAACAAACAGTCCCCGCGGGATACCCGCTCCCTACTTTTCACATATTTATCCTTAAATTATGCGGTAATATGCATGTATGCATGTTTGTATGCAAGTATGCATGTTTGTATGTATGTATGCGTGTATGTATATATGTATGCATGCATGTATGTATGTATGTATGTGTGTGTGTGTATGTATGTATATTGTATGTATGTATGTACGCATGCATGTATGTACATATCTATGTGTGTATGCATGTATGTATGTATGTTTGTATCCTCCCCCTCCATTAACTACATTAACTATATTCGATCCTACTTATCCCACTAATATTATTAATGTTGTTAAGTTAGTGTTAAGTTTGTGAGGATGGATGTATATTGTATACGGATGTATGTTTGTGTAGTTGTAGTATAGGGATGTATGGATGGATGGATGGATGTTCTCTGAGATAGGGGTTGAACTATTTTGACTGTTTTACTCCATAACTTCGTTGAATTTAAACTAATTATTATTATTATTTTAACCGACTTCAAAAAAGGAGGAGGATCTCAATTTAACGGAATCTTTTTTATGTATGCTCACCGATTACTCGACGACACCTGAACCGATTTGAAAAATTCTTTTTTGTTTCAAAGGGTCCCAGGTGGTCCCATTTAAATTTTATCGAAAAATCAACAATAAATTATAGACTTTGTAGTGGCGCGGTCGTTTAAATGTATGTTCCCGGGACAAAAAGTAGCCTGTGTTATTTTCCAGGTCCTCAACATTACCTGTGTAAAAAACCACGTCAACTATATGCACTTGCACTTTATATGTGAAATATTATATATAGTGTGATGGGTTCTCCTTCAAACAGAGCTACGGATCGACGTGATTTTTTGCAAGGATACCTATAGTTGACCTGAAGAGTGACAGGCTACTTTTTATCCCGCAAAATCAAAGAGATCCCGAGGCATTTTAAAAACTAAATTCACGCAGACGAAGTCGCGGGCATCAGCTAGTATGTTGATAAGACGCGACGATAAGGATATTCTTTGCTTTGGAATAATATTAATATGCTTTGGAACAAACAAACAACAATTCATCATCATCCCATGAATGGCTCACCACTAAGCGCAGGTCTCAGAGAAGGGTTATAAGGCCATAGTGAACCATGCTGGTCCAATGCAAATTGGCAGACTTCACACACCTTTGCAGCAGATTGTGCAGATTTTCTCACGAAGATTTCCCTCTGTAGAAGCTTTTAACATTTAATTTCTTAAACACACATAACTTGGAAAAGCCAGAGGTGAGTGCCCGGCATTGAACCTGCGACCTCCCAAATAGGAGACCGCAGTACTAACAACTAGCCTATCTCTGCTTCAAACAACAAATATTATAATATTTTAGATAACTCGTTTTTCTTATTGAGCCGAAAGCCAGAGCTAATTTTTTTTATTGTCAAAGAGAGAGGAGAGCTGGTATTCCATGCGCACGTTGTATTCAGATAGCGCAAATGGACAAGGAGGAAAAGGAGATCGAGATGCCGTCGAACAGCAACAAGGGCGCGGTGAAGAAGCGCACGGGCGGCTCGAGCGGCGGCCCGGCGGCGGCTGCGGCGACGCCCGGCGCGGCGCCCGCGCGCGCCACGCCCGCCAAGCCCGCCGCGCCCGCGCCGCTGCCCGCCTTCGTCGGCTCCACCAACACCACCACCACGCCCACGCTGAGCGCGCCCGCCGCCACGCCGCCCGCCACGCACACGGGCCTGCCGCAACAGGTGACATTTTCACATACTCTTATTTAACTTGCTATGTATGTTTAGGTCGAATCTTGCAAGACGAATTAGAACCACTTCCTGGTTTCCGATTGAGCTGGAATTTTGCATGTAGGCACAGTGTAGACTGTATGTAAATCAGATGAAATGCAAATGAAAATTATTGTGAAATAGAGCAGCTCATCTGATGATGGATGAGGAAGGTGGCTATGGGAACTCTGTAGTAAAACGACGTAACCCGTATACGTACCCGTATAACGACGTAACGAGTATGGGCTTCTTTGGTTTGTTTTGCCAAGAACTCTGGTCCTAGATGATATCCAGGGTCTGATGATGTAACCAGCTTCTAAAAGCTTATTTAAAAAAAAAAAAAATTTTAATTTACACTTGTTTAAACTATATATTTTGCTTCAGGTAGCAACACAACCTTCCAATTTCCACGTGACCCAAGCAGCTGCCCAACCGGTCCCCACAATACCGGCGGTCACGCTGCCTCAGACCCAACCCGCCAAGGTTAGTTACTCCTTATGTAAAATATTGTGGGTATGTTCCGAATTAATTCACTGCCAGCACTGCTCAGTGCTCTCACTGGTGAAAAATTCGTCCCGTTATTGACTGCCAGTACACTGCCGCAGTATCCTAGGGTAATATATGACGTCATAAAACGCCGAGCACTGGCGCTTTCGAGGTAAGGTGCTCTCAGTACTTTGATCATGTGATCAAAAAACATAACAGCGCCTAGAGATTTAAAAATGGGCATGACAGTATACCGGATTGCGTTCCGTTATAAACAGTAACCAGTATAGCAAACTAAAAAGGATTGGCTTCACAGTATACTGGATTGACGTAACACCTTACAGTGGGCACAGTGTATTTCGGAACATACCCTATATTTTGTACCCTTACCAAAACACACAGGGTATGTTCCCCTGTTTGAAATTGGGTTTGCTACACTACACCTCATTGTGGAAACACTGCATACATAGCATAGTATTTATTGTTGTTTTGAAAAGAGCAACCGCCGAGTTTCTTGCTGGTTCTTCTCGGCAGGAAGGGCATTCCTAACCAATGGTAAAGTCAAACGATTCAAAAGCACTTGTAAAAAGTTTATTTGAATAAAAAATATTTCTATTCTATTCTACTATCCAAGTGATCAATACTATTTTCTATCACATTGATATTTATTTGTAGGTGAAAAAAGGCGTTAAAAGAAAAGCTGACACAACGACGCCCATGGGCAGCTCCTTCGAAGGCGGCTACACAACCCCCACCATCGAGCAACAGAGCGGACCCAAGCCGGCCAAGATATCTACTAGAAGAGAAAGTGGAAGGCAAAAAAAGGTATTAACTAGATTTTAAACTCGGGCTGTGTATGCGATGTATTATTTGAGGAGCAATTTTATGTGAAAAGGAAAGGACAGCAACAAACACGACGCGCAAGTTTAGCCACTCACTCCAAAAAGTAAGAGAGTTTTGGCTGGGAGGTGTTTAATGCATCCACCATATAGCCCTGACCTTGCACCTTCGGATTTCCACCTGTTTCAGGCTAATTCTTTAGGCAGTGTCAGGTTAACATTAAGAGAGGACTGCAAAAACTACTTGTCGCGTTTTTTTTAATCAGAAGTCCCAAAATTTCTACAGCCACAGGATCATGTCACTACCTACAAGATGGCAAAAAGTCATTAAACAAAATGACACATAATTAATGTAATTAAATGTAAATAAATTTTGAAAAAAAAAGTCTTGAATTTACACATAAAATGCGAAGAAACTTTTTCTCAACCTATTTTATATATTACACATTAATATATATATAGCTACTGGGGCTGATTGACTGATTCACTGATTCACTGACTGACTCATTGATCACCTCTCCTGTAAAATTTTGTATGAAAAACTTTTTTTTCACTGATGGTATTGTATAGAGGAAAAAAATTCATTCGGAGGAAAAATATGGAGAGAGCTGATGATTGAGGATATCGGAGACGGGTGAAGAGCACGGCCAGGGTATCGAAGATAGGTTGGGGGTTCTCGAACAAATGTCACTCGAAACCTCATCCAATTCGCAGTGAGCTGAAAAAAAATTCAAAATGGCGGAAAAAAGATGGCCGCCATACAAATTTCTTCGGTGTCTATCTCGGGGAGTATAAAAGATGGAAGAGTGGTTTCTTGGCAAAAGATGATCAGGACGCAAAGGTCTATTTGATGAATTGAAAAAAAATCCAAGATGGCGGAATGTTTTTTCTCCATACAAAATATATGGCGAATATTGAATAGACTAGAAGCTGAGAACTATGCAAGACTTTGATACGGTTCCTTTTCAAAATTTGTTTTTATAAAAGAATTGACAAATGATGAGATATGATGATCGAGGGTTTGGAAGGTGGGTGAGGAGCACGGGCAGGGTATTGAAGACAGGTGGGAGGTGCTCAAACAAAAAATACTCGAAACCTCATCCAATTGGCAATGAGCTGAAAAAAAATTCAAAATGGCGGATTCAAGATGGCGGCCATACCAATTTCATAGGCATCTATCTCGGAGAGCATAAAAGATGGAAGAGTGGTTATTTGATAGAAAATGATCAGGACCTGATGAAGTCCACTTGACGACAGAAAAACCGCGGTCCGCTTGCGGGCCGCGCACCCACGCGCCCTACTAGTATATATATATATATATATATTGTTTGTAATATATAATTATATACAACATATATTACAAACCTCAAATTGTTGGTCTAATTTTTTTTAATTTTTACACGTATAATTATTGTCTCTTCCACCTTACCGCCTTGCGCCCGTACCGCGCCAGTGTAGATAAGCGCGGCGAAACCGGACAGTGACGTCATAGTAGCGTCACGTTTAACTTAACGTAGCTGCAGTTGATTCGTGCTGCCGAATTTAACGCCAAAAACGCTCACCAGGAGCGCGGCAGTTGTTTTCATACAAAATTTCATGTCGGCGTTAACTTTACCTTTACTATTCGAAAGTTGAAAATGTTCGTGCTTAGGCTAATGAACGTTACTCGAACGAACTCTGTCTTGATTTCCTGTTAAGTGAGAATGACGTAATTGATGCAGGCGAGTCGAGTGGTGGAGGACGGCTTCAAGCTGGACGGCCTGACGGCGGGCGCGGGCGCGGGCGCGTCGCACGCCGCCACGCCGCAGCTCGCCAAGGGCAAGGAGAAGCTCTCCGACGCGCTCAAGAGCTGCAACGAGATCCTCAAGGAGCTCTTCTCCAAGAAGCACTCGGTGAGATGCTCACTGCCATTGCGAATGTACCCCTATCTTGTAGTGGCACCAGCTGAGGCGGGCAGGCCTCAAGTACTCGTAATATCTCGCTGCAGTATGGTTAATGCTCACTTGCACTTACAGGCCAGGGCCGTATCTTCGTATATAACGATACATTAAAGCATTGAAATAATAATAATAAACGGAGACAAATATTAAAAATTTGAATAAATATCGATTAAACTTTCACGAAAGGCAAAACTACTAATGACCTATTCCATAATGTCTGTGGTATCTGTTGAGCGTGCTTAGCATAGCCGTCACGATGTACAACATTATTTATGACCCCTGCAGTAAGAAATTGTGAATACTATAGTTTTCTTTTCTCGGAAAAAAATCGCCGTCTCTTTTGTTGGTTTGGGGTGATTCTGGCGTGGAAATAAAAGTTATCTTTACTTCATCTCTGCCTTCTATGATTTTATCTACTGAGCAGTAGAATCTGGATTATCACTTATAGAGTGAAGTACTGTAGAGAGGATGCTCTCATAGAGGTCGAGACAGAAAAACTACCCTCATTTGAAAGGTTTTTTTACATATGATGGGACCTGGCGAATACGCTCATATAAGTTTCTCCCGAATCCAATCGGCAGAAGTCTTTATTTTAAAAGAATGTCTTTAAAATTTAGATCTGGTGCTTCTACTTGTGATGTTCTATTGTTTTATGTATTTTAAGGATCTAATGTATTTAGAATTAACGGTTTTTGACAGGGTTATGCATGGCCATTTTATAAACCTGTGGATGCGGAGTTACTAGGTCTACATGATTATTTTGATATTATTAAGAAACCTATGGACCTTGGGACTGTAAAACAAAAGATGGATACTAGAGCTTACAAAACTGCTGCAGAATTTGCAGCGGACGTTCGCTTAATATTTACGAACTGCTACAAATATAATCCGCCCGATCACGACGTGGTCGCGATGGCTCGGAAACTTCAAGATGTTTTTGAAATGAGGTAAGAAACTAATGTGACAGTAAATACAGGCTGTCCCAATATTCAAGGACAAGCGGGGAGCTTTAAGTTAATCTAAAGAATAGCAGGAGGTAAAAAAGATATTAAAAAGTATAGTTTTTTAGTGTCACAGCATGCATACCTACCATAAATAAAAAATCCTAATACATAATTTGACCCAAAAAAACTGGAACAAAATTTTTTTATTTGAACTTTGGTAATTTGGGTTTTATTTTAGATTGGGGTCAATTACAGGGTTTTATAGGGTGTCGCTACCAAAACGTAGCACAGTATAGTATGTTGACATTGTCAAAATATACTTACTGCAGTCACTTACTTAGATTTTTGAGTTTTTTCCACAAGTGGCTGGCTATAGATCATACTCTGAATTACTCTGGCTCTGCTCAAGACTCAAGATACAGTTAAAATGAGACACAAATGTGTCATGACATAAATCTGTCTCGTTTTAACAGTCCTCTGCCTCCTGTTCTCCACTTGAATGTTGGCACACCCAGATGATAAAAATTGGTTTAACTTTTAGTGGTTATTAATATTAATTTGTAAATGTGTTTTAAGATATGCAAAGATTCCCGATGAACCAAGTCATGTAGGAGTGCCACATGTAGATAAAGGTAGTTCGGCATCCAGTTCAGAATCGGGCTCTGAGTCCGACACAGAGTCGGATGACTCGGAGGAAGAGAGGAATAGGGCGGTGAAGTTGTTAGAAAAGGAACTGCTTGCACTACAAGAGAAAATGAGGAAACTTGTCGAGGAATCGAGCAACAAGAAAAAGGCGAAAAAGAAAGTGAAAGACAAGTCACAGAAAAAACAAGTCTCAAACAGTGCGATTCCAAAAGCGAACGCTGTCGCGACGTACAATGCTAAAGCAAATAATATTGGCGAAAACTTAGGTAAGTGTCAGTTACAATTATTGTTGAAAATTACAAAAAAATTGTTGCCTAAGCTTATCTTATAACATTTTACACAGTCAATAAAAATCGCAGTAGCAGTCTTAAAAATTATCTGCAAAATTGGGTATTTGACTATATTCATTATTTATAATCGAAAATGTAACATGCAAGAATAACATATTTTGTGAAAACAGAAAATAAATCGGTCAAAAAACATAAGTTGTAAGCCATATTATATATTTTACCATGGTTTTACTATGACTGTCTCTGTCTCTTTCTAAAACAAAATTTTCTATGAAGTTTATGGAGCTTTTGAGTTTTGAATTCACACCTCAATAGCGCTCTCTTTGTCTAACAGGTAACTTTATTTCCGAGACTAGTTGAGATATTATTTAAAAAAGAAAAATGGCATTATGATTTATGTTACATATAATATTAAATAAATAAAAAAATATCAGTCAACTACCCAATTACTTTCTTACATGACCCAAAGAAGTTAAAATATATTTATAATCAATTTTTTCTGAACTGTCTTAAAAGGTAAACCAATCGCAGAAAACGTTTCAGAGGAACGCGTGACCGACGAACGTAGTCGGGACCTTACGAATTCACTTCACTTGTAGCACGGTTTTATTATCAGAGCGGTAAGAACTGTGAGCTGAGCTTAGCGCGTCGCTTACGCCTTTCTACGGGAAACCATTTGTTTACCTTTAAGACAGCTAAGGAAAACAGATTATAGTTTCACATCGTTCATCTCACACATCGCTGTATCTGTAGTAGTGAATATCGCGCTGGAGACTTCCAGTCTCGACTTCCAGGCGATAAGGTCACGCGTACTCAGCATTCCTGTAGGTAGGCCTATACAACACGCTTTAAATCTTCTTCTTTCTTCTTTATCAACCGATAGACGTCCACTGCTGGACAAAGGACTCTTGCATGGACTTCCACAGGCCTCGGTCTTGCGCCGCCTGGATCCAGCGGCTCCCTGCGACTCTTTTGATGTCGTCGGTCCACCTGGTGGGGGGTCTGCCAACACTGCGCTTCCCGGTGCGGGGTCGCCACTCCAACAACTTGGGACCCCAACGACCATCAGCTCTTCGAACTATGTGCCCCGCCCATTTCCACTCAAGTTTCTCGACTCGCCAAGCTATGTCGGTGACTTTGGTTCTCCTACGGATCTCCTCATGTCTGATTTGATCCCGCAGGGACACTCCGAGCATAGCTCTCTCCATCGCCCGCTGAGCGGTCCTGAGCCTACTTATGAGGCCCTTAGTTAGTTAGCGTTAGCTTTAAATCTGAAACCGGCCAATGTGTGCGCAGCGACGGCCGGTGTGCGCGGCAAGACGGGCAGCAAGCGCGGCGCGGGGAGCGCGGGCGCGGCGGCGGCGGCGGGCGGCGCGGGCAAGGCGGCGGCGCGCGCGCCCGCCAAGAAGAAGAGCTCCACGCCCGCGGCCGCGCCGCCGCACCACGCGCCGCCGCACCACGCGCACCACGCGCACCCCGACTCCGACGACGAGGATCTCGCCAAGCCCATGTCCTACGACGAGAAGCGACAGCTCTCGCTCGATATCAACAAGCTGCCCGGTCAGTATCGCACCACCACTGCCACTGGGTATGTTCCGATACACACTGCGAGCACTGCTCAGTGCCCTCACTGGTGAAAAATTCGTTCCGTTATGGACTGCCATTGTACACTGCTACTCCTATATGACGTCATAAATCGCCGCCATTTTTGTACTGTGAGCACTAGCGCTTTCGACGTAAGGTGCTCTCAGTATCTGATCACGTGATCAAAAAACATAACTGCGCCTAGAGGTTTTAAAATGGGGATGACAGTATACTGGACTGTGTTCCGTTATGCAAACTAAAAAGGAACAACATCACAGTATACTGGATTGACGTCACACCTTACAGTGGTCACAGTGTATATCGGACCATACCGGACTATCTATCCATTTTGTTTTTACTATTTCAAATTTTTTGTTATGGACATAGAAAATACTGCAGTTTGATTTGACTCAATAAGCGACAGGGCGTGTGTTGTAGTCACAATAACACATTATCGTTCACTCAAAATTGCCCATAAAACTAGTGGTTCGCCCCGAACTGAGATCTCGCGGTATCCCATAATTCCCATAAGGTAGTTTTAACTATATTGTAATTAAAACGCGCCGAATCTGATGACGTCAATAGTCATCTGCTTTCGTGGATGGGATGCGTATGCCTACAGTATTTTACTAAAATTCAGCTGGTTCGCTGAACGGGTGTTACGTAGTATACGATTTCATAATAAAAAAAATTATAAACTGCCATGACTGCGCGCTTGCGGCTTCTGCGGCGAGCATGTCTAGATGCGCGCTCATCTTTACATTCATAGACACGGTACCATTATACGGTAGTAAATAGGTGCTAACGTCTAATTATTATTGTAAATAGAAACGGATTTACTTTTGCAAAAACAACGTGATACTTTTATTGATAATAATTTGCTAATTGAATAACATAATTAGTAATAGACAAAATAAGAATAGCTGACGCAAAACTGTATTTACAATATTAAAGACAGCGCCATCTATTAACAGTATAGTGAAGTTTTGTTAAAAACATTGATGCCCATTAAAACTTAAATAATTTCGTTTCTTTATAATATTTATCTAATCTTAGTATTTGTTGTTCAAGTACAGAATATAACTCAAATTATGTGTAAGTTTCAATTTTTAAAATAAAGTGGTTTTAGAGATCTAGCCTCGAATAAAATCTCCACTTTGGAAGCCCCCGATTTCGTCAATTTTAGGAAAAAAAAAAAACTTTTGTACTCTGTTCCAAATTATCTTTAAAATGAGGTACTGCAACCCTATGAAATGCAAAAAAATATATTTTACTTCGCATTTGCTTCTATGAGAGCCCCCCTGAAATAAAGATTTTTATAACTTTTTAAGCCATTTTCGCCTGGAGGCCATCGGTTTACATATCATATCTAAAATTGAAGTAATTACGTTCAGTAATTCAGAAGTTATAAGGCTCTGACAGACGGACGGACGGGCGGACAAGTGCAAATTCACTCAAGTAAACTCAGAGACCTTCGCTTCGCTCGGTCGATAATGTTTTCATCTCATTTATTTTTATCAATTATTATACCTAGGTGACAAGCTGGGAAAAGTAGTCCACATCATTCAGAGTAGAGAGCCTTCACTGAGGGACTCTAATCCAGATGAAATCGAGATCGATTTCGAAACCTTAAAACCATCTACGCTTAGAGAATTAGAAAGCTATGTTGCATCGTGTCTTCGGAAGAAAACGCGTAAGTATATTTAATATTGTCATTTTAAAATAGTGAGCCGCACTTCTTCAACAGAATAGCTCTAAATATCTGTTACAATAAAATTAATTATTTCCGATTGGCAGTATATAGATCTTGGAATTTTCTAAGTAGTCGTAGAAGCATTGCGTACATTTTTTTAGAACTGTTAAAGTGAATAATTTATTTATGTCCTAGCTCCTAATAGCAGCTTTTCTTTGATTAATAGGAGCCTCTTATTAATCAAAGATAAGCTTAGTTATTCATTATTTTCATACTAGCTGATGCCCGCGACTTCGTAATTTTGTCTTCAAATATCCCGCGGGAGCTCTCATTTTCTGGGATAAAAAGTAGCTTAAGTTACTCTTCTGGCCCTCAACTGTACCCATGCAAAAAATCACATCGATAAAACCAACAAGCAAACGCACTTTCGCATATTTTACAACATTAGTAAGGATTTCAGCCAATTTACGCAATACTTATACTTAACGGTTTTTATTTTAGATCGAAAGGTGTCTGGCAAATCTAAAGATGAACAAATGGCTGAAAAGAAACAAGAATTAGAAAAACGGTTACAAGATGTATCAGGGCAATTAGGAACGCATAAGAAACAACAAGCTAAAAAAGGTGTGTATTATATTATTTCAATTAATATTATACAGTGTACATACTTTATTAATTGTACAGAAAAACAGTTTATTTCTTCTTTTTTTTTTAAATCAATGTTTCATATCATTTAAAATTATAGGTATGTTTGTCATTATTTCAGTAGGTACAAAAAAAAATTATCAATATGCAATTGGGTATTTGACTGAAATTCTTTTAGTTAATTAAAATAACGTTTTTAAATATTATAACACAATGCCATTTTTCTTTTTTTAAATATCTTAACTAGTGTCAGAAATATAGAGCTTCAAAGTTTCCTGTTAGACAGAGAGAGCGCTACTGAAGTGTGATGTCACAATTGGTCAGCAGCTCCATACACACTCCATAGAAAATTTCGTTGTAGAAAAAGACGGATACAGTCACAGTTAAACAGCTTATAACTTTTTATTTTTTGACTGATTTAATTTCTGTTTTTACAAATGTTACTCTTATACGAGGGTAAATCAAAAAGTTCTTAGAATCGCTATAAAAATACGACAAAATATAAATATAATTATTTTATTTTTCAACGTAATCTCCTTCTAAGTCAATACATTAAGAATACCGCTTTTCTAACTTTCTAATTCCTTCCGAAAAAAAATCCTGATCTTGACTCTCAAAAAACTCTTCAACGGCAGCCATAACGGCGTCGTCATCCTCAAATTTAGTGCCACGGATATGTTCCTTAATTTGGGAAATAGGTGAAAATCACTAGGGGCTTAGTCCGGAAAATATGGCGGGTGTTCAATAATGTCAAAGCCAGCATCGCGGATTGCTTTCAGCGCGACTTCCGACCGATGAGCAGGAGCGTTATCGTGGAGAAACAAGACGCCCAATGACAGTTTCCCTCGTCGTTTTTCTTTAACCGCGTCGCGCAATTTTGGGATTAAACTAGCATAGTACTGTCCGGTAATTGTCTGTCCCTTCGGCAGGTAATCAATAAAAATGATTCCTTCACTATCCCAGAACACAGAGTATCCCAAAACCTTGGCAGCGGTAGGAGCCACTCGAAATTTCTTCATGGGCGGCGAGGATGGTCGTTTCCAAGACATGCTTTGTTTTTTTGTTTCAAGATCGAAACCCATGTTTCATCCATAGTGATAACACGACGGCAAAATTGGTCCGGATCTGACTGTAACATTTCGAGATTACGTCTTGAAATTTCCAACCGACGCTTTTTGTTTTCGTCGATTAACATTCGTGGAACCCACCTTGCTGACACTTTTTTGAAACCTAGTGAGTCAGTTAAAATGGATTGTTTGCTGCCAAATGATATCTTTACGATCTCGGCTAAACGTTTTATAGTAATTCTTCTGTCTTCTAAAACTAAATTTTCAATTTTTTTGACATTTTCTTCTGTGATCGAGGTTGAAGGCCCCCCTGAACGAGGATCATCTTCACAGCTCGATCTGCGTCTTTTAAATTCAGCAACCCAGTAAGCAACGGTGGGATAAGGTATAAAATTATCCCCTAATGTCTGCTGGATATCCAAAAATATTTCTTTAGTGGACATTTTTTTCAAGCACAGGTACTTTATCACTGCGCGTAACTCGTTTTTCTCCATTTTTAAGGATTATTAGCAACACTTGGTACTAAATAATTTATTACGTGCGAATGGTACGACCAAAGCGACTGTAACTGCGTAGGAATATTGTATGATTGACACTCTTTAAAATAAATATTAAACTACCAACAAAAATATTATATTAACGTGCACTTCTAAGAACTTTTTGATTCACCCTTGTATGTTACATTTTCGATTATTACAAAAAAAAATATTTTATAATAATAATGAATATCAACATTTTTACAACTGTCAAATATCCACCTATTTTTTATGTTAAGTACATAAAAAATAATTGCATCTACACTAGCGGCACGCTATGATGGCCGGTTTGACACATTACAATAGTGATGTGGAATGTCAATTTATTCTCGAACAAAAAACAATTAAGTTTTGTTTTTGTACCTGATTAAATAGGTTTAATAAAACAAAAATGTATATGTTTATTTAATTTATTTGAACGAACTGAATATTTGAATGAAAATGAATATACATACTTTATATGCACACAAGAAACATATGAATACAAAAGATACCAAAAAAGGTGCCACAAAAGGCCATAATTAATCAGATTCGTCCATACTACTATTTTCACTGTCGTCACTGCTATCATCACCTACATTAATAATTATATGTTCGTTTTCTATAATATTATCTATTTTCACATCTCTTTCATAATCTTCCCTTATTAATTTAACAGTTCTATTCACAACCTTTTCCCAGTCTCCTTTAGTCACATGTTCACAAGCTTCTTCTAATAATTTTAGCATTTTTTTTGTGGTAAATGGGGGTTCTGTATTGTGTCTTGCAGCATATCCCTTAATTTGAGCCCACACCAACTCAATCGCATTATACTCACAATGGTAAGGCGGTAACCGTATAACTCTGTGCCCATGTTCTAATGCTATTTCGTCAATGACGTATCGGATCTTGGTTGGTTTGTTTTCTTTTAAAAGACGTACTAATTCCGCTTTTAACATATTCATGTTTGCATCTACGCCATTTTTACGAAGCCATGCGACGATATCAGCTTTCTTTTGGGATTGGGCAGGTGGCTTGTCAATTTGCATCGAGTGGTATGGGGCGTTGTCCATAATTATAATAGATGGTTCAGGGAGGCTACACAACATTGAGGTAAACCATTCAGTAAACTTTTCTCCATTCATGTCTCCATGATAGTCTCCAGTGGTTTTTGACGCAAAAGCCATGAGAGAACCTTCGACAAACCCGTTGATGGTTCCGGCGTGACAAATTATAAGTCGCGATCCTTTTCCTACAGGAACTTTGGAAGTAGATGCTGCTGTGTCATCGTTCCAAGAACGGCCTACAGTATGGTTAGCATTAAGCCATGTTTCATCCAAGAACACAACATTTTGCCAATTTTTGATTTCTTTCACTTGCCGTAAAAAAGTATACCTTGCCATCGCTATATCAAATCTTTCCATCAATATTTTGCGTTTGTTACATTTTTTGTATCGAAATCCAATGGTCTTCAAAATCTTCGTTAAAGAACTTTCCCCACCGAAGAATAATCCAGCTTCCTTCAGTGAATGCACCAACTTTTTTCTTGTTGGATACTCCTTCTGTAAATAGTAGCCGTAAACATGTCTTCGGATAGCATCGGCATCAAAGCTATCGATGCCTACGACTGGTTTTGCTCGTTTTCTCTTTTTTGGTGTGTGAAGTTTATTTTCTTCTGTGCCAGTCTCGCCATATTTTTTTTTAGTTATCCGTCTAACAGTTCGTTGTCCAATATTAAGCGCATCAGCTACGCGTTCAACCACTGACGTTATAGGTAAAATTGGCCCTCCATTTTGAGCTTCACGATCGAAATAGTTACGAAGGCGTATTACGAACTCACGTGTCTGACTATTTAGAACAGTTCTCTGCGTACGTTCGGTCATATCGACGAAATCCACAACAAAGGGCTTGAACAGAGTCCAAATTAACGAGCAAGGGTCAACAGTAATGCAGTATCAATATTTGAAATCCAAAGCCAGGTCAAAACTATATCACAATCGCATTGCACTGACAGTTTATACTTTTCGAAGCAACGTCAATTCGAAACTGCTTTGTTTTGCATTGAGCATTGACGCGAGTTTGCCGGAGGTAGTAGTTGTGCTAGCCAGCGATCCTATGTGACGATCGTATTAGATTCCATTTTTAAAAATTTTCAATTTAGAAAACCAAATGCCGAGTTGTGGTATATATCATATAAAAATAAAAATTTTACCTTTTGTATGAAACAGCTGATATTTTTTTGCGATTTCAGAGGTTTGTCCACATAGTGAAAATTGTTCATATTCACAAGTACATTCACCCCTTAAATGGTGCAAACTGATTTTTCTACACTTGTATACATTTTAGAAATCAATTTAATAAATAAATTTTGAGTCCTAAACCTAAAACTACATTCGATAAAATTTATGAATCTCTGCACATCACTATCGTCAATAAAGTAATACAATTATTTCCTTCAAAGTCGTTATCAATTAATACGGAACTTCATGAGCGGACAAACGTCAAACCGGCCATCATAGCGTGCCGCTAGTGTATATTTTTTTGTATTTCATTATTTTCATTTGGGATAAATTTTTATTTACACCATGGTAAAGTAAGGAATTGATCAAAAATATAAAAAATTACATGGATACGCTCTATTATGGCAAGAAACGAGTGGAGATTAGTTTTAAACATGTTGCGGTTTGCTGCAGAAGGCTGCAAGGACGGTCTCGGTGGCGGCATGTCGTCCTCGTCCAGCTCGTCCGACTCGTCCAACTCGTCGTCCAGCACGGACACCAGCTCGTCCGACAGCAGCGACAGCGAAGCAGGTTAGACTCAGTACTCCCCCTGCCCCCGCGCCCCCGCGCCGTGTACATTGCGACTTAGGACTCTTAAGTAGCGTACGGAGTGCGCATTCCAGTGTACGCGTACCCTGAAACGCGCCACCTGCACCCATGCGTACACATTTTGATTAACGCACGTTTCAAGCCAAGCTCGCGACGATTCCTCGGCAGTTACCTATCATGTTAGTATCATGGCGTGCAAGTGTTTTATGGCTTCATCTCGCGTTACGAGTTCGCAGTGTTGTACGTATCCATCTGTACGCGTGTTCAACATTGCTAGGCTACGCGTACACTGGAACTCGCAGTCCGTACGAGGCTTAATGATACGTGCATTTAATTAGAGCGATTACAGACTAGCGTATTTTTTCGCACGTATAAGCTCGTATCGGCTTACGCGCTTACACGCTTACACGTGCGCCACATTTTGCGCTTCAAAACCGAACGCGCGTACGCGCGCTTATTCCGGTGTATTCGCTTGAACCGGTGGCTTATAAGCGCGACAACGCTCGAACGAGTCGCGAGTGTGGCAAAGGGCGAGCCTATACGCGCTACCAAATACGAGCTTATCCGCGCCGAAAAAACGTTAATCTGAAACTGCCCTTAAGGCGAGACTTCACGTTACGAAACGTCGACGCTTGAGATTTATGATTAGTTTTAGGTTAAAGCCAATTGTTCATAATTGAGAATGAAGTCTTAAAGGTTTTACCCTTTGCCAGTATTTTTTTAAAGTGTGACTGATCGCGGTACTCCTTTTTTAAATATACGTGGGATGGGGATGAAAACAGTTTTATTAGAATATTTGATTGATTCTAGTCTGAGTGTGTCGACTACTGAACGTATGGTGCGAGTCCATAGTTATTTGGAATCCCAAATATTTTATTGAACCGCTTCAATATTATTATTTCTAATATGAAATTATTTCAATGAAATCAATTTTAGCCAGAGATACTTCATACTGATAAAATAATTACTTGCATCAATAATTTTACATAATATATTTTATTTATTTATTGACCTTTCATCTTTCAATTTTTATAATCTATTTGCAATATGATTGTTGTGATTGTTATTTTAATTCATTAGGTAAAAGCAACAACTGAGAGAGTGATCACTATGTGGATTGTGGATGATTCACAATATGAAAGACAGGAGCGTTGCGAGCGAGCGTATGGTTGAGCGTTGAATGCTGTTTTGCATCAAATCGATTTTAATCAGATATTTTGTACTTTTTTATTTTAACTCCTCGATTATGCAACATTTATGTTGTCTAGGCGGAAGCACCTCGCAATGATTGTATTTTATAATAGTACTTACTTTCCTAATTCGTAGGAACTTAGTTGTGTGCATGTTTGCGTGCGTGTGTTGCAGATGTAGTTCTGTATGATTTATATTACTGTGATATTGGAAAGAGGGATACCTTTATATTCGATCAGACGGTTGTCGAAATTAAAAATTTGTCGAATGCAAGAAATGTTGGTAAAGGCACAAAACAGTTAAACCGTTAGTATGGAGGGCAAGCCAGCTTTTGGTGTTCGCTGACAATCGTAACTGGTGCCGGTAAGACATATATTTTTATTTGGTTTGCTTTCATAAGCCAATAGGAAATACCTTTTCACATTAATAATATTTTTAACTATATCATGTCCTCGAGTGCGACCCTATTTCATTTGCATCCTTAAAATTGAAATGTCTATGTAAGAATCGCTATCGGAAACTTCAGATCTTAGGGCCATGGTCGCTTTGCGTGCAGAAGCCGCGGCCGCACGCCGCGCCGGAGCCAGCCGCGTCCCGCTCGCGTAATGCAAACAATTGTGTAAGGACGGATACCGACTAGCAAGCAAACTGTACAGCACACCCTTCTTACACTCATACCCTTTGTTCTCTTGCGACGAGGATGTATCTTAGTGACATGTTGTAGTTAAAAATGTAATTCATTGAAAAGGTATGGTTTATTGGTTGAACGCTTGTTACTCGATGCTTGCTCCCAAAATTCAGACTCGTAAACGAAAAAGTATATCACGACGGAAGAATCACCTAAAGCTGGCTTCCTTCCTTCCACAAATTGTTTGCAAACTTGTATATTTAACATAATATGTATTATAAAGATAGTGAAATTGTTCACGACACAGATGAATATAATATTGTTATCGGAATTGTGCCCAACTACTGTAGCTTCCCATTGATAGTTGTTTGTTATATGTATATATATATATCAGGCAGCTCATGTTTCTTTGATGTATTTTAGCTTTAATTCACCACAAAATTGTAATTTGTGTCATGTCGTACCGAAGGAGGAAGGGAGATGAATATTATGGTGCAATAACTGTTGTGTGTCACGACAGGTGCTTGGAAGAACACAATATGCATTTCATGTTCCGATATTAAGAAATCCTTGTACGAAACTCGTCGAACTCGTCGTTTTCGTTCTGTCGTAAAAAATTACGAATTTAGCGTACAAACAAAATCTGAGGGCCTCAAGTTTCTGGACAAGATTCTTTTTAATATTTACTATTAAAATATTATGAGACATCATAACTGCGACTGGAATATAGTTATATAACTATTATTATATACTTTAAATATTACTTTAATTAGCTTTATTGATAAATAATATTTTAGGGACTTAGGTCTAAAGATGCAAATATATAATTATAATACTATAGAGTATAAAATATCATTTTATCCTATTTATTTAATTTCCTTAATACGTACTACACACGCATTGTTTATAATATTGCTTCACAATACAAAATTGTGAACTGTAGCATAATATAAACAATAACTTTTGTAGATGTTTTCTGAAAAGCATCATGTACTAGGACTAATGAAAGTATCTGTATAATAGAAACTTGTGTAGAAAAAAAGTGACACAAAATGACATCACAAATTGTGATTTTTGGGTTGTCTTGATACTTTTAGCTTAATATCTATGAATGTTTTATTTCATTTTTAGAAGATTTTTATAGTATTTATTTTATTTTTTTACAATATTATTTGAAATGACTTTATTCATTGTAAGAATCAAAATTGGGCTAACAGTATTTTAATGTAAGTTTTTAAAAATTTAAAGCAAATCAACAATTTTACATTCCTGACGATATCTAAGAAAATATAGGAATAATAGTTATAAATTATTGAAGCAATAGAATTTTCATACAAGTACAATATTTTATATTTTGATAAGTTAAGCATTAGTCACACATTTTACAGAAGTAGGCAAAGGCGAGCGATTTTTTGTAATTCTTAATTCTCTTTAGAAGCTAACAAAAAGCAATGTTTCGCTGTTTGTTTTTGTTTGTATATTTCAAAATCTATTTTTGTTATATTTCTTTTGAAGCTATTTCGTCGCCTTTGTCTTATGTTTTGTATGATGTTCGAAAGCGAGCGCTTTTTAAGGGCCAGAAAGAAAGAACAAATTAGTCTGTCTTTATACTCTTATTAGCGTTTTGCAGAATTAGTTTAATGGAGATTATAATAATTGTCAAATGTGAAATAATGATATTATTCAATTGATGAAACAATATGTTTAGATTTTCAATAAGTTTTAAAGTTCTTATTAATAATTGGTACAATGAAGTTATCCTATATTATAGAACATCACCTTTTGATGTTGATTTTAATGAATGTAAACAGAAACACCATGTGTAAATTTTAGATAAGATTTATTTAATCAACCCTCATGACTTTAAATTGATTAGATTGTAAGATTGAGTGGTAAACAAACTTTGTATATAATTCAACATATTACAAAAAAATAAGTAAATCTTTAAGTGACATATTATGAAGTTTATTTTATTTTTCTACCCTGAGATCTGAAGTTTCTATAGCGTCGAATGTTGAAAAGGTATTATTAAGTTTGGGTTTGGTTTTTTACATAGTACAAATTGCCTTCTTTTCAATACCACATACTATGTGTGTCCTCGATATCTACTCTAGTTAAAATTGACTCCTTAGCATTTAAGAAGAATTATAGAAAGCACTCGTATATTTAGATAGGTTTAGAATTCCATAAAGATTTAGATTTTGGTTTCAAAATACATTTTGTTTATGAATCAATTACGTCACTGGTCAAACCAAAAAAAACCTTATGCTTATTTTGAATTAGGTAATTTTTTTACAAAAGAGTAGATATCTTATGTAAAAGTGCAGGTGTGATGACAAAGTGTGATGTATGTCTCTGAAGATTAACCTAAACAGCTAAAATGTGGTGCTCAAGTGGGAAGTTACATAGGTAGGTTGTATACATATATTATCATAATGAAAATGAAATAATTTGTGTAAATTACGAATTAAAAAGTATGTCTTTATTACAGGCACTGGGTTGGGAAAGCCTTCTAAGAAAAAGGTAAAAAAGATGGCTAACCAGCTTCCTTCGCAAACGGTAAACACGGTTCATTAACAAGTTACGTATGAATTAGCAAATTAAAGAAGTCCCGATTGTTCATTTGTAGTTATTTTATTGCAGAAAACGGTAGCACCGGTAGTGGTGTCCGCGCCGGCCGCGCCCGCGCCGCCCGTCGCGCCGCTCGAGCCGGCGCCCACCGGGGACGTGAAGCCGGAAGCGCCGGAACCGACGCCCGCGCCTCAGCCCGACGTCAAAGTTCCGCTCGCTCCGCCCGCCCCCCTCGCGCCGCTCGTCCCCCCCGCCCCCGCGCCCGCACCCGCGCCCGTCCCACCCACCGTCACAGTTCCAGATTCCTCAAATGTGTCCGTTTTGAAAGAAATCGAAAGCCAGAAACCTCTCGTAAAAGCAGAACCACGGAATGGACTCGAAAAAGTTGACACGTGTCACTACATAGATCCCATAGAGCGGTCGCTGGCCAGTCTCGAGCGGAGCCTGCAAGCCGACGTGCCCGTGGACGTCAGCGTCGGCGCGTCCGACGAGTTCGCGCTGCCCAAGCCGCCGGTGGTGCCGGACGCGGCTCACCACAACCTGATGGCTCAGCTCGGCGGGCTGACGGACATGACGCACGTCTCGGAGCAGATTAAGAACGATCTGTACGTGCCGCCCCACAACGGGTTCATGGAAAAAAACGTGAAGCATGAACGCGACACGCAAAGGCCGGATATCAACACCAACGTGCCCGGCATGACGGCGGCGGCGCCCGCGGCTTCCATCTTCGACCCCGTGTACTCGGCGCCGCTCGCGCACTCGGTGGTGGCGCAGTCGCACCCGAGCCTCGCCGCGCCCGTGCTGATGCCGCCCGCCGTGAAGAAGGAGGAAGCGAAGCCGCTGCTGACGCCCAAGCCGATCGAGGACCTCATGGGCCCGACCGCCACCACCAACAACATTATGACTGACCGAGCGAAATACGAAATGGACAAAAAAGCGGAAGACACTAAGAATTCGAATTTTGCTCAAGCCTTTAAACTTAAACAAGAACAGAATTTGAAAAACGCTAGCTCCTGGTCATCTTTGGCTCAAGCTGGCAGTCCACAGAGTATACCTAGCATCGGAACTAACAACCAAATCAAACCGAAACCTGTAATGGACACTTTTCAAGTAAGTATTCTGTACTCTCACTATGAGGCTTGACTTTATTACCATTTTACTTTCATATATTATTGAAACCTATTTTTAATTCAATAGGCATTCAAGAAACAGGCGAGGGAGAAGATAGATCGACAACGAGCGCTAATAGAGCAGCAGGAGTTGCGGAAGAAGGAGCAAGCTGAAAGAGAGAGACAGCGGCAAGAAACAGAAAGGCGGCACCCTGAAGAAGATAAAATGAGGTAAATAAGTTTGAAAATTTCGGATTCGACATCTAAAATATTTTATTTACTCACGGCAACAAACTTACTTAGCGACAAATAAATATATAAAAAGGTAATTTACTAGAAATTAAATAAAGATAATATGGGTTCCATCAAAGAAGCTGCATAATGCATATGTGCAGTTGGCACTGCTGCTGCAAATGACAAGCTGAACTGAATGTGATCATGACTTTAACTGTGTCAGGTGCCCAGGTGTTGTTGAAAGGTTAACAACATACATCCACTCGGAAACGGATTATCATATCACATTATAACGGACTTTTTAATATTATTTGCTATTCTTTGTATAAAATGCCCTAGTACGATAAAATTTGCATCGTTTCGGCATCTCGAAGCGATCGATGCTCGCAAACCGCAAGCGTGGGATGGCAACTAGCAATCCCGCGCTTACATCTAGTCCCCCCTGCCGAGCTTACATTTCGCTGAGTGGCGAGGCGGTGACGATCCCTTTCCAAGTTGGTAATATGTGTGTTTTAGTGTAATTGGTACATTCACTTGACGATTCGAAAGCACTTTGTAAAATTTTATAAAAACATGTCGATGTGCAGGGTGGGTGTCAGCGCGCGCAAGGTGGAGAGCGCGGAGGTGTCGTCGCCGTCGGTGTCGCCGGTGGCGCGCGGCTCGCCGCCCGCCGCGCCCGCCGCGCCGCCGCCCGCCGCGCCCGACAAGCCGCCCGCCTCCGAGCGCGAGCGTCTGCGGCAGCGCGAGCAGGAGCGGCGGCGCCGAGAGGCGGTAAGCGGCGCCACTTTACGTAGCCCACTGAGCTCTATAGTTCATCTATGACTAACACTGGAGAGGCTGCCGTCACATTCTTTTTTGGTCCTACTTATTTGACGCCATTTTAGCGCTGTATGCATAGATACGAATGTCTTTGGAACTAATGTTATTGCAAATGGCGCACCAACCTCTATATTAATCTATGATTTCTGAAATCATATTGTAGAGGTCGGTGCGCCATTTGCAAAATTATTAGTTCCAGAGACACACATACAGTCATACGTCAAATGTGGCGCTTCAAATTGATCCATAAAATTATACTGTCATTTGTATAGATAGGGACAGCCAATCCAGTGTTAACCATAGGCTAATTATAGAGATCAGGAACGTGGCCACTTTGGCACACTACTCTCGTCGGTAGCTTAGCTTCTTTCTAGGGTCTAGACATCAGCAAAGAAAAGGTTTTGAGAAAATCCATCCAAAAGGGGTTGAAATGGGGGATATGAAAATCCTATGTTTTTGCAGTTAAAGACTTTGAAGGAAACTTTTAGTTAGTAGATTTAAATAGTCTATGTTATTTTTGAAAATCACCTCTTGAGTGTGGTAAAATGGAGTAAGAAATTTTCAAAAATACAAAACACATTGAAATCGCGATCTCCGTGGGTGCGAAGTCGCGGTTTTTACTAGTGGTATGACTTTTTTCGATAGGCTTGCAGAGGGAAAATTTATCTTTTATAATCACATAGAAAGACGGAAATTCTACACGGACGAAGTCGCGGGCGACCGCGAGTATTGTAAGAATTTTAATTACATTATTGCTGTTGATCAACTTTTTTGGCAAAATGTGAGTCATCATCATGAGCAAGTTATTAATGTCTCACTACTGAGTGCAGGTCTCCTCTCAGAGAAGAGTTATAATAGGCCATAGTTCACCATGCTGGCCCAATGCCAATGGAGAACTCTTAGGCGTACAAGTTACCTCGCATTTTCCTTCACCCTTGAAGCATGGGATATTTAAGCTACAACTCCGAAAAGTCAAGAGGTGCGTGCGTGCGTGGGATCGAACCTATGTACGACCCCCCGAATAGGAGAACGCAATCCTTACCACTAGGATATCACTGCCTAAAATGTGTCTGCTCTATGAGCAATGCAAGCAAATATATTAAATAAAGTATTTGTTGTTTTTGCAGATGGCTGGAATGATAGACATGAACATGCAAAGTGACATGATGGCAGCGTTCGAGGAGTCATTGTAATGTGTTTTGCGCAGACGTTATAATGTGTTTTACGCGGACGTTATATTTTAATTGTACATATGAGTATATAAAATAAATTGAATGTCAATGCAACCTATACAATACGGTGATAGTTTGACGCCGGAGTGATTTTGATCGTTTTGTGTGAACTGTTGACTAACAAGTGGTTAAGTGCTGTGAATAGATATACTTATTATAAATTAAACTGTTGTACCATCGTTCTTGACTTCGCGAGTGCGTGCTATAGGCCTTTACAAGGAGTTGCATTTTAACATAAATTGTATTATAATAAGTTTGTATGATGTAAACTCTCTTTACATTCGTAAGCCTACGGTATATTTATATTTTTATTCTAGAAGTGACTACCTTCCAAACTTGTTTATATAGTATGTATTAATAAATAGAATGGTAGGATTTTTAATGCAAAAATCAAAAAATATTTTATTTTATTTTATTGATAAATAGACAATCAATTTTAAACCAGGGAAATCTGTTATTCTTCAAGCGCTGTCACACTGTGCGCGCGGCGGAGCGGGGTGCGCGCGTACGCGACGCGCGCGCGCGCATGCGCCGCCGTGCAGTGCGACAACGTGCGTTATGTATTTAATAGTAAATAGAGTTTCTGTTACATGTTCGATTTTCGATAAATATTGCTTAATGTTAGTAGATTTTTTATCAGTATGTCAACAGCAAAACAGATCAAATGTCATACATTTGATTTGAAATATATTTATTTTACATTGGAATATGTCTTTTATGTTTTGTAGTTAGATAACTCCAGTGGAAATGTATTAAAGTATTATCGGAATTAAACATACTCAATATAAGTTTGTGGTTGACTGCTCTTAAAGTACCATCCCATTAACAAAAATTGTATATTGATAAGCAAAACATAAGTTCAACCGTTCTGCCGACTAATTTAATAAAAATGTAGATATAAATTAAAATATATTGACATTCCATATTGTACTGTGTTGTTTAAATTAATGTATAATTTTTTAAAATGGCTTGTACAAAATCTTGCATCCATACATCATATGATAACTGAATGAAAATGAATAAATCTTATGTCCACTACATTTTTAAATTGGGAAGCTTATTTTTGAAACGGAAACAACTTTATTAACTATAACGGATATTTTGAATCAATTTGTGATAGAAGAACTAACACTGGGCATATGAGGGAAGCCTGTTCTTGATTATTACTCTTACCTCAACCTTAAAATACTTGAAAAATTCCCGTGCATTTTACTGGCTCCATTGAAAACAGGATCGTATAACCATAAGCTAAAGGAAAATATTGTATGAATGTCGACACAGTCGCGCATGCTCGCGCCCGCTCGGAAGCCCTCTCAAGGATGCCCGAACCGCGCGAGCAGGTTCTAAAGCGAACAAGTGGTTCTGACTTGCTCACGTATCGCCGCTTGTGCTTAGTGTTGGATGACTTCTATGTTGTTTCCTCGTTTTTAGGGTTCCGTACCAAAATGGTAAAAATGGAACCCTTATGGTGAGACTTTCTCCGACCTCTGTCCGTCTGTCACAGTCGATTATTTCAGTAACTATTAAAGCTATCGACATGAAATTTGGCAAAGTTGTGTATAATAGTGGCCCAACATCATTGGAATAAAGAAAAATCGAAAATTATTTTTAGTTTTATTAAAAAAGGGGGAAAATCGGGAGTTTGAAATTTAAAAGTAAAATAACTATACCGAGTGGGGTATCATATGAAAGGCCTTTACTTTTGTATTCTAAAACAGTTTTTTATTTATTTCTATATATAATAGTTTTTGAGTAATCGGTCAAAATGTCGAAAAAAATACCGTCCCCCACCCCCTTATCTCCGAAGTTTACCAATCGAAAAATCTGAAATAATTAGGTATGGTCAACAGAGGTTTATGTATATTTTACAGGAAAAATAAAACCAACGCTCTAACTAGCATAGTTTTTTTTATATTAACAATAAACCTCTACAAACAAAGTTAACGATAAATAAGCAAATTAATATAATATTATCGTTTTACTTTGACTTTTGGAGTACGGAACCCTCGGTGCGCGAGCCCGACTCGCACTGGGCCGGCTTTTTATTTTATTAACATGTTCTTTTCCCTCCTCTGCCAAAAGCGCAATAACTACAGTATCCTAGTCAATAATTTGCTCGTACATGTGAACGCGTCTACGATGATAAACCATTGCGAAGGCCACGCCGGTGAATTTGCTCGCGTTCATGCGCGGGCTGGAGCCTTCTTTCATGTCGCACCGTCTAGGAGCGCATTATTTTTTTATCTCTGTTTGAATTGCGGCCGGAGAAGGAGCCTGCGTGAGGATATTTCCGTGCTGTCTGAACTGAACCTAACTTTATGACTAGTGACATCAGTGCAAAATTGAATGTACCTACTTCAAAACGCAACGCTCGACCATACCGCGTTTTGAAGTACACCCAATTTTGCACTGTATGCATAAGTCGTAGTTTTCAGTGTTCTCAAAAAATGCTCTGCTGGTGTGCGCTGAGCCAGGTGTAGCGAGTAAGGCGCCAACACACTGCCGGTCAGACGGAGTACGGCGTTCCGCCGCCGGGCTCTGGCTAACCGTATCGTCTCGTTTATATTGCGGCCCGCAGCAATGCTCCGTACTTCTAGAAAATATATTGCACAAGTTGGGCGTCCAAGAAGTTGCTACATTTATTTGTTTTCATATCATGGAAACATCTTCAACCCGCGGCTCACCGCAAGGCGCAACCTCAAGCCAACTGAGCAGTTGACGTCTGACTGCAAATCATAGCGTAGGAAGTATACGATTTCACTTGGACATGCGGCCTGCCGTATAATGGCAAGTCTTATTGCCGCGTACCAGCAGTGCGTTGGCGGCCTAAGATGCGCATTGCGCAAGGTAGGTAGTCGATAGAGTAATTACTAACTCCAGCAAACTAAGTTTCATTGAACCCGTTACCACATATGCTATGAAAACTAAGCGATCCTATTGGTTGACACTTATCTATAGCTTGGCAAAGCCTGGTTGAAAGGCAGTCTCATGTTCGTTTTCACCAACTATACCTAAATCATCTCATAATCATGAGTCTCTTTACGTAGTAGGTAGCCCCTAAAAACAATCTCTTACCATCATTTCCACAAAACGCACTTTCTATCGAGATAAAAGACGAGCGAATGTGCGCGGTTAGCATTGATTGGTGCGCGTGCATTTCGTATCAACTCGAAGCGTCAGTCGGCTCTTGACCTGCGTCGGAGTGTTCGGCGTTCTATTGTCTCAAATAAATACGCACGAAGAGACGCGTATCAGTGTGAACCCGCGCGTATTCGTGCAACTTCACTCTTATTACGAAGAATTTGACGCGACTGCGCTAGCATATCCTGACACTTTCGTGAAAACGAAATGGACAAAAGGAGTCACCTAAGCTTATATTTAGTAGGGCACGTTGGTGCATTATTCTCCTGCAAACTGGACTTTCATAGTGTTTCAATAGAAATAAAACAAACAGATTGGAATAATAATATATCACATTCCTCGATCTGTACAGTAAACAACTAAAAATAATGCTAGACAAGCTTAAAAATTATAGAGAGGGAGCCAGCACGTTTCAGACCTTCGTTATTTTATAAAAGCTGAAAGTTTCTCTGTGTATGTCCCCAATAGAGATTAGAACGATCCCCGACTAAGAAGTTTCGATCTTGGTGGCTTTGGGAGATATCAGGTAGTAAAGGTGCATAAATTCTGAGTATACTTTCGTCATAGTATAAAAGCTGAGTTTTACATAATATGTTACTTGGGGACCTATCAGAAGATGTTTCCTCAGCAGTCAGACACTTCCGATAGTTCCTCCCCGTGTCAGACACCCTTAAACTATAGTAAATTATGAGTATACTTTCGTCATAGTATAAAAGCTGAGTTTTTTATATGTTACTTGGGGACCTATCAGAAGATGTTTCCTCAGCAGTCAGACACTTCCGATAGTTCTTACGCCCTGTCAGACGCTTTAAAAATGTGCCGTAGGTAGGTAGGTAGGTAGGCGAACTTTGATGAAACCATCAACTTTTACGGGATATAAAGTAGCCTGTGTGTTAATCCAGGCAATCATCTATCTTCATTTCAAATTTCAGCCAAATCGGTTCATTAGTTGTGGCGGGAAGACGCAATACGTGAATTTCGGGTTTTCAAAATATTTCGGGTACCATGAATTTTTACGGGATAAAAAGGAGCCTATAAGTTAATGAAGAGTATAGTCTATCTTCGTTTCAAATTTCAGCGAAATCAGTTCATTAGGTATTTGTGGCGTGAAGAAGCAATACTTGAATTTCAGTTTTTCAAAATCCTGCGGGAACCATGGACTTTTTATGAGATAAATAGTAGTATATGTGTTAATCCAGGGTATAGCCGATCTACATTCCAAATTTCAGCCAAATCGGTTCATTAGTTGTGGCGTGAAGAAATAATAGCTGAATTTCAGGTTTTCAAAATATTTCTGGAAACATGAATTTTTACGGTATAAAAAGTAACCTATAAGTTGATGCAGAGTATAGTCTATCTTCGTTCAAAATTTCAGCTAAATCAGACCATTAGTTGTGGCGTGAAGAAGTAATGCGTGAATTTCAGGTTTTTAAAATATTTCTGGAACCATGAATTTTTACGGTATAAAAAGTAACCTGTATGTTGATACAAAGTATAGTCTATCTTCGTTCCAAATTTCAGCTAAATCAGACCATCAGTTGTGGCGTGAAGAAATAATAGCTGAATTTCAGGTTTTCAAAATTCTGTAGGAACCATGTACTTTTACGGAATTGAAAGAAGCCTATATATATGGTTATACCTTGGATTAACACATGTGCTACTATTTATCTCATAAAAATCCATAGTTCTCGCAGGATTTTGTAAAACTGAAATTCACGTAGTGCTTCTTCACGCCACAACTAATGGTCTGATTTAGCTGAAATTTGGAAAGAAGATAAACTATACTTTGTATCAACTTATAGGTTACTTTTTATACCATAAAAATTCATGGTTCCGGAAATATTTTAAAAACCTGAAATTCACGCATTAGTTCTTCACGCCACAACTAATGGTCTGATTTAGCTGAAAGGAACAAACATAGTCTATACCTTGCATCAACATAGAGGTTACTTTTTATATCGTAAACATTCATGGTTACAGAAATATTTTAAAAACCTGAAATTCACGCATTACTTCTTCACGCCACAACTAATGGTCTGATTTAGCTGAAATTTGGAACGAAGATAGACTATACTTTGCATCAACATAGAGGTTACTTTTATATCGTAAACATTCATGGTTACAGAAATATTAGGTCTTTATCTATGAAATTGCCTTTCTTCAGTACTGGTCATTTCAAATAAAAAAAAGTTTGTAATGGCTCTGTATTCTAAAGTCAAATTAATTTTGTTTTAAAACCATGACATTCTATTTACAAACTCAGTCTTTTGTTTTTTGATTAGCGTTGTATTTTCATTACATTTGAACATTTTTCGTCATAATGGATACTTTAAAAATTCGTGTAATTATGGAATATGAGTTCCGTCGTGGCACCAACGCGACACAAACGGCCCGTAACATCAAAAACGTTTACGGAGAGAACTGTACAAACGATCGCACAACCCGTTAATGGTTTTCCCGGTTCCGTTCTGGAAATTTTGACTTGAAAAATGAAGCTCGTGGTCGTCCGGAGACTTTGGTTAACAATAATGAATTAAAGGCGATTGTGGAAGCTGACGAAACTCAATCTACAGCTGAGCTAGCAGCAGCTTTTGATGTAAGCATCAAAACAATATTGATCCATTTGCGACAAATTGGCAAGGTAAAAAAGCTTGATAGATGGGTGCCCCACGACCTTAACGATCGCCAGCGCAACGTACGCGTCGAGACCTGCCTTGCGCTGCTCAACAGGCAAATAAATGAAGGAATTTTGAAACGAATTGCTACGTACGACGAAAAATGGATTCTGTTCGACAATCGAAAGCGCTCAGCAAGTTGGTTAGACCCTGGTTCAGCACCAAAGCAATGCCCTAAACCAAAAATGACCCCTAAAAAGGTGATGGTCACTGTTTGGTGGTCTAGTGCGGGTGTGATTCACCACAGCTTTTTACAAAACGGCATGAGCATTAATGCAGATGTGTACTGTGAAGAACTGGAGAGAATGATGGAGAAGCTTGCACATCTGCAACCAGCTTTGGTCAATCGGTTCCCCACTGCTCCTTCACGACAACGCGCGACCCCATACTGCGCAACAGACAGTCTCCAAGCTGCAAGAGCTGGGGTTGGAAGCTCTCCCTCATCCGCCATACTCACCAGACCTTGCACCTACTGACTATTACTTTTTCCAAAATTTAGACAACTTTTTAGTGGGTAAAAAATTCAATTCCCGAGAGGCAGTACAAAATGCCTTTGAAGAGTTTGTTGCCTCCCGTCCAGCTGATTTTTACAAGGGCATCAATAAACTGCCAATGCGTTGGCAAAGATGCGTCGATTGCATGGGTGATTACTTCGAATAACAGAAATAAAAAAGTTTGAAAAAACAAGTACTTTCACTTATTGCATACAAAACGGCAATTTCATAGGTAAAGACCTATTATTTTAAAACCTGAAGAAATTCACGCATTACTTCTTCTCGCCACAACTAATGGTCTGATTTAGCTGAAATTTGGAACGAAGATAGACTATGCTTTGCATCAACTTATAGGTTACTTTTTATACCGTAAAAATTCATGTTTCCAGAAATATTTTGAAAACCTGAAATTCAGCTATTATTTCTTCACGCCACAACTAATGAACCGATTTGGCTGAAATTTGGAATGTAGATCGGCTATACCCTGGATTAACACATATACTACTATTTATCTCATAAAAAGTCCATGGTTCCCGCAGGATTTTGAAAAACTGAAATTCAAGTATTGCTTCTTCACACCACAACTAAAGAACTGATTTCGCTTAAATTTGAAACGAAGATAGACTATACTCTTCATTAACTTATAGGCTCCTTTTTATCCCGTAAAAATTCATGGTACCCGAAATATTTTCAAAACCCGAAATTCACGTATTGCGTCCTCACGCCACAACTAATGAACCGATTTGGCTGAAATTTGAAATGAAGATAGATAATTGCCTGTATTAACACGCAGGCTACTTTATATCCCGTAAAAGTTGATGTTTTCATCAAAGTTCGCCTACCTACCTACCTACGGCAGATTTTTAAAGCGTCTGACGGCGTAAGAACTATCGGAAGTGTCTGACTGCTGAGGAAACATCTTCTGATAGGTCCCCAAGTAACATATATAAAACTCAGCTTTTATACCATGACGAAAGTATACTCATAATTTACTATAGTTTAAGGGTGTCTGACACGGGGAGGAACTATCGGAAGTGTCTGACTGCTGAGGAAACATCTTCTGATAGGTCCCCAAGTAACATATGTAAAACTCAGCTTTTATACTATGACGAAAGTATACTCAGAATTTATGCACCTTTACTACCTGATATCTCCCAAAGCCACCAAGATCCAAACTTCATAGTCGGGGATCGTTCTGATCTCTATTGGAGACATACACAGAGGAACTTTCAGCTTTTATAAAATAACGAAGGTCTGAAACGTGCTGGCTCCCGGTCCATTACATTAATATGTATATTTAAATAAATTCATGTTCGCCGCACTACGACGCGGAGTCCCACTCTATGAGGTAGGCTGGGGGGAGTCCCGGCGCGGCTCTGCGCGCGAGGACGCGGAACGTCTGTCCCGCTCTGAAGTACGACTGCACGCTCGACTTCAGCGCCGACAGCTGCCGAGCGTCCACTTCCGCGGCGCCGCTGCTCGCCTTGTGCGGACTCAACTGTAAACTCTTCACGCTGTTGTTACTATTGGCGCTTGTATTCGTATTTCTTCGCGCGTTCTCATAGTAGTTTTTCTCTGGTCTCTGTCTTAACCTTCTGCCGTGGAATTTGACATTGTTCATGTTATGCGCGGCGGGCGGCGTGATGTCACCGTTTTCTGTCGGCGTCTGCGCTGTCTTGGGAGCGTCATCGGGCAGTGGACAGGACTTGTTGAGCTAGAATATTAGACAATAGCGTAAGTAAAAAAAACAAGTAGAACAATGCATTCATTCAGCATTTTGTTCTGCAAATTATGATTTCCAGAACAAAATGCATGTTTAACGATTTTTTTGTCATTTATTCCGTAATATTTCAGAATGGTTATGTTATAACATGGATAGTGGATATGGCATAATAGAAACCAAAAATTAAAAAAATTTCAAATTAGCGTACAATATTTATCAATACTATTTTAAGTTATCAAACTAATTCACAATCTTATAAACCAAATATTATCGAAAACATTATATCAAGGGTGTCTGCTCACGTTACATTATCAGGGCATAAACTCTGAACCATTTTGATGGAATTTTTCATTGAGATAGCTTGAATTCTGGAGATAGACACAGTCTATATTATATTTTAGACTGGAAAATGTTAAAGTTGTTAGGCTAACAAATTTGACAACTATCAGCTAATATATTGAGAGCAACTTATCTATGAGAATATATTGTAGCTAAGACAATCTTTGCTGTTTTTTTTTCATTCTAAGAAATATCTATTGCTTGTGGAAGTCGCGCTATAGATATAGATAATATATTATGCATTCAACAAACCTGAAGTTGTAGATGTTTTCGCGGCCGTCTGTACTTCCGTCTCTTCACTTCTCCATTTGGACCAATAACAATATCCTTTTCGCTTAATTTTCTTTTCAACGGTCTTATCACGGGTCCCATTAGTGGGTTCAGTTGACCAACCAGTTGGTTGGGCAACGAAAACCGAGAATGGTACTGACTCCGTCCATTCTGCTTATTGTACAAATTCATATTAGACGAAAACGGGGTTTTCGACGGATATGTATTCTTCATTAGGAAAGGGTTATTTTTGCCCTGGAAATCTTTTAGCGGTGGTATAATAGCGTCTAGCGTGCCTCTACTCGACGTTTCGTCCCCCGAAGACTCCAGTTCGTGGGTGAAACTATTACTGTACGGCGGTAAACTGTCCATGTGCTGGAGTGACATTATTTTGGAATGTTCAATAATGTTCTTGGTGGATAACTTGGATACTTCTAGGTTCATGGTGGCTATCCTCGAGGTGTGGGTGTTGATGTTGATGTTGCAGACGTCGTTGTTGCTAGAGATGTCATCAGTGTCTTTGGGTATCTTGTTCAGTTGGACGGAGCACGGGAGGAGGGTCACGTCGCGCGACGGCACGGGGGAGTTGTCACAGGTGGATTTAGCTTCGTTGGACTCGTGCGCTTCGGCCACTTTGTCTAACGCATCATCTTTGGCATCGGATTTCCTCGTGGACGTGCACTCGGACGGCGACGGCTGCTCGTCGCGCCCCGTCGTTTTGACCGACTCGTACGAACTCGCAGAATCGTTCTCCGAATTGGAGTTGGAGTTCAAGTTTTCGTGGAACCGTTTCCCCATCATCAGGTTCAACCAGTGGCCGTCCACTGGAACTATCATGCGTTGATTTGGTGTTTTATAGGAACTTTTTTCGTTGTTACTACTGGAAGGTTGTGAACTGAAAGTGAAATTATGGGTTTTTTAAAAATGTTTATACGTCAAAGTATTATACTGCAATAGAGCCTAACGAAGGGTCAAAATCTGAATCACTCTTTTATTAATACCTGAATGTAGTAGAAGTTGTGTCCTTTTATTTCTTTTTACCCAACACTCTGGCAAAACCATTGTGGGTTGTAATTTTAGCAGTGACTACGAATGTTCCAGCGTGGCGCCTAAACTATAAGCCGATTTTTATGAATGAGGTGTCAATCAATTTGTTATTACGGTCCGGGTGACATAGGCTATATTTGGTTCAAACAAAATCAATCCAAGTTGTTATCCAAAAAAAGGGGGGGTCTCTGAAAGTCTGATTAAACTCACACCATTAACCGGTTTCTAGACGCCTGCGTGCAGGAACGCTAAATCCCTTGGCGGAATGGAACTTGTTATGGAGTAAGAGATATGCTGCAGATCTATTATCTTGGTATATGGTATTTTCTTCAAATTCAAATTTATTTATTTGCTCAGATTGAGTAATAACAAGATATGCTATCTGCTTTTTATTTCTGCGTCAATTTGAATCGACTCTAAGGCTGAGATCTACAGATAGTACTCTGGCTCTGCTCAAGACTCAAGATGAGATAAAATGAGACACAAATATGTGCTGACATAAATCTGTCTTGTGTTAACTCAGTCCGAGCTGAGTGAGAGTGCCATCTATAGATGAAAAGTCCTTAGAGTGAGATCTATAGATCTCACTCTAAGGACTTATATTTTCACCATCAGCAAGTAAACTAAGCGACGAATTTTGACGTTTTGCCATTATTTGTCTCTGTCTTCTAATTGTGTGACATGGTGAAATATACCCTAGTATTAGTATTAGGCCAGTCTCACCTATCATCAACGTCGGTGTGCGGCGAGGGCGCTCTGGAGAGGAACCGTAGCCGCGGCGCGTATTCCCTTATAAGCTTGTCAGTCAGCGGCTCTCCCTCTTTTATCTACAAAAACAACGTGAAAAACTTGATTCCGAAAGAATTTGTAGAACTGCCATTACACAAATTTAAACAGTGTTTAAAGACACATTTAGTAAGTAGCAATTACTATACAGTTCAACGAAATCTACCTATAGAAGAGAAATTCCTAACAAAATATTTGCGGCAAAATTTACTAACGCCATCTATTGTAGGCAGCGTGAACTTGCTTTAACATCTGCCGGTGCGAAGGAGACGGAAACAATGAATATGGTGGCTAAATATTTCGAGAAAAGTATTTGAATAAATCAAGAAATAATTTTTAAAAAGTTACTGGCGTGTGGGAAAGGCCTATGTTCAGCTGTCTGCAGGCTGAGATGACGATGATCTAGTGTTGCTCATTAGACTTTTCACGACATTCTGCTGCTTATACGATCGTGAGAGAATGATACTTTCTGTTTTGTTAGAAAAAAAATTTGTTGGGATTTCATGTATGGATGTTGTCGGTATTAATGAAAAAAAAAAAGTACCTGGTCTAATGCAGCGAGCTGCAGCGGCGGGGGCGGGGGGCGGCGCAGGCGCAAGCCCCATATGGTTGCGCGTTTCTTCATCTCTCTTCCACATTTGAATCGCTTCCGAGACGAAGTGAGCGCGGTTAGGATCTTTTCCCGCCGCTCGTTGACTGGTGTTCGCCACATCTGTGTGTGATGTACATAAACATTAGGTATGAATAATGAATATAGATATTGGCAAATTATTATCACTCTTTATTCAACGTCGAAACGAACGCATAGTATGGCAGCTTGTATGAAATAACGAACTGTGACGTCATAAACGCATTTTTTGGAGTTTCATTGATAATTTAATATTATGTATTTTTTGGTAATAATAATAATTTTATTTGTTCTATATTTTATAGGCTGGGACCACTGTATATTTAAATACCTGTATCAGGTGGTCCCGCTCTTCTATAGTAATGTTTACATATAGGCATCTTAAATATACATTGAATTTACTAAATTATAACTTAAAATAAGTTAATAAAATTTAACAAGCATGTGATATTGCGTGCATACGTGTAAGGCTAGAGCGTTTGATCTATCTGATACTGCTGATAGCGAACTCTGCAATGGGAGTGTGTGTCGTCACCACAGGAATGCTGTGTACGCGTGACCTCGTCGCCGCGCTGGAGACTCGCTGAGTCCAGCGCGATATATACGTATTCACTACTACAGATACAGCGATGTGCGAGGTAAGCGAAACATGCGTCGCATTTGCATCTTTACCTCGCTACTTTTCACTACTTCAGCATTCAGTGTAAATGTGTATTTTTATTATTCGATGACAAGCTAGTCCTTGACTGCGATCTCACCTGATGGTAAGTGACGAGGCAGTCTAAGATGGTAGCGGGCTAACTTGGAAGGGGTATGGCAGTGAACATTTAACCCATACCCCTAATTGGTTTCTACACGCCATCGTGCCGGAACGCTAAATCGCTTGGCGGCACGTCTTTGACTGTAGGGTGGTAACAAGCCACGGCCGGTCTTGCGTTCTGTATAGTTCTGTTTTTCTGGTGGGAGGCTTTGGCCGTGGCTAGTTACCACCCTACCGTCAAAGACGTGCCGCCAAGCGATTTAGCGTTCCGGCACGATGGCGTGTAGAAACCAATTAGGGGTATGGGTTGAAAGTTCACTGCCATACCTCTTCCAAGTTAGCCCGCTACCATCTTAGACTGCATCGTCACTTAACATCAGGTGAGATCGCAGTCAAGGGCTAGCTTGTCATCGAATAAAAAAAAATAAGTTCGACGTGGCACACAGCATTTCTATTGCCTAATAATTTGCTTCTTATTAATATTTCAATGGTGGTCACCTTTTCGGGCAGCTGCAGCGCGTGCCAGTTGTCCATGATGTAGGGCATGATGACGGTGTCCAGGTCGAAGTAGTTGGGCGCGTTGTAGGCGGTGAGGTTGTAGAGCGCCAGGTGCGCCAGCTCCAGCCAGCACAGCTCCAGCCGGCGCAGGTACTCCGCGCCGCCGTTGCAGCGCGCGCACGCGAATATGTACAGTCTGAACAGCAACACGGTGGATGAGACTTTTTTTGTTTATAATTAATTAGGAAAAGGAAATATCAGAAAAATACCTAGGTTAATGTTCCAAAAATTTGTTAGCTACAGAATAAATACGATCTCTTTTTTTCTAGAAACTATTTTGAATTGACGACCAATACAAATCTCTTTGCTGAAAATCGTTGGCCACAGGTATGTGCAGTTCTTTCTTTAAATATGTATTTTTTTTAAAGTAAATCTGTCACTCTTTTGTTTGCAACAATGGACGAAGCTTATTTGTCGACCTCCCGCAAGATAAATTTTTTTAAATGTTTCGAAAGCTGAACCACCCGAATACATATTAAGTGCATTGGGGTTGGAGGGGAATATTTGGAAAAGCTATAAATAAACTTTTTTCACATTCCAACTATTTTTAATTTCACTAAAAATTTTTGGAACAGCCTATGTATATAAAAAAGGTAGTAAAAAGCAATGTAGCATCTCTAAGTTTCTAAACAACTCCGTTGTAGTATGGAAATTCTTTAAATTTTCCGTGATAAAAATAGCCTATGTGCTATTCTGATGCATGAGCTATTACATTGTGAAGTTTGATGAAAATCCGTCCGTTTTTGCGTTAAAGAGTAAAAATCATCCATCAATAGCCATCCTCATTACATAATATTAGAAAATTACTAGATGATGCCCGCGATTTCATCCGCGTGGATTAAAGGTTTTTAATTTCCGAATTCTTTAATTTTCCGGAATAAAATGTAGCCTATGTGATAATCCAGGCTATCTAATCTATCCCCATTCCAAATTTCAGCCAAATCCGTCCAGTAGTTTTTGCGTGAAAGAGTAACAAACATACACACATACAAACTTTCGCCTTTATAATGTTAGTTGTAACAAAATCATAAGGATTATTATCAAACTTTTTTGCTGTTATAAAAAAAATGATATTTGAAAATTCAGGGAGTTTCGGGCTCCATGCTGAAAGGCATCTTCAGTGTTTTGGTTAGGGTACAAAATATAGGGTATGTTCCGAAATATACTGGACCACAGTAAGGTGTGACATCAATCCAGTATATTGTGAAGCTGTTCCTTTTTAGTTTGCTGTACTGTTTACTGTTTAAAACGGAACGCAGTCCAGTATACTGTCATCCCCATTTTTCAAATCTCTATGCGCCGCTGTTGTTTTTTGATCACGTGATCAAAGTACTGAGAGCACCTTACCTCGAAAGCGCAAGTGCTCACAATACAAAAATGTCGGCGATTTATGACGTCATATATTTCCCTAGGGTACTGCGGCAGTGTACTGGCAGTCCGTAATGGAACGAATTTTTTCACCAGTAAAAGCACTGAGCAGTGCTCGCAGTGTATATCGGAACAAACTCTAAAGCATTAGGAGACTCACTTGTCGCCTGCGTACAGCGGATACTGCAAACTTGAAACACATCTTTGGTGGAACCAGCGCGAACATCGACAGCATAGTATCATCTGAAAATAGATCAAATATTTTAGACGTGGCATATGTTCAAGGCAAGCCTAAAAATCTGGATAGTCTAGGTTTGATTACAAAGCCTATTTTGCAATTAAGTCATGAGCGTCGTGGAACACTCGGTTGGAACAAAGGTAATTTTTTTTAATAAATAAAATAAAAAATAATAATCTGAAGTCAGGATTCGAACCCCCGAACCGATAGTTTCACTCCTTCGCTTAGCCGCTACGCCACCAAAGCTATGACGGAACGTGTGTAATAAACGAAGGCAACACAGAAAGGTCGTGACGGAAAAGTTCTTACTTTTTTCAAATCTCTAGGCACTGTTATGTTTTTGATCACGTGATCAAAGTTCTCAGTGCACCTTACCTCAAAAGTGCCAGTGCTCACAGTACAAAAATGGCGGCGATTTATAACGTCATTTAGGGTACTGCAGCAGTGTACTGGCAGCCCATAACGGAACGAATTTTTCACCAGTGAAAGCACTGAACAGTGCTCGCAGGGTATATCGGAACATACCCCTAATGACGTGTGAAGTGTGAAGTTTAGACTAAACTATGCTACACCCACACGGCACTAACAAGAATAATGCCACTTCTACACTGCACCACTTTGGTGCCTCGACTCTATCCCCTCACCCGCTCTCGCCTGATCCTAGTGTTACCTGCGCGAGCCAGTCGCTCTTCTCGCCACAGTAACAGTTGGCCTCGTCTTGCTCCTTGCCTGCTTCCGAAGCAGTGGACGACGTCGTAGACGCGCTCTGAAACAACGAATTGTCAATGTAGGCTCAAAACCAACAAAACTGTCTCCCTCACTCATATGGGCAACAGTATGTGCTACCCAACCATTGAGGTGCATTAGTGTGCATCCCAAATGTTACTATAGAATAGGCTTCCTTAAAAACGGCAAGTTTCAACAAGATCAAGTTACTTGGAGAAAAATAATGAATAGTTTTTTTTTTCAACTCACATCACACGGTGGCGTGAGTTCCTGCTGCTGCCGCCTTTGCTGGCCGCCCTTGAAGCGAAACAAGTCGGACCTCTTCAGTGCTCGGTTCTCTGCCGCAGCCACGCGGTATCTCTGCTCCACGCAACGCTTGCAGTGCCATGACGCGCCTTGGTAAAAATTAAGTATACATTACTCCTGAGCACTGTACCGTGTACACTACAACTTTTTATTACATTGATATTGTAAAATATGTAAATTGATTTTGAATCGCATTTGAACCGACTTCAAAAAAGGAGGAGGTTTTCAATTCGTTGGAATCTTTTTTTTATGTATGTTCACTACTCGAAGACGCCTGAACCTATTTGGAAAATTCTTTGCATCCCAGGTGGTCCCATTTAAATTTTATCGAAATCGAACAAGCGGTTTTTAAAAAATCAACAATAAATTATATACTTTGTAGTGGCGCTGGTGTTTGAGGTCGGTTTTTTTTAAATAAATTTTTTATAGACTAGCTGATGCCCGCGACTTCGTCCGCGTGGATTTAGTTTTTCAAATCCCGCGGGAACTCTTTGATTTTCCGGGATAAAATGTAGCCTATGTCACCCTCCAGATACCTAATCAACTATACCCATGCAAAAAAATCCGTAGCTTCGTTGCAGCGTGATTGAAGGACAAACCAACAAACAAACACACTTTCGCATTTAGAGTATTAGTAAGGAAGAATTGATACTACGATATGAATGTAACCAACGTTTATTTCTACCGGCGGCGATCTAATTAAATTTTTGAACACAAAAGCTACTAGTGTGTGAAATATGATCGTTACATATATTCCATCGGGGACTTTTTTGTAGAGAATAATGAGAAGTACACAATTTTTATGTACCATCAATAGTTTGCTTGCCAAATAATGAATTTTATAGGCTAAATTTCGCTACTTTGGGTAACATTATTGCAATTTTCTTAAGGATCTCTAATTTTTTTGATAATAAATTATAGCCTATATAATTTACTGATGATTTAACTTTCTATGGGTGTAAAAATGGTTAAAATCGGTCCAGTAGTTTCAGAGCCTATTGGGTACAAACAAACAAATAAACAAAAAAATCTTTTCTCTTTATAATATTAGTATATGTCGCCGCGGAGGCTAGACGGGCTTCAACCTTTAAACCATTCTCCCTGATTTTTATTATTAATTAATTAAGTTTAAATTTAATCTTATTATTAATATTCAAATTGTGCAGAACAAGTGAAGGAATAGTTAATTTACGTTAAAAAGGACGAGTTTTTGGTGTAAGTACTTGTTTGTTTCCTAATTATTTTCAAGTAAAGATTTTGCTATCCAAATTGCTGTAAAATTAATGTTTAATTATTATGATGATTTTAGAAGTAATTTTTATGTGTTGAAACTTTTATTTACTCGTCCATTAAATAAGTAAGCAATTTACCATGATTGCTACTTGTTTGTTTCCTAATTATTTTCATGTGAAGATTTTGCTATCCGAATTGTTGTAAAATTAATGTTTAATTACTATGATGATTTTAGAAGTAATTTTTATGTGTTTAAACGATTATTTACTCGTCTATTAAATAAGTAAGCATTTAACATGACTGTTACCATCCGATCGAATGCAATGCCGCCCGACCAATAGGAGCAAAGCACGTGGAAGGGCTCACGCAGCTTGCATTCGATTAAGATGGCGTATTTTTATACGCTTTTTATTCACATTAATTTTTGGGCACTTGCCAGCGACAGGTTGTAAGGGGAAACTCTTGTCGATTTGAGTATTAAAATAAAATCAGAAGTCTAGGTTATACCTAGACACTGGCGAGACCACTTCGCCGATATAATATAGATTATAAGTAAAAAGATCATAAAAATAGTACGCAGTGATCGCATTGGTGATTTGGCCCAGGGTTCGAAAATATCCGATATTTATTATAAATATCAAAATATCGGATATTTATGATATATATCCGATATATATCAAGTTTGATATATATCAATTTTGTATGAAAGCCATAGTAATATTTTATTGTATTATTTATGAATACTATTTGCATATGTTCATAAACATACTAAAATTATGAAAAAAACTAAAATGTTTTAATGTTTTATTAATTTAGGTACTTAAAATCAGACAAATGAAACCAAAACATAAAATTTTATTTTAGATCAGGCAAAATCAACTAAAAACATAAAATCTTATACATGTATATCAAAAACGCAACTCAAAAACATAAAACTTTTTTTATAAATTCTAATCAGTCAATGGTCATACCTACACTTATGTAACAAAACAAATTTAAAAAAATCCATTGATATATATCATCGAACCCAGTTTGATATATATCGGATATATAACGTGATATATATCCATTGATATATATCCTCGAACCCTGATTTGGCCCTCGCTTCGCTTGCACGCCAAGCGGTGATGAGGTCGCTTACCGCTTATCCACGCTTCGACGGGCGGCGTGTGGCACTTGGTGTGGTAGCCGCGGCCGCACATGTCGCACGCGATGATCGCGTTGGCGGCGGGGCTGGCGGCCGGGCCCTCGCGCCGCTTGCACACCAAGCGGTGATGAGGTCGCTTACCGCTTATCCACGCTTCGACGGGCGGCGTGTGGCACTTGGTGTGGTAGCCGCGGCCGCACATGTCGCACGCGATGATCGCGTTGGCGGCGGGGCTGGCGGCCGGGCCCTCGCGCCGCTTGCACACCAAGCGGTGATGAGGTCGCTTACCGCTTATCCACGCTTCGACGGGCGGCGTGTGGCACTTGGTGTGGTAGCCGCGGCCGCACATGTCGCACGCGATGATCGCGTTGGCGGCGGGGCTGGCGGCCGGGCCCTCGCGCCGCTTGCACACCAAGCGGTGATGAGGTCGCTTACCGCTTATCCACGCTTCGACGGGCGGCGTGTGGCACTTGGTGTGGTAGCCGCGGCCGCACATGTCGCACGCGATGATCGCGTTGGCGGCGGGGCTGGCGGCCGGGCCCTCGCGCCGCTTGCACACCAAGCGGTGATGAGGTCGCTTACCGCTTATCCACGCTTCGACGGGCGGCGTGTGGCACTTGGTGTGGTAGCCGCGGCCGCACATGTCGCACGCGATGATCGCGTTGGCGGCGGGGCTGGCGGCCGGGCCCTCGCGCCGCTTGCACACCAAGCGGTGATGAGGTCGCTTACCGCTTATCCACGCTTCGACGGGCGGCGTGTGGCACTTGGTGTGGTAGCCGCGGCCGCACATGTCGCACGCGATGATCGCGTTGGCGGCGGGGCTGGCGGCCGGGCCCTCGCGCCGCTTGCACACCAAGCGGTGATGAGGTCGCTTACCGCTTATCCACGCTTCGACGGGCGGCGTGTGGCACTTGGTGTGGTAGCCGCGGCCGCACATGTCGCACGCGATGATCGCGTTGGCGGCGGGGCTGGCGGCCGGGCCCTCGCGCCGCTTGCACACCAAGCGGTGATGAGGTCGCTTACCGCTTATCCACGCTTCGACGGGCGGCGTGTGGCACTTGGTGTGGTAGCCGCGGCCGCACATGTCGCACGCGATGATCGCGTTGGCGGCGGGGCTGGCGGCCGGGCCCTCGCGCCGCTTGCACACCAAGCGGTGATGAGGTCGCTTACCGCTTATCCACGCTTCGACGGGCGGCGTGTGGCACTTGGTGTGGTAGCCGCGGCCGCACATGTCGCACGCGATGATCGCGTTGGCGGCGGGGCTGGCGGCCGGGCCCTCGCGCCGCTTGCACACCAAGCGGTGATGAGGTCGCTTACCGCTTATCCACGCTTCGACGGGCGGCGTGTGGCACTTGGTGTGGTAGCCGCGGCCGCACATGTCGCACGCGATGATCGCGTTGGCGGCGGGGCTGGCGGCCGGGCCCTCGCGCCGCTTGCACACCAAGCGGTGATGAGGTCGCTTACCGCTTATCCACGCTTCGACGGGCGGCGTGTGGCACTTGGTGTGGTAGCCGCGGCCGCACATGTCGCACGCGATGATCGCGTTGGCGGCGGGGCTGGCGGCCGGGCCCTCGCGCCGCTTGCACACCAAGCGGTGATGAGTTCGCTTACCGCTTATCCACGCTTCGACGGGCGGCGTGTGGCACTTGGTGTGGTAGCCGCGGCCGCACATGTCGCACGCGATGATCGCGTTGGCGGCGGGGCTGGCGGCCGGGCCCTCGCGCCGCTTGCACACCAAGCGGTGATGAGGTCGCTTACCGCTTATCCACGCTTCGACGGGCGGCGTGTGGCACTTGGTGTGGTAGCCGCGGCCGCACATGTCGCACGCGATGATCGCGTTGGCGGCGGGGCTGGCGGCCGGGCCCTCGCGCCGCTTGCACACGACGCACATGATGCGGCCGTCGTCCGCCGGCGGCGCGCTGAGCAGCTTGAGCGACGACACGGCCGCCCACGCGTGGGTCCCGTCCCCGAACTTGACCAGGCAGCGCGCCACGCCCGTGCCCACTTCGCACGAGTCGTTGTCATTGCTGGTGCTTAGCTCTACTATTGTACCTGTTCACGGAACAAAAAATACTCAGATATTGGAGTCTAATAACTCCCTGTAATTTTTAGGCACTTGCATCTCAAGCCATGGCCAAGAGCGAGAGCCCAAAAATATAGTCTTTGTAGGCTTCAAAGGGGCATTGTGAATTGAGTTATAATAGAATCTAGCTAGACTTCAAAGACTAGAAGCAATAATGCTGGAATCATTCTTTGTCAACCGAGATGTCCACAGCTGGACAAAGGTCTCTTGCATGGACTTCCACAGGTCTCGGTCTTGCGCCGCCTGAGTCTAACGGCTCCCTACGACTCGTTTGATGTCATCGGTCCATCTAGTGGGGGTCTCCCAACACTGCGTTTCCCGGTGCGGGGTCACCACTCAGCATCTTGGGACCCCAACGACCATCGTTTTTCGAACTATTTGCCGCGCCCATTACCACCTCAGTTTCGCGACTCGCTGAGCTATGTAGTTGACTTTGGTTCTCCTACGGATCTCCTCATTTCTGATTTGATCTCGCAGGGATACTCCAATCATAGCTCTCTCTATCGCCTGCTGACTGCCCCTGAGCCTTCTTATGAGGCATATTATTTATTACCTACTATTATTAATTCTTTTAGTTTTACTCTTACAAACCTAAATAGTATCTTCCATCTTTGTTTGGCACCAGCACATCATCACCACAGTGGAAAGGGTTTCCGGTACTCTTTTCCGTGTTGGTCGTAGAGTCTGGCATGGCATCCTGTGTTTCTTCTTCTTTTTTCTCATTCTTTTTGTTAGTGCATGGTGTAATTGTCTTGTCAAAATTGTTCAGGAGGGCATCGATCAGAGACAACTGTGTTGAGACCTCTATGAAGAAATAAATGCTGTTAAATAACTTAGCAAGGGCCAGCAGATACGAGTGGCGCCGAAGCGCAGCGTCTTTTAATGATAAATTAAAAAGCTTTATTTACTTTGACATAAGGTTGAAAACAGAGATGCGATTGTCTAACTTATGTTCATGATAATTTAAACGATGGTCATAGATCGTCAAAACCAAATTAGTATTGTGTAAAACTGACAATCCAATGAAGACCTAAAAGTGACCGGTCTTTACTGGATCCATACATTTCGTATGGATTTAGTTTTAAAATCCTTCAGGAACTCTTTAATTTTCCAGGATAAAAGTAGCCTATGTCACTCTCCAGGTCCTCAACTATACCCATGCAAAAAATCACGTCGATTCATAGCTCTGTTGTGGTGTGGTTGAAGGGCAACCCAACAAACAAACACACTTTCGCATTTATAATATTAGTATGATTAGCATTACTGAAACTCAATTTTCCTGTCTATTACGTCACACACAAAAATAATGTAGTTTTGCGAGATAACATAATAATTAAAAAAAAATACTGTATAAAAATTCGACAATTCGAATAAGTCGTTCTCGTTTGACAAATGAAATCGTATGTTTATGCTATCAAATAAATACGATTTTCTTCAGCAACTTTTAGACAACCGCACCTCAGAACACAATGATCGCCTAGGCAACCTGATTCCTATTTAGATATTTTCATTTAATTAATTTAAATTGCATATGTGGTTTGTTTATTGAGGTAGGTATTAAACTGATAACTAGCCACAGCTAAACTGATAACCAGAACAGACTAGAGACAATCTAGAAATGATTAAATCCTCAACTGTCCTGCTGGGAATCAAATCTGGGACCTCCAGGCTCCAACTTTTAACACTACAGCATGCATTACTGCACCATGGAGGTTGTTAGAGAAACAGTGAACAGTGAACTTTTTATTTTGGTGTGAATTGGCTTAGATTTTACTTTCTAAAGTTAAAGTACTCTTTAAAGATCTCAGCATAAAACTGGCAGTGTGATGACTTATGAAAATGTATGAAACTTTTATGGACATTACAAAATTATGTACAGGATAAATGGGCATACATAGATTACCTTTGGCTGATAACTAATAGGGTAGTTAACTATATAAAATGTTTTGTTTACAAGATAATTTGCTAATGCATTATCTTATAAATTAAAAGCTATTGCTTAAAATTATATTTTATATTTTAAGCTATTTTATATTTTAGGCTATTGCTTAAAAATATCAGTTGATAAACTGCAAAATATAATATGCATACTATTTTGTTTTGATTTTGGCTTGTTGCATGATCCTAAACTAGCGGCACGCTATGATGGCCGGTTTGACACATTACAATAGTGATGTGGAATGTCAATTTATTCTCGAACAAAAAACAATTAAGTTTTGTTTTTGTACCTGATTAAATAGGTTTAATAAAACAAAAATGTATATGTTTATTTAATTTATTTGAACGAACTGAATATTTGAATGAAAATGAATATACATACTTTATATGCACACAAGAAACATATGAATACAAAAGATACCAAAAAAGGTGCCACAAAAGGCCATAATTAATCAGATTCGTCCATACTACTATTTTCACTGTCGTCACTGCTATCATCACCTACATTAATAATTATATGTTCGTTTTCTATAATATTATCTATTTAATAAATTTTGAGTCCTAAACCTAAAACTACATTCGATAAAATTTATGAATCTCTGCACATCACTATCGTCAATAAAGTAATACAATTATTTCCTTCAAAGTCGTTATCAATTAATACGGAACTTCATGAGCGGACAAACGTCAAACCGGCCATCATAGCGTGCCGCTAGTGTAATAGACTAAGTCTATGAAGTTGGTAGTTTAAGATGTTATACTGCCATTTTAAAATTTTAATACACACACTTGAATTGTTCTGACGATTTTGAATTTTAAAAAATATTCAAATACCAGGATATCTATATATATAAAAGAAAGTGGTGTTAGTTACACTATTTATAACTCAAGAACGGATGAACCGATTTGGCTCAAAATTGGTGGAGAGGTAGCTTAGAACCAGGAGACGGACATAGGATACTTTTTATCCCGTTCGACCGCGTTTCCGTCAAGTCAATATAAAACCTGGTTAACAAAAATGCATCTGACATGGAAATAAAAAAACGAAAATGACAGTGGAAGAACAAAACGTAAATGACAGCTAAACGTAATTTTGTCTTTGGTATGTAAAAAAGTAATGTAAAAGTAAGTATGGTAAAAAATTTGACAATTCTAAAAATGATCATCAGTAATATGTTTTCTCTTTGAATCATCATTAACAATGCCGCGAGTAATATTATAAATGCGAAAGTGTGTTTGTTTGTTGGTTTGTCCGTCAATCAAGCTGCAACAAAGCTACGGATTGACGTGATTTTTTGGATAGGTATAGTTGAGAACCTGGAGGGTGACAGGCATCCCGGAAAATCAAAGAGTTCCCGAGGGATTTTAAAAACTATATCCACGCGAACGAAGTCGCGGGCATCAGCTAGTTATGAGATAAAAAATCTTTCATGAAAACTGAATCAGCCTAAAGAAATCTTGATATCTGAAATACTGTTTTTCTATCCATACATTATAATATGTATTACTTAGTAGGATTATAAGTGATGCAGGGATATCCAACAAGCTTTAAAAATAATAAATATTATACTCACTTGCAATAGCATACTTCCATAAGGTCAGCAAAAAAAAAATGATTTCTAATTGGCTTTGTTCACACCAAATGGATAGTCAGCCGCCGATTGTGAGCCCCAGTGTGAACGTGAAGTCAGACTGCATTTTTCATTCAGACTAGGTATGCCGTAATTCTATAGGTAAAATCAGCATCTGCGGTGCGTAGAGGCGTAGTATAATAATCGGCCGTCAAGTCAACGACTACCCATAGCGTACCGACAATACGCTATGTATTGTCGGTTTGGTTTGAAATATGTATGGAAAAGAAGTGAACTGCGTAACGCTCGCTTACAGTCGGCGGCTGACAATGCGTTAGGTGTGAACACAGCCTAAACTTTACAGAAATGGGGAAAAAAGGGAATCTAAGTACAAGGTTCAAATTAATTTCATTGTAAGAATGTTTGTAATAGAAATATTTTCAAGTCTTACACCAGCAAGTGCTAATCCTAGCTAAACCTTGAGATACAAGAAGTAACTTAGTAGGTAACTTCTTGTATCCTATCCTACTAATATTATAAATGCGAAAGTTTGTGAGGATGGAGGGATGGATGGATTGCACCCCAACAAATGAACTGATTTGGCTAAAATTTGGATTGAATACCTTCATTATACCCAGAAGTAACACATAGGCTATATTTTATCCCAGAGAATTAAAGTTCCTGCAGAAGTTAATAAACCATAATCCACACAGATGAAGTCACACACATCATGTAGTTAAATATTATATTTTATTTTTAACTTTATAGTAGGGATAAGTTTCCATCCATCACAACTGGTAGAACAAGTGGATTTTTTCTACTTATCCTTAACAGTAAGGACACCTTGGTAGTGATAGGCGTACCCGGCAGAAATTTCGAATCTGTTCATGATAATTATTATGGTATTCTTTACACTACACTAGCGGCACGCTATGATGGCCGGTTTGACACATTACAATAGTGATGTGGAATGTCAATTTATTCTCGAACAAAAAACAATTAAGTTTTGTTTTTGTACCTGATTAAATAGGTTTAATAAAACAAAAATGTATATGTTTATTTAATTTATTTGAACGAACTGAATATTTGAATGAAAATGAATATACATACTTTATATGCACACAAGAAACATATGAATACAAAAGATACCAAAAAAGGTGCCACAAAAGGCCATAATTAATCAGATTCGTCCATACTACTATTTTCACTGTCGTCACTGCTATCATCACCTACATTAATAATTATATGTTCGTTTTCTATAATATTATCTATTTTCACATCTCTTTCATAATCTTCCCTTATTAATTTAACAGTTCTATTCACAACCTTTTCCCAGTCTCCTTTAGTCACATGTTCACAAGCTTCTTCTAATAATTTTAGCATTTTTTTTGTGGTAAATGGGGGTTCTGTATTGTGTCTTGCAGCATATCCCTTAATTTGAGCCCACACCAACTCAATCGCATTATACTCACAATGGTAAGGCGGTAACCGTATAACTCTGTGCCCATGTTCTAATGCTATTTCGTCAATGACGTATCGGATCTTGGTTGGTTTGTTTTCTTTTAAAAGACGTACTAATTCCGCTTTTAACATATTCATGTTTGCATCTACGCCATTTTTACGAAGCCATGCGACGATATCAGCTTTCTTTTGGGATTGGGCAGGTGGCTTGTCAATTTGCATCGAGTGGTATGGGGCGTTGTCCATAATTATAATAGATGGTTCAGGGAGGCTACACAACATTGAGGTAAACCATTCAGTAAACTTTTCTCCATTCATGTCTTCATGATAGTCTCCAGTGGTTTTTGACGCAAAAGCCATGAGAGAACCTTCGACAAACCCGTTGATGGTTCCGGCGTGACAAATTATAAGTCGCGATCCTTTTCCTACAGGAACTTTGGAAGTAGATGCTGCTGTGTCATCGTTCCAAGAACGGCCTACAGTATGGTTAGCATTAAGCCATGTTTCATCCAAGAACACAACATTTTGCCAATTTTTGATTTCTTTCACTTGCCGTAAAAAAGTATACCTTGCCATCGCTATATCAAATCTTTCCATCAATATTTTGCGTTTGTTACATTTTTTGTATCGAAATCCAATGGTCTTCAAAATCTTCGTTAAAGAACTTTCCCCACCGAAGAATAATCCAGCTTCCTTCAGTGAATGCACCAACTTTTTTCTTGTTAGATACTCCTTCTGTAAATAGTAGCCGTAAACATGTCTTCGGATAGCATCGGCATCAAAGCTATCGATGCCTACGACTGGTTTTGCTCGTTTTCTCTTTTTTGGTGTGTGAAGTTTATTTTCTTCTGTGCCAGTCTCGCCATATTTTTTTTTAGTTATCCGTCTAACAGTTCGTTGTCCAATATTAAGCGCATCAGCTACGCGTTCAACCACTGACGTTATAGGTAAAATTGGCCCTCCATTTTGAGCTTCACGATCGAAATAGTTACGAAGGCGTATTACGAACTCACGTGTCTGACTATTTAGAACAGTTCTCTGCGTATGTTCGGTCATATCGACGAAATCCACAACAAAGGGCTTGAACAGAGTCCAAATTAACGAGCAAGGGTCAACAGTAATGCAGTATCAATATTTGAAATCCAAAGCCAGGTCAAAACTATATCACAATCGCATTGCACTGACAGTTTATACTTTTCGAAGCAACGTCAATTCGAAACTGCTTTGTTTTGCATTGAGCATTGACGCGAGTTTGCCGGAGGTAGTAGTTGTGCTAGCCAGCGATCCTATGTGACGATCGTATTAGATTCCATTTTTAAAAATTTTCAATTTAGAAAACCAAATGCCGAGTTGTGGTATATATCATATAAAAATAAAAATTTTACCTTTTGTATGAAACAGCTGATATTTTTTTGCGATTTCAGAGGTTTGTCCACATAGTGAAAATTGTTCATATTCACAAGTACATTCACCCCTTAAATGGTGCAAACTGATTTTTCTACACTTGTATACATTTTAGAAATCAATTTAATAAATAAATTTTGAGTCCTAAACCTAAAACTACATTCGATAAAATTTATGAATCTCTGCACATCACTATCGTCAATAAAGTAATACAATTATTTCCTTCAAAGTCGTTATCAATTAATACGGAACTTCATGAGCGGACAAACGTCAAACCGGTCATCATAGCGTGCCGCTAGTTTAATACTATAATTTCTATGCAGTGATTTGACTAGTTACTAATTATGTGAATTCTACTAATGAAAGTTAAACATTCTTAGGAACACAATACAGGCCATAATATACTTAATACAGTAGAACTTCTTTAAGTCGAACCTCTAAGTCGAAACAATCAGGAAGTCATACAAGCCATTTTGGTAAATATTTTCCCTCTATAACTCAAAAAAATATGAAATTTGATCTCTGCATCTTGAATTTAGCAATGTTTGATATTACGACCTGTACAACTCAAACATTTGAAACCAATTACCACTATAGCTTGAAGAAAAACAAGTTACTAATGTGGAGAATTTACCGACAATTCACATAATTGTTTCTAAAAAACCAATGTAACAGTACAATAAATAGAATTACCAGTTTTATGAAATGATAAAGGCATTTATGGTTGAGTTAAAACATGCTTGTTTATTTTTTTTTTTTATTGCTATAATATTGAGTTTTTTTATTATTTGTATTCATAGTCTTTTGAACTTTAGCGAAGCAAATCTTTTATTGTCGATTGCTAGAATTAGTCTTGTCTTAACCACTTTTAAAATCAAATAAAATTTCATCTTAAGTTGAAAACTCTATGACTCAAAATTTTTGGCATCACCCTTGAAGTTTGACTTGGCAAGGTTCTATTGTTCTACATTGTCTGAGTTACAAACCAGTCATTATATGATATGACAAGTATTTTGTGTACTTCAAGCCAATATACACATTTGAGCTAGTCTGTACTATATCTTTGTGGCTATGTTAATAATTAGTTCACAAGATTTTGATGTGTCAATTTAATTTTAGAGATTGTGTACAACAGAATTAGGCACTTTTTGTGGTAAATTTTACTACTTATTATATTTGTAACACCCTTCTGCACATAATAATAGTAGTAATTTCATTAATTCACCAATCAGAACAATTGACATTGTAACAATGTAGATAACTAATATTAATTTTATTACTCTGCCCCTTTTAATACAGAGAATTAAAAAGCAGCACATTTTTACCTGCCAATCAGCCTTCGTGCCTTTTTCAAGGTACTTGACATTGGTGAAATGCATTGTGCTGGCTTAGCATTAAGAAAAGCCACTAACCAAAAGAAAGAAGATGAATATTATAACAACTTTCTTGTTAAGGGAAAAGTCTTCTCATCAATATGAAAAGCAGACACATCCTTCATGTAATGACTAAAAGGTACAGGCTCAAGATCAGTAATCCAAATAACTCAACATTAAAAGGATCAAGATGTAAAAGTGCTAACCATGCTGAAATTGTTGCCAAGATGTTTCTTATTTGAAGATACTTCATTATTGTCAAATAACCCACAGTTTCAAGAGTCAGGTACCATCCAAGGGGCAACAGAGATTGCCAAGATGTGCCATATTATGATTTTTTAATGAAATTCTATTTAACTATCAAAATTGCAATTTTAAGATTTAGAAGAAGAATAATTGTGAGATTTAAAAGCATACTTTAGAAATAGCAGAAAGTTTTTATATGTACATAATTTAATATAAATATTTGACACATAAAATGACATTTTGAACTGCTTACTTGGGGTTTTATTCAAGTCGTTTTGTAAAATAATTATTAGTTTTGTGGTAGAAGAACAACTATACTGAAACTATCTGTTGGTTGCCTGATGTACGGACGACGTGTTAACGAGGTAAAAACTAAAACTGTTAACATATCACTATTGTTAAAATAAAAGATATAAATTCTGATATAATTAAAAGCAATCAGCTTGAAATGAAAATGTGTATGTATTTATGAAGCAAGAACTATTGAAAATATATCGTGTAGGTACAGGTGTACTAGGTAGTTTTAAGTAACTGACAATAAAAAACTTACCAGCGTTAATATCCATTTTAAACCTGCTTTTTAAAATCAGAGGCAGGATATAACCACCATACTTTGTATTTGGAAATCATATTTTTTGGACAAACAGTAAAAGCATTGGCGCTATTGCGGCCATTATAGTAGTCAAACCTATCGTCGTTTTCCCGCGGTAACAAAATTAGAACTATCAAATATCAAGATAACCACGACAATTTTAGAGTTTCTATGAATCAATTTTATTCATTAAACAATAGGGAAATTGGTAATTTATCTAGCATTTTTATAGAATTAAAATGCAAAATATCCCTTTGATTCTGAAGTCGAATACGAAAAAAAAACCGTGACATGTATAGACTATAGAGTAAGGAGAAAATTGACATGAAGGTAGGAAATTTAAGGAGGTGCCCGACCAACAAAAATGGGGTGCATAACTACAGAAAAATATCTCATAAAATGGCCGCCATTAGGGAGTGTGCTTCGAAACTATCAACATCGATAAGGAGTGAAGCGATAATCAAGCATTTATGTATACGTAGTATTTATAGGTAATAATAATTACGTAACGTACGTTTGTACTCTATCAGGTACCTATTATTCGCGGGGATTTAGGTTTTTTAAAGATCTTGGAATATCCAAACAGTTTCGCTGCCGTTTTGTGAAATTGAACGAGATCACCAAATATAAAAAAGTACTCTATGTTAGATGCAAAACTGATTTTTCAGACCACTTTAACTCATTTATAAATTATAATATGTTTCAATCGTTTGCTAATTAAAAACCACTATTTCTTTTCATGAAAAGAGCAACTTGCTGTGTTACTTGTTGGCTCATAGAAGTAGAATTTCTTTCTATACGCGGTGGTAGAGTCGAAACATGACGTGCCTAGCATATGCGACAGCTATCTGCATGCCCTACATATAAATAAACAAATATAGAATATTACCGTACAGCTTCGTTAGTTACTGTACAGTTATAATTAATTCACCCTTAGGGTGGTAGTCTACTAAAGTTTTAAAAGCGTTCACCGCTTTTAAAAAGCAATCTGAGCAACTAGCAAAATATGTTGTCAAATAATAAATGAAATAAAACACAGTTAGTGTATGATTGATAGGCATGTAATTGATGAAAATAGTGTAAGCACACATATTTTATTAATATTACGATTTTTTAACTATCGAAATGGGACACTTTTTATGAAGCGAACCAAACCAATTTTTATTAGTTTCTGAATAAAATTAAGTTAGATAGAAAACTCCTTTGCAACACTGGATCGTTTATTTTAGTACCATGTTATTGTAAACCGAATCTTAGGTCTAAATATGTTAATCACACTTTTAATGGGCATCAATTAGTCATTAGTGTTGTGCTCAGGATCATTCCAAAAGTATTTTCTGTGTCGTATTTAATGTGAACCTCAATACATAAAGGTTATATAGTTTAAGTATACGTAGTATACATAGTTTCAGGTTTCGTTTTACCATTTAAAATTGGCTTCATCAATTTCCTTTAATAAAACTTAATTTAAAATTTTAATTTATTTTTCCATTAATTTAAAATTTCACCTATAATAATATCGACAAGTCGATACTCCATTGACACAAACAAACAATGGACATCCCTAAGGCTCATGTTTACATTACATTACATAATGTGTTGTATATAACACTTATAAAATGGTGGATAGCACCCGGCTTGACTAGTAATTTCTTTATATATACTTCATCTCCACCTATTTCCTACCTAACATGAAAATTGATGATTTATCAATTAAATATTGTCCTATTTCTTTAGTTTATACACGTAGTCGTAATTCCTTGTTCCATGCATGGACCTAATAAACAAACAGGACCGAGTACTCGCAGCTGAAAAGCGAGCCGAGTGAGATAGTACAGAGGCCATGTGTCCCTTTCTAACAGGGTGACAATAAGATTTTCGATATGTGAGACAAATTCAATCTTGCAATCTTCCTACTCATTAGTTTATTATAAACACAGTTATTGTAGGGATTTTAAAAACTACATCCACGCGGACGAAGTCGTATTAAACAAACAGGACTGAGTACTCGCAGCTGAAAAGCGAGCCGAGCGAGATAGCTAGTACAGAGGCCGTGTGTCCCTTTCTAACAGGGTGACAATAAGATTTTCACTATGTGAGACAAATTCAATCTTGCAATCTTCCTACTAATTAGTTTATTATAAACACAGTTATTGAAGTTTTTCATTAGCAATGGAAAATTTCTTAGGTATTAGGGATGGATTACGAAATAAATAATACAAACAGTACACGGTATTGATTTGTCCAGTCATTGCTAGATATTATAATAACTAGTCATGTGTAGATAATGTGATAAATTAATCACTTTCTCTGGATATTAATCATAATAGCTGGTCAAAGGCACCCAAAGTAATAAATACAGCCCCACTTCCTCCCGCGCCTTATTCCGTTGCCGCACGATCGGTATATTTACCAAAATCTTAGTTAAGGTCAGGGTTGTACAGAAATATTCAGGTGCCCACTTGGCAGGGCACTTAGGTTCTATTGGTTTGAAATGAAAAATTAAAATAATGAAAATTGTAATAATAATAATAATAATCCGCCGTGTGGCACCGGCAGAATCCGCCGTGTGGCACCAGCAGAATAGAATGTTGCCACCCCTTCCTTTCCCATGGGTGTCGTAAGAGGCGACTAAGGGAACTGGGGAACCAAATAACATCTAGGTTCCCCTAAACCGAGCGAGCTGGCTCTAAAACAGCCTCCTTGGGGACCTGAGTGGACCCCGAGTGACGTAACTGCCACTCACCCCCCCCCCCCCCACCCCCTTTATGATGATGGACCAAAATAATAAGAATGCGCGAACAGGGCCGCTGCCTGGGGGGCGCCAGGGCGCGTCTGGGACTGGCGCTGGACGTGACAGCATGCGGACCGCCAGTCACACAAGCTGGCCGCCACTACCATCTCGGCGGCCGGCCAATCCATCATCCCCACCAGAGGGCTTGGCACCGACAGGGTCCTCAAGGACCCAATCTTCGGGGCCCGCCGCTGGTGGAGTGCGCCGCATGAGATGGACATCTCAAATGAACGAAAATGTCATGCGTGCGTACTACAGGGCGACGGGAGGGGAAACCGGACGGACTGGCTACCGAGCGGCAATGTACCGCGAGTTCTTGCTGCTTGAGCCGAATCTCACTGTCACGGAACAAAACCTGGCAGACCGGGCTCGGTATATTCAGCGCTCGAACATCTTTAGCGCTACCGAGCTCGAACGGTTACGACGTGAGGCTGTTCCCGAGGTGACAACCCCAACCACAGAGCAAATTGTCTCTCTGGCGGAACCTGTCCGCGAAGAGACCGACGCTAACGCGCAAGATTTGCCTGTGGTTGAGGAGGACACGGAGGAAACAGTTTCCCTTGACATAGAGCGGATGGGAAGGATTTTAGAAGAGGCGATTTCTGAGATCCGCAGTGCTCCTCTAGAGAACCGTCCGTGGCTCTCCCGACTCACATTAAATGTAGCGACGCGGGATGTCATTGAGGCCATAAACCAAATGCTGCCTCAATACCTTGAGCGCAGCACTGGCCTGGATGATACGGCTTCTATTCTCTTTGGTGCGGCCTTAGCCGTTCACCGTTTCATGGGTGTCAAGACCCAGGAACGTGGACGCGCTACTCTAAGGCGCAGCACGGAACCAGCCTGGAGAAGGAGAATAGAACACCGTATCACCCTGGCCAGAGCTCTCATTGGCAGACTGCAGAGTTTCAGATCAGGCAACACTAGGCCAAGGATTGTGCGCTCCGTTAGAATAGCCTTTAATGGGCTCGGGGTGCGGCTAGATCAGCCCGATATAGCCCAAAAACTAACGGAGCGCATCGACGATCTGAAGCAGAAAATCGCTGCATGGGGGAACCGCATTCGACGATACTCGGAAAGAGTCGAGCGCTTTCAGCAAAATCGCCTCTTCTCGAGTGATCAGAAAAGGTTCTATAAAAAACTGGAGTGCCCAGCAGTCTGTTCTACCTCTCAGCGGCCGAGCCCGGCTGACCTCGTCGCCTTTTGGCGAAGTGTATGGTCAAGAGAGGTGGAGCATGAGGAGGGCCCTTGGATTGCGGCGGTAGAGGAAGCATGTGCCTCAATAGAGCCGATGAACCCCGTCGCCATCTCTTCGGAGGATGTAGCTGGTGCGGTGCGCCGGGCCCCGAACTGGAAAAGTCCGGGACCCGATGGGCTGCATCACTACTGGTTGAAGGGTTTTTCGCTCTGTCATGCTACTTTGGCTCGACAATTCCAAGATGCTCTCGAGCAAAGGGCACTCCCGAGCCTTTTCACCACCGGGATCACTCATTTAGCTCCTAAGTCAACCGATACCGCTGACCCAGCTAAGTACCGCCCCATCACATGTCTTACTACCATCTATAAGACATTGACATCCGTTCTGAGCCTTAAGATTTCCCGTCACGTAGACGAGAACAACATCATGTCTGGGGCTCAGAACGGATGTCGGGGCGGTAGTCGTGGTACTAAGGAGCTCCTTCTCATCGATTCCGTCGCGGGCCAACTGGTCAAACGCAATCGCCGGAATTTCTCTGCCGCCTGGATTGACTATAAAAAGGCATTCGACTCGGTGCCCCATTCATGGCTCTTGAGGGTCCTTGAGCTGTACAAAGTCGATAGTACAGTTCGAGACTTCCTCGGAGAGTGTATGGGGCAATGGAGTACGATCCTTTGTCTCCATGGCGAGCGGTTGGCGGCTGCGGGTGACCGGATCAAGATACGGCGGGGTATCTTCCAGGGCGATTGTCTGAGTCCATTATGGTTTTGTCTGTCGCTGAACCCTCTCAGCTCTTTGCTGGAGAGTTCAGGGACAGGCTTTCAGTTTCGGAGAGGAGGGACAAAAGTGCCTCACCTTCTCTATATGGATGACCTCAAGCTGCTAGCACCCAATGCCACCCGCCTGAGGGAGTTGCTGAATATCACCACTGAGTTCAGCAACTCCATCAGGATGGAGCTTGGACTAGACAAGTGTGCGGTCTTACATGTGGAGAGGGGACAGGTTACTCATTCGGCCGAGATCAATCTCGAGCCATCCAACATCAGGACTCTCTCTGAAGCTGAGTCATACCGGTATCTGGGTATGTCACAATCCGTGGGGGTGAAGGAGGCGGACGTGAAACAGTTAGTTTGCGAGGTCTTTTTTGGCCGCCTGACAAAAGTTTGTAAAAGCTATTTGTCGGGCGCCAATAAGGTCCGAGCATATAACGGCTGGGTCATGCCCTTTCTCATGTACACCTTTGGCGTACTCAGATGGACTCAGACCGAACTAGACGCACTGGATAGAAAAGTCCGCACGACTATGACTCTCTACCGCATGCACCACCCCAAATCGTCTGTTATGAGGTTGTATATACCCCGAAAATGTGGTGGTCGAGGCGTATTAAGCGTCAAGACCATGCATAATCGGGAGATATCCAGCCTCAGAACCTACTTTGAGACGAAGAGGGAGTGTCCAATGCATAGAGACGTCATAGAATGTGATAAAGGACTCACTCCTCTATCTTTGGCCAAACTCGAGTGGCAGAAACCGGTGGTACTAAGCACCTCTGACCGGGAGACCGTATGGAAGGAGAGGGAGTTGCATGGACGCTTTTTTAAAGCTCTTAATGAGCCTCACGTAGATAAAAAAGCGTCCGTGCAATGGCTGCGCTTCGGTGACCTCTTCGGGGAAACCGAAGGGTTTGTGTGTGCAATACAAGATCAGGTGGTTAAGACGCGGAACTACCGAAAGTACATCCTGAAGGATGGCACTCACGACATCTGTCGAGCGTGTCGCCATCCCGGTGAGTCACTCAGGCATGTGCTCTCGGGATGTTCCGCTCTTGCTAACACTGAGTATTTGCACAGACACAACCAAGCGGCCAAAATCCTTCACCAAGAGCTTGCTCTGAAGTACGGTCTCCTGGATGAGAGAGTGCCGTACTATAGGTACACACCGGTGCCGGTACTTGAGCGTGACGGAGTCCGGCTCTATTGGGACCGGTCCATCATCACGGACAGGACGATTCTGGCGAATAAGCCTGACATCGTGCTGATGGACCGGGCACAGTCGAGGGTGTTTTTAGTGGACATCACCATCGTGATGTTCTCACTGTGATGGACGAGAACCTCGTGAGAGCGGAGACAGAGAAAAAACGAAAGTATCTAGATCTGGCTCACGAGGTTACTGGCATGTGGCATGTGGAGTCCACTGAAACCATCCCAATCGTCATTTCTGCGAATGGGTTGATCCCAGTCAGCCTCGCTCACCATCTGAGGCGACTGGGGTTCCGTGGCAGTTCGCTCGCGGCCAAGATGCAGAAAGCGGTGTTGCTAGACTCGGCTAGGATAGTCCGTCGGTTTCTCAGCCTGTCGCCCTGACCCCCGGCCGTCTAGTCTCCCCTGACGGGGCGTAATCCTCCGCCCGCTACAAGTATTTATTTATGTAATCTATATGCAAGTTTATTATATGTATATATATTTATGTTTATTATATTTCTACTTTGGCTTAATATGTATTTATGTTGTACGCGGGTGTGAGAGTCGAAATATATAGCATAATAATAGTACAAAAGTAAGGAGTAAGGAACCATCGTAATCGGCATCGGCATCGTACGTATTCGACCCATCACACAATACAAGAATTTAAAAATTCATGGTCAACATAGTTGTAGATTTAGTGAAATATATCTAGAGAAAATGATTAATTTATCACATTATCTGCACATGACCAGTCATTATAATATGTACTCATACAATGTACTCACTATGACTGGACAAATCGATACCTTGTACTATTTGTATTATTTATTTCGTAATCCATCCCTAATCCCTAAGAAATTTTCCATTGCTTATGAAAAACTTCAATAACTGTGTTTATAATAAACTAATTAGTAGGAAGATTGCAAGATTGAATTTGTCTCACATAATGAAAATCTTATTGTCACCCTGTTAGAAAGGGACACACGGCCTCTGTACTAGCAATCTCGCTCGGCTCGCTTTTCAGCTGCGAGTACTCGGTCCTGTTTGTTTCTAAGTCCATGGTATTCTATGGTGGTTCCTTCATGCTTCGGAGTTCTCGTGACTTCGTGAGTGAGGGTGGAACCACATTTGTGAGGATCGTTTCGGATTTCGCCCATACAAAACTGTCAAATTCCATAGAAACGTGCCAGATATATTACTTTACTCTATGGAAACGTGTACGGATCAAATCGGCTTTTCGATGCGTACACGAATGTATGGAAAATGACAGTTTTGTATAGGCTAAATCCGAATCGATCCTCACAAATGTGGTTCCACCCTTATCCTAGTGTTCGTGGTCTATGTTCGTGAGTCGTGCAGTTCATAGTGATTAGTGATCTGTGGTGGAGTTCTGAGTTTGGTCCACAGACCAGGAACAACTTTGGTCTGTTTAATGTACTTTGTGGTTCTAAGTTTTTACTTTTTACTTTTTGGAGCCTGTATTTGTAACAAAGAGTATAATATGATTTGTAAACAAAATACGTATTATCCATTTTGCACATTTTAGTTTAACGTTAATTTTCGTTTGGTGATTGTGCAAATAAATGGGTAATTCCGGCTTAAAACAACACTATGAAACAGCGTCGAAAACGGGTGTCCTTCAAATATCCAATCATAGATTGAAAGAAATTCCAGAAGAAGTTTTTCATCTTGCAGAACATCTCAGAAATTTGGACATATCCAAGAATAAAATAGCAAATATACCAGACGAAATAAGTAGGTTAAAATTGTTAAAACAACTTAATTTAAGCACAAATGCGATTCAAGTTATACCAGCTTCCTTGACTAATTTGAAAAAATTGGAAATGCTTAACATATCTTCCAACTCTGTTTCTTCTTTACCTGAATCGTTTTCGAGTCTAAGCAATTTGAAGCAAATTTATTTAAGCAATAACAAGTTTAAGCAATTTCCTAAGCAGCTTCTTGGTCTGAACAATCTGGAGGTGATAGAACTTTCAAATAACAAATTAACAGAGGTACCAAGCGGAATGTCAAATTTATTTGCAGTTGAGTTGAACTTGAGCCAAAATGAGATATCATCACTGAGTGAGGATTTGTATCAAGCGCCTAGATTGAAAATACTGAGGCTGGATGAGAATTGTTTATGTCTAGACTCAATCACACCAAGCTTACTGAGAGATTCCAAAATTCATACCATAAATATTGAGGGCAATCTATTTGAACCAAAGCAGTTGGTATCACTTGAAGGATACAACGAATATACTGAGAGATATACTGCAATGAAAAAGAAAATGTTTTGATAATGTTTTAGAGCTATTACTTACCTAATTTATTATAATAATTATAAGGGCCTATTTCTAAGTCTCCGAAGAGTGTTTACCAATAAATAAAATTGATGTTTTGTAAGTTTTTGCATTTGCAATCTGTCAAAAAGTCAAATTTATTCATCTGCTAAAGCTTACTTGGAGATGGTTAAATAGGGCTTTATATAATCTATTACATATAGTAATATTATGAAGTTCTTTTGTATATATGGCTGTCATAGTAATATGAATTCGCTTGGATATTTTATTATTTTTGAATTTTTACATATTCTCTTTAATATGGACACAAATTGTTCCAGTAGGTTATTGTTGTGTAAATGTGTAAGTTTTGAATGAACACATTTTAAAATCACATTAATAAAAGGCTGTCATAGTAATAACTAATATGAATTCACTTGAATGTTTTATTATTTTTGAATTTTTACACATTCTTTCTAATATGGGCACAAATTGTTCCAGTAAGTTATTGTTGGTAGTAAATATAAGATTGTGTAAGGGCATTTTCATTTTAAATCGTGCAGGTTGTAAAAAGTTGATGATGCTCATGTCTGTTTTGTAACATTTTTGTCCTGGTTGCTGTAAGGCCTAGCGCAAACATACAACTTTTAGTTGAACAACAATTAAGTTGTGTTTCATAAGTTTATAGGAATGTACTGCGATCATAGAATGTGCGCAAACTATCAACACGATAGTTGCTCGACAAAAAAATCAAAAAGCTGTATCAATTTGCTTTTGATTATAGTTTAGTTGTGTGGAATTCACGAAGAGTACACAACTCGACTAAACAGTTTAGTCAATGTAAAAGTTGTATGTATGCGCCTTACCTAACCGTTGCTAACAAAACCTGACAAATGTAGCTCTTTTTTAAAACTAAAATAAAACACTTAAATTATTATCAGAAACTTATCCAGATCTATTTATATGCTTTCAAGAGTTCAAATTATGTACCGCTCAAGAAAAAATAAACACAAACATTCTATACACAAAAAAAAAAACCAATACCTAACCACAATAGTCTTCTGAACCAAATTTTTGGTAAAGAGAGATTGCCGCACAACTTGACACACTGTCCATGACTACCTTCAAAAACTTTCATCTTTGAAATTTGTACTTTTAGGGTTGTAGGGTTCCATGAAGACTAAACTTGCCTGGTAAATATGAATATTTTAATAGTACAGCCCATGACTAACCAGACTTGTCCCGTAATCGCGAATTTTTAAGACAAGTTTTTATCAATTTATTTGTTAATATATTTACTACCTGTTGTGAATAATATAATTTAAATGCATATGTAACTATCTTACAATGAAAATAAATTCAAATGGCAATTCAAAGTGGCAAACTGTCGTTGGGACACTATAAAATTACACATTTTCGATTCATTTTTCATGAAAATAAAATTTAAGCTGTGTTCTTCCAGGAGTCAAAACTCATATTCCAATAGATTTTTATATAAACCTTCAGTGTATACGTTTTTAGGGTTCCGTACCCAAAGGGTACCAACGGGACCCTATTACTAAGCCTACACCGTCCGTCCGTCCGTCTGTCAGCGGGCTGTATCTCGTAAACCGTAATAGATAAACAGATGAAATTTTCACATATTATGTATTTCTATTGCCGCTATAACAACAAATAATAAAAATTAAATTAAATTAAAAAAATTAAATTAAAATATTTTCATGGGTACATGGAAATATGTTTATTTAATTTTTTTTAACGGAACCCTAAAAGAGCGAGGCCCGACTCGAACTTGGCCGATTTTCTTTAAATATATTTCAAATGAATTTTTTAAATCTGTTTGTTTTTATGCGACAGCCGAAAAACCGCCTGCACCTGCTCCTAGGTAAATGTGTAAGTTTTGAATGAATACATTTTAAAATCACATTATATATTTATAATTTTTAATTAGCTTATATTTATTTCTTCACCTCGAAGATTTAATCATTTCAAGAATTTATATAGTTATTTGTAATTTATAGAAGCTATATAATAAAATTTATTAATTTAAAAATGAAGTTTATTTTAACTTAAGTTTTATATGTAGTAGGTACACAATGGTACACAATCTTTTCTCTATGACTTCATCTGATACATCTTTTTCTTAGGGTACCCTTTTCCCATGATTAAAAGTATTCGACAGTCTATGGTATTCGAGTATCTTCAGGAATCAGGATGCAAACTATAGGCCGGTTTTGTCATGATTGATTTACTGCACTCCTCACCACACCTCTTGTTTAACACTGGACTGGTTGTCCATATACAAATGACAGCTTAAATTATGGATCATTATGAAGCGCCACATTAGTTATACGGGTGTCTCTGGAGACTATAACTTATAAGTTATAAAAAATTAGGGAAAGGTTCCACATGTAGAAATTGTTTAAAATAAAATTGAAAATGGAAAATTCGGTCTGTCGAGCTGGGATTCGAACCATCGACCTTTGGCTGTTAGGCGACTGCAGAAGCCACAAGGCTACGGAGACCCATTATTGTACCGCGAAAATACCGAACACAATGCCAAATTAATTAATCGAAAGGAACTACGTTCCATCCGGGTGTCCCTTGACACCTCTCAAGTTTTTTTACTTTTTATTTAGGCTAGGTATTGTAGGTATTGTAACCCAAATTGGTCTAATGTGTAACCAATGTATCCCTATTTAACGAACTCTGTAGAGGCCATCAGGCCATCATAAGATCATGAATTCATGACGGCCTACCTTAGCTATACGTCTTGTGAGCAGGTAACTACTTAAGTAAATATTATCACGTAAATTACAAATCATGCAATCAAGCATGGCTCTTTATCTTTTGTTGAACATAAAAGTAGACCTTGACCTAACACGATAATATTGTTTTTAGGGTTCCGTACCAAAATGGTAAAAATGGAACCCTTATGGTGAGACTTTCTCCCTCCGTCCGTACGTCCGTCTGTCACAGTCGATTATTTCAGTAGGTAACTATTAAAGCTATCGACATGAAATTCGGCATAGTTGGAATAATGAAAAGAAAATTAAAAAAAGAGGGAAAATTGGGGGTTTGAAATTTCAAAGTAAGATAACTATACCGAGTGGGGTATAATATGAAAGGCCTTTACTTGTGCATTCTAAAACAGTTTTTTATTTATTTCTATATGTAATAGTTTTTGATTAATCGGCCAAAATGTCGAAAAAAATACCGTCCCCCCCTATCTCCGAAGTTTACCAATCGAAAAATCTGAAATAATTATGGTCAATAGAGGTTTATGTATATTTTACAGGAAAAATAAAATCAACGCGAAAATTATTTTAGTTTAATTAAAAAAGGGGGAAAATCAGGGGTTTGAAATTTCAAAGTAAGATTATTATACCGAGTGGGGTATCATATGAAAGGCCTTTACTTGTACATTCTAAAACAGTTTTTTATTTATTTCTATATAATGTGTAATAATTATGGTCAATAGAGGTTTATGTATATTTTACAGGAAAAATAAAACCAACGCTCTAACTAGCACATTTTTTTTATATTAACAATAAACCTCTACAAACAAAGTTAACGATAAATAAGCAAATTAATATAAGTAATATTATCGTTTTACTTTTACTTTTGGAGTACGGAACCCTCGGTGCGCGAGTCCGACTCGCACTTGGCCGGCTTTTTAGGGTTCCATACCAAAATGGTAAAAATGGAACCCTTATGGTGAGACTTTCTCCGTCCGTCTGTCCGTCCGTCTGTCACAGTCGATTATTTCAGTAACTATTAAAGCTATCGACATGAAATTTGGCATAGTTGTGTATAATAGTGGCCCAAAATCATTAGAATAAAGAAAAATCGAAAATTATTTTTAGTTTTAATAAAAAAAGGGGGAAAATCGGGGGTTTGAAATTTCAAAGTAAAATAACTATATCGAGTGGGGTATCATATGAAAGGCCTTTACTTGTGCATTCTAAAACAGTTTTTTATTTATTTCTATATATAATAGTTTTTGATTAATCGGCCAAAATGTCGAAAAAAATACCGTCCCCCCCCCCCCCCCCTTATCTCCGAAGTTTACCAATCGAAAAATCTGAAATAATTATGGTCAATAGAGGTTTATGTATATTTTACAGGAAAAATAAAAGCAACGCGAAAATAATTTTAGTTTGATTAAAAAAGGGGGAAAATCGGGGGTTTGAAATTTCAAAGTAAGATAAATATACCGAGTGGGGTATCATATGAAAGGCCTTTATTTCTGCATTCTAAAACAGTTTTTTATTTATTTCTATGTATAATAGTTTTTGAGTAATTGGCCAAAATGTCGAAAAAAATACCGTTCCCCCCCCCTTATCTCCGAAGTTTACCAATCGAAAAATCTGAAATAATTATGGTCAATAGAGGTTTATGTATATTTTACAGGAAAAATAAAATCAACGCGAAAATTATTTTAGTTTAATTAAAAAAGGGGGAAAATCAGGGGTTTGAAATTTCAAAGTAAGATAATTATACCGAGTGGGGTATCATATGAAAGGCCTTTACTTGTGCATTCTAAAACAGTTTTTTATTTATTTCTAGATATAATAGTTTCTGATTAATCGGCCAAAATGTCGAAAAAAATACCGTTCCCCCCCCCCCCTTATCTCCGAAGTTTACCAATCGAAAAATCTGAAATAATTGCAGTCAATAGAGGTTTATGTATATTTTACAGGAAAAATAAAACCAACGCTCTAACCAGCATTGTTTTTTTTATATTGACAATAAACCTTTACAAACAAAGTTAACGATAAATAAGCAAATTAATATAATATTATCGTTTTACTTTTACTTTTGGAGTATGGAACCCTCGGTGCGCGAGTCCGACTCGCACTTGGCCGGCTTTTTTTAATATGCTTAATGTCATTTTAATCGTATTTGGGAACTCTGTAGGTACCTACTACGCGTATCAGAGGGTAAGATAGGAGGTGAAAGTTTACATGAATATCCATAATATATTTATTATTTTTGAAGTTAGGTACTTATGTCCATGAAAATTGGTACCTACCTACAGAGGAGCACTACAGAGGAATTTTGAAAATTCCATCCATAAATAGGTGGTCTCATATTTATTTATTTATCGACCGAGCGAAGCGAAGGTCTTTGAGTTAACTCTAGAGCGATTTGCACTTGTCCGTCCGTCCGTCCGTCCGTCTGTCAGAGCCTTATAACTTTTGAATTACTGAACGTAATTACTTCAAATTTAGATATAATATGTAAACCGATGGCCTCCAGCCGAAAATGGCTTAAAAAGTTATAAAAATCTTTATTTCAGGGGGGCTCTCATAGAAGCGAATGCGAAGTAAAAAAAAAAATATCGCGTTACATAAAATTGTTACGTATCATTTTAAAGATAATTTTGAACTGAGTACAAAAATTTTTTTTTTTTAATTTTTCCCTTAAAATTGACGAAATGGGGGGCTTTCAAAGTGGCGATTTTATACGCTCGCTTGAAGACGCTCTCTAGGAAAATCCGCTATGGATTTTCAAACTGATTTTATGTTTTTAGGTCACTTATATCCTGTACTTGAACAACAAATACTAAAATTATATGAATATTATAAAGAAACGAGATTATTTAATTTTTAATGTACATCAGTAATTCATATAGCATCAACATAGCTTCACAATAATGCTAATAGATGGCGCAGTCAGTAACTATTCCCATGGAACTACGAGTTACGACTAACGACCTATCCCAAAAACAGTTTTGCGTCGACCATTATTATTTAGTTACTTATTATAATACAATAATTGTATTGTAATTTTTTTTGTACCATATTATTCAATTAAAATTATTTTTTAGTTAAATTTTAGTTAAATATTGTATATTTTCTATTCGCGTCGATAGATGACGATTTGTACAGATGCCCGTAACCCGGTTTCACTCGTTAGTACCTACATAATAATTCAATGTTTTCACTAACGTTCCCTAACCTTTACGGGCTACCTATAAGTTAGGTGATTGATGTTTTCTGTCAACTTATTTATCACGATCCTGTACGGGACACCTAAAAGGATATTGGGACGGATGTTAGGACTTAGGATTGTATTTAGGAGCTACCTACGTTAAGAGACTCCTACTTAGGGGATGATTTAGGTATGTTTGGTGAAAACGGGCATAATAATAATGTCAGTTTTGGTTATCATGTATCGATTGAATGAATAATCATGGGATACCGTTACCGCGAGGTCTCAGTTCGGGGCGAACCACTAGTTTATTTGACAAGTCAACAATATTCATGCACAAAATAATATGAAATAAACAAGTAGATTTACAGCTAAGAGACACTTAGCAAAAGTATCAATAACTGGCATGTACAAAAGATTTTGAGATATTATACAGTTTAGTTTGAGTAGTGTTAGTAGTGTTACAAAGGTTACAAAATATAGATCGTAAAGAAAAATCAGAGTTGTTACAAATTGGCTCCCTTGCATAGAGAGTCGATGACATTACGAAGACAGCAGTTATAGTTAAAGCATAATACCTAATATAGTTTGTAACTGTGGTTTGTAACGACGCGACGCCAATGTAGAAACTTTTAAATGTGTAAGATTTAAGAAGAAGGTAGATATCAACTACTTATTTTATTGTTTACCACCACATTAAGGGCCTGTTTCACCACTTGCTGATAAAGGTCTGATAGCCTATCCACAACTTATCTGAAACAGATAAAACGCTTTCCGTCAGGATAAGTACCTATCCGTCGCTTCTTAAGTATCTGATAAATCAATCTGGTAGTTACCTAAACTCAAAAAGATATCACACACATTTATCCAGCAGATATTTTAACTGTTATATATGTATATACCTATCAGGCACTTTATTAGCAAGTGGTGAATGGTGAAACAGGCCATAAACTGAAGTCAGCAATGTGGCAAACATAATGTATACCTACTTACCTACCTATATTATGTTATGTGTGTCTATTTAACACAGTTATCATATTTTGTTATCGAATCATCGTACGGACGCTGACGGGGCGTCCAACAATCATACCATAGAACAGTATGTTACCTATCGACTAGGTACTGAGTAAACTGGCACGCACGACTCTGTGAGTACTGACCGGCTAGTTGTTGTCACACCGTTGTGTGCGTTGGATGGTATTACACATGCAATGAATAGTGCTGTATATTAGCGCCTGGTACGCGTGCTTTTTTGGCCAACAAAAGTTCCTAATTTTTTTCTGTGAGAGTGATAGTGCTATCTGCTTTTCCGTGTGAGTTTTAATAATATTTTTTATATTTTTCACGTGCATTTCGTTTATTTTTCTAATATTTTGTCTTTCGTACTTTGAGTATTAAACCAGAACTACGTAGGTTGGTAATTATTCATGTAATAAGACTTAAATAAAGAATAAACTTTTATAATATTTTGTTACCTATCTATCTAAATATATTACCTACTAGCCGATGCCCGATTCGCTGGCGTAGATTTAGTTTTTAAAATCCCGCGGGAAATCTTTGATTTTACGGGATAAAAAGTAGCCACTCACCAATCATGTCACTCTCCCCTATTCTCTAACTCAAGTTATATTTAGGTATATTTTCTTCCATTGAAGGTTTGCTAGGAAAATATTTCAAAGCAAACCGTCAATTAATAAAAAATTTAAGTCAGTGGCTATAATTTTTTGATAGGCACTGAGTTACAGAATCGGTAGCAGTAGGGATAACATGCGCTCCACGAGAATATTTTGTCTACTCATTTACTCGTGAATCTCAAAAAAGAAAAAAACCGTGAATCTGAAAAAAAGGGAATCACGAGAAAACGGGTAGACGAAATTTTCTCCCGGCGCGCATGTTAGGCCCCACAGGTCCTCAATTACTATACCGACTATACCCATACAATAAAACCGGCCAAGTGCGTGTCGGGCCACGCGCAGTGTAGGGTTCCGTAGTTGAAAGTCTCAAATATTATTGCTGACCTAGGATAGTGCTTTTATTTTATTTATGAATACTGAATATATTTTGAGTTCCATGGCTTAAATACTATAATAAACTACAAAATATGCCTTACACTACGTGTAATACCTAACTTAGAAAAACAGATATAACTCCTTAACTAATGAACCCTACTTAGCCGTGATAGTTTTCCTTTAAAATTCATTATATATACTACTGCTGTGAATTTTTTCTTGTATCCTATATACAACCATTTAGCTGGCAGAGGAGGGGGGACACTTGACTCTAATAAAATTTAGCACTTTATATACGGATCCTTGAATTGAAAAATGGTGTTCCCACACCCAAAATATTTTTGAAAGACCTATTCAACGACACCTCACACTATGGGATAGACGAGAAAAAAAAATTCATCCCAACTTTACATGTAGGGGAGGTACCCTAAAAAAATATTTTTCAAAATTTTATTTCACCACTTTTTCGGCGTCATTGATATTTATACACTTGTCAAATTACAGATTTCTAGAACAAATAGTCTCTGAGCTAAACCGCGGACAGACAGACAGACAGACAGACAGACGGACGGACATGGCGAAACTATAAGGGTTCCTTGTTTACTACGGAACCCTAAAAAACACGCCGATCTGTAGCTCTGTTGCAGTGTGATTGAAGGATAAACCAACAAACAAACATACTTTCGCATTAATTATATTATTAGTAAGATACCTTATAATATTATAAGACCTTTAACTATGTGATTTCAAAATAACTGCTTTCCTTATCTATCTTCTATCTATAATATAATAAAACTGTAACAGGTCCAATTCTGTACATTGAAGATATTTTGAAAATTTTTGTTTGAGGGCACTCTATAATCGATATTGAAGCCAAAACAATTTTTTTAAAATTTTTTGTCTGTCTGTCTGTCTGTCTGTCTGTCTGTATCTTGGCCGCGCATCACGCCGAAACTACTGCACGGATTTAAATGAAACTTGGCACGATTTAAGTTAATACTACGAGGTATAATATAGGATACTTTTTATCCCGAAATTCAGCACCGTTCCCTTGGGAGAGGGGATGAAAGTCAAAATGTGTATTTCGCTGTAATTTATTAAGGCGTATTCCGATTTAATCCATTCTTTTTTTGTTAGAAAGCTGGTTCTTTAGAGATTGTCTTGTAATTATTTCAAGGTCGTCAATTTCGTAGTTCAGAAATTATAGACATCACAATCTTCAGTATAGGTCCAAATAACTTGAACCCCGGAATCTATAGGATACTTTGAATGAACGGCTCATCTTAAGCTGGCATGCGTAATTTATCGTATATAGCTTCGTGGATACTATTTTGTCAAAGTCAAACTACTCCAAAGGCGTCAGATTTTGCCAAACGATCATTATACCTACATACTACATAGTAGGTATGGATGTAATACATCGTATGGACGTAATATTACAGTGTTTTCCTATGTAATTTAATATCCTAATCATAATTACTAATATTATAAATGCGAAAGTGTGTTTGTTTGTTGGTTTGTCCTTCAATCACGCCGCAACAGAGCCACGGATCTACGTGATTTTTTTACATGGGTATAATTGAGGACCTGGAGAGTGACATAGGCTACTTTTATCCCGGAAAATCAAAGTGTTCCCGAGGGATTTTAAAAACTAAATCCACGCGGACGAAGTCGCGGGCATCAGCTAGTATTAATTTAAATATGGCTATGTACGTTTGTTTAAGCGATTTGACGGGACATTTGCCAGGATATTTACTGAGTTAAAATATACAAAAATCGGTCAACTGCGAGTCGTGCCTCGCTCTTTTAGGGTTCCATACATATGACCAAATAAATTTTTTAAAACTAGATATATATATTTATAAATCTTTAGTTCTTAGAAATTACTAAATTAGCTGTGGGGAAAAATGCTCGTTTGTTTTGGCCACAACTTACAAACCGCATTATAAATCGGTGTTTTCAGTATTTGTTGTTTGAATACACAGTACATATAACATAATACTTATACCAAAATTTCAAAATATTCCTAACTAGTTTAGTTTTTGAGATAGAACCCCTAACAAAATTGCTCTAAAACCGACAACTTTGACGGTCCCCATTTCTTAATTTTTGTAGCTAAAAAATAAAAATATATATATTAGAACTCCACTTAATGAGCTCTAGACAATGACACCACACATGCTAGGGTAAAAAAATAAAATTTTATTTCGACCCCTTTTCCATGTATGGGAGCCCCTTTATTTTTTAATTGAATTTTATTTTTATTATTTGTTGTTATAGCGGCAATAGAAATAGGTACACAATATGTGAAAGTTTCAACTGTCTATCGATTACGGTTTACGAGATACAGCCCGCTGACAGACGAACGGACGGACAGCGGAGGCTTAGTAATAGGGTCCCGTTGGCGTACCCTTTGGGTACGGAACCCTAAATACTATTTTTATTAGTTCACATATTCAATCTTAATTTCCCAAGTAGGTACTACTTATATTTATTGTGATTGTACATTTGTATCTATCTATTGACTTGATGAATTTCGGTTGTTGAAATGAAATCTGACAAAAGTACTAAACATACGTTATTAGTAGATATCAATACATCCTTTGCAGTAGCCTACGTATTTTTGTACTACTGCCGAAGGGAGGTAATATTCTTCGAGCATACGCTCGAATAAATGAGATACCTAGCTCCACAAAGGCTACAATCATAGACGAATGATATTTACTACCGTAATTCATTTGTCAAAGGCTACAATGCAACATTTTATCCCGGAAAATTATAAGAGTTTCCGCGGGAATTGGAAAATCTTAATCCTGCACGCGGAAGAAATCGCGGGTATCATCTTGTAGGTACATATTAGGTAAAGGTATGTACCACAGAACACCATGATAGGTAACTATACTAGCTATAGTACCTATGTAGTACTTTGTCGCATGTAAAATATACTATGTATATCCGTGATCTAGGTTTGTTTGTCCATCGCTTAATCTAGATTACCTACCAGCCATAAGGTTATCAAGCTATCGTCATAATTTATTTCTCGGTGGAAGGGTACACGATTCGTGAATAACAATCTAAGTATCTATTTAATGAGATAACGGTAGTAAATATCTAATTCGCCAATGGAAAATAATTAATAATCTATCCTAGTCCGCAGAGCCGAGGGTTCCCGTCTGACTTTCCGATTTTATTTTATTATAACCTCCAACAGAATTACACCTACATATTATTTTACATAATTTAGGTCTTAGGTACTAGGTCAACATATAATTCCACTTATAGGCGGCTACAGCATGCAGATTTAGACGGATAAGTCGTGCGACAGAACATAAAATTAAAAAATCGGCCAAGTGCGAGTCGGGCCTCGCTCTTTTAGAGTTCCGTATATATGACCAAATCATTTCTTTAAAACTAGATACAAATTATTTAGATATCTTAGTTCTAAGAAAGTACTAAATTAGCAGGGGAAACAATGCTCGTTTGTTTTGGTCACAACTTACAAACCGCATTATACATAGGTGTTTTCAGTATTTGTTGTTTAAATACACTATATACTTAGTACATAATGTACCAAAATTTCAAATTCTTAACTAGTTTAGTTTTTTAGATAGACCCCCTAACAAAAGTGGTCTAAAACCGACAACTTTGACGGACCCCCATTTCTTCATTTTTGTATCTACACTAGCGGCACGCTATGATGGCCGGTTTGACGTTTGTCCGCTCATGAAGTTCCGTATTAATTGATAACGACTTTGAAGGAAATAATTGTATTACTTTATTGACGATAGTGATGTGCAGAGATTCATAAATTTTATCGAATGTAGTTTTAGGTTTAGGACTCAAAATTTATTTATTAAATTGATTTCTAAAATGTATACAAGTGTAGAAAAATCAGTTTGCACCATTTAAGGGGTGAATGTACTTGTGAATATGAACAATTTTCACTATGTGGACAAACCTCTGAAATCGCAAAAAAATATCGGCTGTTTCATACAAAAGGTAAAATTTTTATTTTTATATGATATATACCACAACTCGGCATTTGGTTTTCTAAATTGAAAATTTTTAAAAATGGAATCTAATACGATCGTCACATAGGATCGCTGGCTAGCACAACTACTACCTCCGGCAAACTCGCGTCAATGCTCAAAACAAAGCAGTTTCGAATTGACGTTGCTTCGAAAAGTATAAACTGTCAGTGCAATGCGATTGTGATATAGTTTTGACCTGGCTTTGGATTTCAAATATTGATACTGCATGATTTCAAATATTGAGACATGAATGGAGAAAAGTTTACTGAATGGTTTACCTCAATGTTGTGTAGCCTCCCTGAACCATCTATTATAATTATGGACAACGCCCCATACCACTCGATGCAAATTGACAAGCCACCTGCCCAATCCCAAAAGAAAGCTGATATCGTCGCATGGCTTCGTAAAAATGGCGTAGATGCAAACATGAATATGTTAAAAGCGGAATTAGTACGTCTTTTAAAAGAAAACAAACCAACCAAGATCCGATACGTCATTGACGAAATAGCATTAGAACATGGGCACAGAGTTATACGGTTACCGCCTTACCATTGTGAGTATAATGCGATTGAGTTGGTGTGGGCTCAAATTAAGGGATATGCTGCAAGACACAATACAGAACCCCCATTTACCACAAAAAAAATGCTAAAATTATTAGAAGAAGCTTGTGAACATGTGACTAAAGGAGACTGGGAAAAGGTTGTGAATAGAACTGTTAAATTAATAAGGGAAGATTATGAAAGAGATGTGAAAATAGATAATATTATAGAAAACGAACATATAATTATTAATGTAGGTGATGATAGCAGTGACGACAGTGAAAATAGTAGTATGGACGAATCTGATTAATTATGGCCTTTTGTGGCACCTTTTTTGGTATCTTTTGTATTCATATGTTTCTTGTGTGCATATAAAGTATGTATATTCATTTTCATTCAAATATTCAGTTCGTTCAAATAAATTAAATAAACATATACATTTTTGTTTTATTAAACCTATTTAATCAGGTACAAAAACAAAACTTAATTGTTTTTTGTTCGAGAATAAATTGACATTCCACATCACTATTGTAATGTGTCAAACCGGCCATCATAGCGTGCCGCTAGTGTAAAAAAATAAAAAATATATATATTTGAACTCCACTTCATGTGTAGACAATGACACCCCACATGCCAGGGTAAAAAAATAAAATTTTATTTCGACTCATTTTCCATGTATGCGAGCCCCCTTTATTTTTAATTTAATTTTAATTTTTATTATTTGTTGTTATAGCGGCAATAGAAATACACAATATGTGAAAATTTCAACTGTCTATCTATTATGGTTTACGAGATACAGCCCGCTGACGGACGGACGGACGGACAGCGGAGGCTTAGTAATAGGGTCCCGTTGGCACCCTTTGGGTACGGAACCCTAAAAAGGATATAAAAGTAAGAAACATAAAGGCAAAAAAAATTAGTAAGAAAACAAAAAGAATAGGGGATCGCAGTCCTAAACACTAGGCTGTCAATGTTCTATCACATAGGTAGGTGTATTTTATTTATGCAAAATAGGCTATTTGACTACTTTTAGAAAATCATCTTAAATTGTTAATAATGCTATGCTGAAGCTAACGAAACATATATTTCGGCATAATTTTCATTATTTTTCATAAAAATCGAGAAATAAATTCAAAAAAATAAATTGCCGCCGAAACGTTCCATTTGCTCTCATGACGTAACAGTTCACATTTCAAACAATGACAATTTTATAATATGTGTTTAGGCCGCGTGTCGCATACTATTTGGTATTTAATAAAATAGTAACGATGAAAAACAGACGAAATTAGCCTATTACGCCGCACAAACACGTCGAAATGTATTGACAAAATGAGAATTCCATAGGTGGTGTGGACTGTGACGTCATTCGAGATCACGGAACGTTTTCGATCACGTGACCATGGCCAGAATTATAGCAATTTTATTTAATGTTTTCTAATTAAATAAAGCTTTATTTTTTAGTTTTGTCGTATGGAATAATGTTTTTAGATAATAATCTTTTAGGATGACACCAGTTGAAACGATATTTTTATTATAGTCAAATACCCTATTGCGTATATGCGTCTTTGTCCTAAAATAACATAATAATATTATGATGTTTCGAGACTACATACTACAGAGTAAGGATAGTCTCTTCCATATACTGTGCTACAAAGCATTAATAGCAATAGTATAGGTACCTAAACCTTCTAAGTTCTAACTAGGTATATAACATAATATTAATAAATAATTGATTACGTAGTATAAGGTATTATTATTCTGATGTTAATTACTGACACTGTGTCAATAAGTATTCGAGACCCTATTGTTATTTTTCCTTTGTTTTATAAGGTAGATATATAGTTATAGGAATTTCATTATATTGCTTAACAAATGTAAATTTTAAAAATTTAGTAGCTGGCTACATCATCATTAGACTCTGAATATTATCTAGGAGTTCTAGGACCCAAGTACTTGTCAAGACAAAGGCTTAGCTGTATTGTGTCAAGACAAATCAAACGAGCCCATGCTCGATGAGATTACGTCGTTTTATTAGGTACCTACAGTGTTTCCATAGCCACCTTCCAGCTCTGGTATTATGCTCTGGAGGGAGCTATAAATAATAAAAAATACGTTTGGCACTCGGGGACTGCCGCGGTAAAGCTATTGCATAGCATTTTCTAGTCGCACTCACACAAACACCGCGCCGAAGTCTGCCGAACTGAAACGACGGGGTGTTAGGTTTATTTTCGTTACGGAATTTCTTGATTCGGTCGCCGCGCTCAAAACCCCCGATAAAAGCTATGCAATAGCTTAACTACTTACCACTGATTACATAAAAGTTGTTAGTAGGTACCTACTCCCAAACGAAGGTACCAAAACGGAGCTTGTGAAAGTACGCATATTATATAAGCATACATTCTTTGCCTTTAGCAAGAGCAATGACCTTATTGATCTGAGAGCTCATCTCTAGTAGGCGGGGAGCCGGTGCCACAAAAATTGCGCTTACACTTTTTATTTTTAACCGACTTCAAAAAAGGAGGAGGTTCTCAATTTGTCGGAATCATTTTTAGGGTTCCGTACCAAAATGGTAAAAATGGAACCCTTATGGTGAGACTTTCTCCGTCCGTCCGTCCGTCCGTCTGTCACAGTCGATTACTTTAGTAACTATTAAAGCTATCGACATGAAATTTGAAATAGTGTATAATAGTGGGCCCAACAACATTGGAATAAAAAAAAATGAAAAATTAGAGTTTAGAATTTCAAAGTATACGTAAAGATAACTATACCTAGTGGGGTATCATATGAAAGGCCTTTACCGGTACATTCACATGGTACCGGTACATACATGATTAATCGGGGGTAAAATGTTGAAAAAATAACGTGTGCCCCCCCCCATCTTTTTTTTTATATTAACAATAAACCTCTACAAATAAAGTTAACGATTAATAAGCAATTTAATATAATACTATCGTTTTACTTTTATTTCTAGAGTACGGAACCCTCGGTGCGCGAGTCCGACTCGCACTTGGCCGGTTTTTTAAGTAGGTAACACATTTTTCTAAGTCTTATAATTTTGAAGGCGTTTGAAGATCATCAACTTTCACAGGTGCGATTGATTTGAAATTCGGTGTACTCTTACTTCGGATTATTTCCAAGACATGGTAACCGTCAAGCAGTCAGTATAAAGTAGTCTGCAGGATACCGAAAGCCTCAGCAACTTACAGCAGATACAGTGTGTTTGGGCTCATTAGAACGGTCTCAATGAGTAGGTGTTAGATAGATGTTGGTCGAGGATCGAGGAGGAGGATCTAATGATGGAGCAGCAAACTGGGTACAATAGGATGTCGATTGTCGGGCTTCTCATACAAAGCCCAGCCATCATACTAATACATATTATAAATGCGAAGGTGTGTTTGTTTGTTGGTTTGTCCTACAATCACGCCGCAACAGAGCTACGGATCGACGTGATTTTTTTCATGGGTATAGTTGAGGATCTGGAGAATTACATAGGCAACTTTTTATCCCGGAAAATCAAAGAGTTCCCGAGGGATTTTTAAAACTAAACCCACGCGGACGAAGTCGCGGGCATCAGCTAGTAGACTCATTTCGGCGGTGTATTAAATTTTTGATTGACACTTGTGACGTAGGCATTAGAAAAAATCTAATTGTTACATTTAAAATCAAGGTTGTGTTTTAAAAAAACATGTTTTTTTCAGGTTCTTATAAATGTGACTGTTAAAGAAGATGGCGGCTTTTAACGTTATATTCGGATTTGTGATGGCACTTCTTATTATACTTTTCACAATCAGCTCTATCGCCAGATATTATATAAAGGTAAATAACTAGTGGTTCGCCCCGAATTGAGACCTCGCGGTAACGGTATCCCATAATTATTCATTCAATCGATACATGACGACCAAAACTGACATTATTATTATGCCCGTTTTCACCAAACATACCTAAATCATCCCCTAAGTAGGAGTCTCTTTACGTAGGTAGCCCCTAAATACAATCCTAAGTATCCTAACATCCTAGTAAGTCCTAACATCGATCCCAATGTCCTTTTAGGTGTCCCGTACAGGCGTACAGGTTCGTGATGACGAAGTTGACAGAAAGCATCACCTAACTTAACATAGGTAGCCGCCCGTAAAGGCTAGGAAACGTGAAAACATTGAATTATTATGTAGGTACTAACGAGTGAAAACGGGCATCTGTACAAAGGGTCATCTATCGACACGAATAGAAAATACTTATACAAAATGTAGTAATTAATAGTTTATTGATGTTTGATATTTAACTAAATAATAATTTTAATTGAATAATATGTTATTATAATATGTATTAGTAGGTACCTACTTGTTATACAAAATAACTAGCTGACCCAGTGAACTTCGTACCGCCAACAAAAATATTTAGTGGTTGGTCACCCTTAGCATTTAAGGGTATGAAAAATAGATGTTGGCCGATTCTCAGACCTACCCTATATGCACACAAAATTTCATAAAAATCGGTCCAGCCGTTTCGAAGGAGTAAGGTAACTAACATTGTGACACGAGAATTTTAAATATTAGATAATGGTCGACGCAAAACTGATTTTTTGGGATAATCAATGACAGCGCCATCTATTAACATTATTATGAAGCTATGTTGCAAATTACTGATGCCCATTAAAAATTAAATAATTTCGTTTCGTTTTAATATTCATATAATATTAGTAGTTTTTGTTCAAGTACAGGATATAAGTGAAATAAAAAAAAAGTGTGTGTCAGCTCCGGCCTCCGAGTCCTCCGACGCACGACTGGAGTTTACGCGCGAAGCTATATCCTTCTCTATGCGCGCGACTCGGGTCCGAGCGCGCCCCGACCGACTTTCGCTTCGGGGACCCGATCGCTACGCGCTCGGCTACCCGAAGCGAAAGCTCTTTCGCACGAAAACCAACCTTATTTACTCAACGTTAGGGTAGAAATTTCAACGTTGTGAAAAACGTAACAGAAAAACGTAACGAGGTCATAGATAAATTGATTTCACTGCCCGGATTTTCCTCATACCGGGCTGCTAAAATCGATTCTTAAGGAGTAAACTCCAATAAACTCCAAAAAAAAATAGGTTGTCTGTAAAGTCGGTTTACGGACGACAGTTTTACGTCATAACGTCATAAAGAAACATTGATGATTAAATGTGTCACAAGCCAACGCTTGGGCCGATCGTGCCTCTCTATCGCTTGTTCCGCGCTCTCGCTTGCACGCTCATGCTCAGGCGGAACGTGACACTTTCTCGTGCGTGCAGCCGGTGTTCATCGATTTATAAGACGTTATCACGTCAAAATACTTTCAGCTTCAAAATATATAGCCGATTTAGCCAGAGAGCGTCTTCAAGCAAGCATATTAAATCTCAAACTTTAAAAGCCCCCCATTTCGTCAATTTTAAGGGAAAAATTAAAAAAGAAATATTTTTGTACTCGGTTCCAAAATATCTTTAAAATGATATACCGCAACCTTATTGTAACGCTATAAAAATATTTTACTTCGCATTCGCTTCTATAAGAGCCCCCCCTCAAACAAAGATTTTTATAACTTTTTAAGCAATATTAGATTCGGCTGAAGGCTATCGGTTTACATAATATTATGTTTAAATTCGAAGTAAATAGGTACGTTCAGTAATTCAGAAGTTATAAGGCTCTGACGGACGGACGGACGAACGGACAAGTGCAAATTCACTCAAGTAGACTCAGAGACCTTCGCTTCGCTCGGTCAAATAATACAATCTATCCCACACTTCTTTGTGATTTTGGAGTAAAGTCGTCCTAGTAAAACACTGAAAATTATAGAGATGTACAATGGTAAAGCGTGGTTTATTAACTAAGGACGATGTCATGCCACACCACACCTCTTCTGGCATCGCTTTGGTGCCGCAACGCACCGTACGTGGCATGCCACGGATTCATGTAAGACAGTAGACATACTGTCTTACATGAATCCGTGGCATGCCATACGGTGCGTTGCGGCACCACAGTACTTAGTGATTTTTTCGGATTTTAAGGCCCAGATGGTGCGGTGTCGCAAGATCTTTTCAGAATCAGAATCAGAATCAGAATTTATTTATTGCATTATACACTAGTACTTAGTAGTATACAAGAGATGGTAGGTACAATAGATTGTTGGCCGTAGTGTATTACCAATCTAATGGTGTGCAATAACAATAGAAAATTATACAATTAAATTTAAAAATTGGATAGTTCACAGTACACACTTAATTATATCGATAATAAAATAATATAATAATAAATTAATATGTCAATTGTTTATCAAATCTAGTAATGTCAATAATAATTTAAAATAAATAATAACACGTTACTTCATTGAAATTATTATTATCGATAAAATTAATGACTTATTTTTAAAAATTAAAATAATAATAAAATAAAATAGAATATCTGAAGCACAAGGCATTGAAAAAAAGAAAGAAAACTGCTCTAAATAATTTTATGTATACCTACTCATTTCACTGTTTCATTAAAAAATTCCTCTAGTGTGTAGTAGGCCTTATTTATAAGCCAATTTTTCAAAGTTTTCTTAAACTTAGCTACACTAGCGGCACGCTATGATGGCCGGTTTGACACATTACAATAGTGATGTGGAATGTCAATTTATTCTCGAACAAAAAACAATTAAGTTTTGTTTTTGTACCTGATTAAATAGGTTTAATAAAACAAAAATGTATATGTTTATTTAATTTATTTGAACGAACTGAATATTTGAATGAAAATGAATATACATACTTTATATGCACACAAGAAACATATGAATACAAAAGATACCAAAAAAGGTGCCACAAAAGGCCATAATTAATCAGATTCGTCCATACTACTATTTTCACTGTCGTCACTGCTATCATCACCTACATTAATAATTATATGTTCGTTTTCTATAATATTATCTATTTTCACATCTCTTTTCACACATACAATACTTTCATACATACTTCACAGTTTATACTTTTCGAAGCAACGTCAATTCGAAACTGCTTTGTTTTGCATTGAGCATTGACGCGAGTTTGCCGGAGGTAGTAGTTGTGCTAGCCAGCGATCCTATGTGACGATCGTATTAGATTCCATTTTTAAAAATTTTCAATTTAGAAAACCAAATGCCGAGTTGTGGTATATATCATATAAAAATAAAAATTTTACCTTTTGTATGAAACAGCTGATATTTTTTTGCGATTTCAGAGGTTTGTCCACATAGTGAAAATTGTTCATATTCACAAGTACATTCACCCCTTAAATGGTGCAAACTGATTTTTCTACACTTGTATACATTTTAGAAATCAATTTAATAAATAAATTTTGAGTCCTAAACCTAAAACTACATTCGATAAAATTTATGAATCTCTGCACATCACTATCGTCAATAAAGTAATACAATTATTTCCTTCAAAGTCGTTATCAATTAATACGGAACTTCATGAGCGGACAAACGTCAAACCGGCCATCATAGCGTGCCGCTAGTGTAAGGGAAGTTCCTTGATATCATCAGGTAAGTTATTATATTATACTCGAATGGCCATGATGTATGCACTTTTACGGTAAATATTACAACTTACAGGAGGCAAATGTAGTTTATCTTTTTGTCTACTAGGTCTTGTGCGCAATTCAGATTTTTTTGTGAAGAACTGATTATTGGTTTTTACAAGTAGACTTAATTCTAACAAGTATATTCCTGTAAGAGTAAGAAACTTTTTTTCTATAAATATTGGACGTACAGAATCCTCTCTTTTCTTATCATATAGTATCCTTAAGCATTGCTTTTGCAAAATAAACGTGCTTTGAACATTGACAGAGTTCCCCCAGAAAATGACACCATAAAGCAGAATCGAATAGACACTACTGTAGTAAAAGGCGGTAGCCACCGACGTGGAGGATACATCCTTTAGCATTGATAGGGCGTATATGCAACTGGATAATCTTTTGTTGACCTTATCAATATGCTCTTTCCAATTCAAGTGATTGTCCAATATAACACCTAGAAATGATGTGCTATTGGTTTCCTGGATTGGTAATCCATTTAATGTTAGATTTAGAGGTAGTGGCTGCTTCTTATAGTTCCTAACCTGCATGTACATTGTTTTGGATGGGTTAACATTCAAACCTATATTATGAAGCCAATTTTGTACTATTTCTAGCGAGAAATTGATTTCATTTTTATATTCTTCTACAGATTCTTTATTTCTGATAAACAGTAAAGTCGCATCGTCAGCAAACATGACACACAGGTGGTTTGTTAGTTCTGGCAAATCGTTCACGTAAACAAGGAATAGAAGGGGACCAAGTATGCTGCCCTGTGGGACTCCTACCCTAATTTGTTCATATTTGGACTCAAATTGTTGCAAAGTTTTGGAAGACTGATTAAATTTAGTAATTACTGTGGACTGCATTCTTTTATTCAAATACGATTGAAGAAGATCTGAGGCTATGCCACGTACTCCAAGATTATTTAATTTTTCTAATAGAACAGAGTGCCTAACACAATCAAATGCCTTTGACATATCGAGAAACAGCATAGTACAATCTTTTTTCCTGTTAATTTCTTCCCCTAATTTAGTCAGGATTGTGTAAATTGCCAGTGAAGTAGACCGTGCTTGGCGAAATCCAAACTGATATTTATTTAATACTTCGATTTTATTGAAGAAGTCTATTACTCTGGTGTAGATAATTTTCTCAAAAATTTTTTATCATGTAGGACGATGCAAGGTTTTTAGCGAATTTTGACAAAAAATTTTTTTTCGAAACGCCGTATCTCGTAAATGAATTATCCATCCATCCAATCCAATCCATCAGCCTGTATTCATCCACTGCTGGACATAGGCCTTTCCGAGAGCGCGCCACCAAACACGGTCCTCCGCTTTCCTCATCCAAACGCTTCCCGCCACCTTCTTAAGGTCATCGGTCCAGCGAGCTGAAGGGCGTCTTACACTTCGTCCTAAACGTATTAACATACAAACATATTTGTGTAGGCAAAATTGTAGGAAATTTAACGCTCTACAAAAAAGTATAGAAATGCTTTTGCCGTAGGAAGTAAGCAAAAAAGTTATTGAGGAAAAACCAGAGGAATTTTGCAGTTTTCCCCTCCCTCCTCCTTCAGCACAGGGTCCTCGAGGTACAAAACTTGAGAAAATGTTAATTAACTATCCCTGAACAACATCCCAAAGTTTCATTAACATTAAGTAGAAAAAAGTGGGGTTTGGTGGAAAAAGGTCGGACTTTTTCCACCAAACCCCACTTTTTTCTACCTGTCGACTGGGCTATAAGCATAACGAATCGATTGACACCTCATTCGCGACGTCAAAATCGGCTCAGCAGTTTATTCGCTACGGTGGAACATTCGTAAACAGTCAGAATAAATAAAAATAAAACACACAGACATAAATCTATCTATATCTATCTATTATCTACTAGCTGATGCCCGCGACTTCGTCCGCGTGAATTTAGTTTTTTGTTTTTTTTTTTGTATTAAAACTTTCCGTGGAACTTAAGGAACATACAAAAAAATAAATTAACCGAATTGGTCCATCCATTCTTGAGTTATGCGCTTACCAACATTCATTTTTATTTATATAGAAGATAATCTATACTTATAATAAAACTGTAGCAGGTCCAATAGATATTTTGAAAAAATTTTCTGGAGGGCACTCTATAATCGATAAGTACTGAAGCCAAAACAATTTTTGACGTGATAACGTCTTATAAATCGATAACACCGTCTGCACGCACGAAAAAGTGTCACGGTCCGCTTCAGACTGCGCGTGCAAGCGAGAGCGCAGAACAAGCGATAGAGAGGCATGATCGGCCCAAGCGTTGGCAGAGCACCGGCCGCCAGGCCCGCAAGTCATCGCGTGTGCGCTGTGGTTAGCGGTCATCGATGTTTCTTTATGTCGTTATCACGTAAAACTATCGTCCTTAAACCGACTTTACAGACAACCAAATTTTGGAGTTTACTCCTTAAGAATCGATTATAGCAGCCCGGTATGAGAAAAATCCGGGCAGTAAAATCAATTTATCAATGACCTCGTTACGTTTTTCACAACGTTGAAATTTCTACCCTAACGTTGAGTAAATAAGGTTGGTTTTCGTGCGAAAGAGCTTTCGCTTCGGGTAGCCGAGCGCGTAGCGATCGGGTCCCCGAAGCGAAAGTCGGTCGGGGCGCGCTCGGACCCGAGTCGCGCGCATAGAGAAGGATATAGCGTCGCGCGTAAACTCCAGTCGTGCGTCGGAGCTGACACACACTTTTTTTTTTAATTTTTTGTATGTCTGTCTGTCTGTGCGCGCATCACGCGAAAACTACTGAACGGATTTGAATGAAAGGTATAGTGGTAACTGATACTCCAGGTCAACATATAGGGTATTTTTTGTCCTGATAAACAATAAAGTTCCTCCGGAATAGGAGATGAAAGTTTTTGTCTATTTTACTCCATAACTCCGTCAAATCTAAACCGATTTTAATTATTCTTTTTTATTTGAAAGTGTATATCATCAAATATGGTTTGTCCAATTTTGATCGAAATCTGATAAATAAAATCGGAGATAGAGGACGGAACTCCTCCCGGATAGTAACAATTCACTCGCAAGAGTTAAAATTTTTATTATATTGTATAGACTACACTATTGAACTCTATTTCCTAAATCCTGATGCATCTGGGTACTGCCCACAGAACAGAACAGTGGATATTGAGGAATTGTCGATTGTGAATTTATATTAAAGACCCAAGTATGGACGCGACGTAGTGTGGCCGTAATAAAAGGTCCCAGCTCCTCAATCCTGATACTGCTGGGTGTCTACTGCTCATCTAAGCCTTCGGGATTTAGAGGCTGTGGATAATTTATTAATTGATATTGCAGGTACCAAATAAATATACTATAACATCGAACAGGCTCCAGCTCTTTGTAACGTTGCATTCGTTTTGTAGCTTACCCGTGCGAAATTCAACCACGAAGGTCAACTAGTATATAATATGCATAGTTACACTGCTAAAATCATAAGCCTAGCTTTTGGCCTTGCCGTAGCCGGGTAAAACAGCATACCTAAATAATTTACGCGTTCTAAAATATTCACATCAATAAATTCAAAATGACTTTTTAGGTATTGGATGTCGAACTGTAACGCAGTTTTTGTCTGCACAAAGCTAGTCTTTTAGTTTGATAACGAATGTATGTCAGATGATACTCTATCATAATGTTATCAGGAAAAGCGGTAGGTAGGCCCGACTTTCATAAAGTGCTTAGTGTACCTACCTACTTATATCTGATGCGTTCCTACATCATAATACTTACATATTATTATATTTTATCACGGTTGATGAAAGTGCCGCTTGGACCTTCAATTTTATCTACATCTAACTCTGAAACATCTTAAAAACAAAATGATTATATTATACTCAGTGATCTTAGCTGACCGATAAATAATAGTTTAATTAACATGCATCTACTTACCATTGCTTTTTAAATCGACTTCAATAAAGGAGGAGGTTCTTGAAGATCCCATTGAAAAATGTGAAAATATTTCACCTCCAATTGTTGAAAATTAGATGAATCTCGTTTATCATGCTTTATGAAGACCATAGCCTCTGGTTGAAACCTCAATTTTGGTATCTCCGTTTCGGAATTCAGACTCTCATTGAGAATAATTCGACAACGAGCTAAAAAACAAATAAGTAATATCTACGGTTCGCTTATCGTATCTACGCGTAGGCATTTTCCAAACCGACATATGAATTGCTTATCAGACTAGCAATTTTAAAATAAAAGAAATATATTTTGTTCTGCAGTTCACATTATTCGTGGTGCTGTCTCTTATATTTGCTACTGCACCGTTGCCGCTGATGTTCTTAAAGCCATTCGATCCTAAGAATGCATTGTAAGTACATAATTATACCTTAATTTAATTTCTATCAAAAGAGACGAAGATTATTCAACCCCAACCAAAACCAGAACCCGCACACAGACGACTTAATACCAGGAGTAACACGGGTATTTTTTGGTCGTGTTAGGTACTTAGTTACTAACTGCTCCACTTGTAAGTTGTAAAAGGGGATATTTTTCCACATCACTAATGATAGTCTCAGAAGACCGCGACGACTTCAAACGAGTCGCAGGGCTCCAGCGGCTGGATTCAAGCGGCGCAAGACCGAAGCCTGTGGAAGTCCATGCAGGAGACCTTTGTCCAGCAGTGGACGTCTATAGGTTGATAAAGAAGAAGAATGATATTCTGGTAAAAATACCTTTCTTTTCCCAAAATCTTAGACGTGCATACGAATTTTTACGGAACTCTAACGAATGGTAGATAGACAAGTATTTTCTATGGGGCCACACGGGAATGTTAGACACCCGTAGTATTTTCAAGCTTTGTTGATATGAAGTTAGGCCCGAAAGAAACAATTTGTTCTGACTTGTGCAGAATCCCGGCGGCGCTGCTCCGCCTGACGGCCCGAGTGCTCGGCATCCGCTGGACGGTGCGAGGCCTCGAGAACGTGGACGACTCGCGCGGCGCCGTCGTGCTGCTCAACCACCAGAGCTGCATTGATTTATACGGTAAATTGAATAGAATAGAATAGAAATATTTTTATTCAAATAAACTTTTACAAGTGCTTTAGATTAGTCGATGAATGTACCACTGGTTCGAAATGCCTTTCCTGCCGAGAAGAACCAGCAAGAAACTCGGCGGTTGCTCTTTTCAAAACAAATTTACAATACAGTAAATACTATATAATATATATATGCATATATATATATATGTACATATATATATATATGCATATATATATATATATATATATATATATATATATATATATGCATATATATATATATAATATATATATGCAGTGTTTCCACAATGAGGAAAGTTCCAAAAATGCAAATGATGGGCAGACATAAAGTAGCCCTATTCCCGCCGGTGGAACCCGTTCACGAGCATGACGCATGACCCAGCCATTGCTTCGCTCAACCATATTTGAGGGAACGTAACAACCCGCATCACACGACACCACCACAGAAATGTTTAAAGAGTGCGTGACTTATGCTCACTCACTAATCTATACTTCTATAGTTACTAGCTGATGCCCGCGACTTCGTCCGCGTGGATTTAGTTTTTCAAATCCCTCGGGAACTCTTTGATTTTCCGAGATAAAAAGTAGCCTATGTCACTCTCCAGGTCCTCAACTATACCCATGCAAAAACACGTCGATCGGTAGCCCTGTTGCGGCGTGATTGAAGGACAGACCAACAAACCAACAAACCAACAAACAAACACACCTTCGCATTTATAATATTCATTCATATTATAAATGTGGCATTGCAATGCATGCGCTTGCACGGAATAGGCAAAATAAGTAGGTAACTACGTACCTATCTATTTGGTTCAAAGTTCAATAGTCTTCAATTATGTCATACCTACTGTATTATTGTAATTGCATTTATCGGTAGACAATAGAAACACTGATAAGTATCTATTATCCGCACGATATTGGCAAAGAAAAATATACCTACGATCATGGCATGGCACTGGCATGCGCCAATGGCAGTATCATCTTCACAGTTTTATATAAAAATCTTTACCAACTCGATATTCTGACTAATTTCTTAAACTGGGCACTTGCAAGTAAAGATTTTTATATAAACCTGTGAAGATGATATTGCCATTGGCGCAATTAGAATGCCATAAGCCTACTTTTTTATATTAAATTGCGAAAATTTGCGGGCACACCCGTATAATCCACCTTAACAACAAATTCTAGTAAGATATTATATAGGTTCAATACAGGATAATAATAAAATGTAGGTAGTTATGTAGGTACTTAGGTACTTTGTTTCTCATAACAAGCTCATAACCCCATATACAGAGATCGTGCTTTTTAAGTTTATGATAAAAAGTTTATATTTTACCTTATGGGTGTTTTAATACGCACATGAGTGCCAATGACCATTGTTTGTCCGATTTTGATCGTTTTTTCGCTGGCAGAAATCGCAATAAGTGACCCTTTTAGGGTTCCGTAGGACCCTATTAGGTACTAAGCCTCCGCTGTCCTTCCGTCAGCGGGCTGTATCTCATGAACCGTCGTAGGTAATAGGTAGATACTTGTCACACACTTATGTAAAAATAAAAAAAAAAGTTAAAAATTATACCATGCAATAAACTTTGGTTTTTGCTCGATCTTAATAATAAGTAGCTGGTTTTAAATCTTGTACGACAGTCCGGAACCCTTCGTGGGCGGGTCCGTTTCGCACTTTATTTATGAGCTTTTAAAAATATAATTTAAAAGACCTCCTCATTATAATCACGACCTCCCTTAAACCTGTGCTTAAACCTACCTTTACAGTAGGTAAAGGTACCTTTTTGCTTTTGGCGGTTCATTGCACGAGTTGATTGCATGCTTCAGTCATAAAAAGTAATCGAAGATTGCAGTGGACCGCTCCTATGCCAAGAGTGTTACGAAGAAGACCTTTAAACTGAAGGACGTGGATAAACAAATGACGGTAGGATTTCTCTTTTCAGTTCTGGCAGTGCTCTGGCCCCTGATGGCGCGATGCACCGTGGTGTCGAAGCGTTCCCTGCAGTACCTGGTGCCGTTCGGCACCGCCACGTGGATGTGGGGGACGGTGTTCATCGACCGCGGCGCCAGCTCTGCCCGCTCCGTGCTCAACAAGCAGTCCGAGGCAGTGAAGAACCACAAGGTAATTTTTAAATGTTTTTTACAGCCTGTTGTCATTGTCCTTTACCCTTCATACACTTTTTACATTTTTATTTTTTACTAGATGATGTCCGCGATTTCGTTCGCGTGGATTTTTTTTTTAGTTTCCACGGGAACTCTTTAATTTTCCGGGATAAAATGTAGCCTATGTGCTAATCCTGAATGAATCGATTTGGCTGAAATTTGTAAGGGCCAAATTTCAGCCAAATCGATTCATTCGTTATCGCGTTAAAGAGTAACAAACATCCATCCATCCATCCATCCTCACAAACTTTCGCATTTATAATATCAGTAGGACAGGATTTTATGATTAACTGACTACTTACTAAATATATCGTAGCTAATTACGAAGAAGTCTGAAACTGTTAAATGTCAAAAAGTTAGAGTTAATAGCGATTTTTCTAGGATAAGATACGAATGCATCCCACGTGTGGGGTGCCTCGTATCAACGGCTGTTTAACTGACCTATTTATATACAGGTACCTACAGGACTAAAAACAAGTAAGTAGCTATCTACTTAATAATACAACCCAACTGAGAGTCATAATCTACTCAACTTTGAATTGTTCATATTGTTTACTTTATGACTAGGTAATAGGTATACTTATACACATACAGTATTAAGTATAATTATTTATCCTTGTTTAATTCGATAAAGGCCTTTATCTTTGACGTGTTAGTTAAATCATCGGGTACTACCCACACAAATGTTTTAAGCTATTGCATAGCTTTTATCGCGGGCTTTGAACTAGGACAAACACTTTGAGCGCGGCGACGCGACGGAATCAAGAAATTCCGTAACGAAAATAAACCTAACACCGTCGTTCAGTAAACTTTCAACATTTTATTAGAGGTTCACATTTAGCTCTGTTTTGCGCAGTGGGCGAGCGGCCGCTTTCTTTAGATGTCGCAGGTTCGAATCTCACTCGCAAAGTAGTTACAGTGCGCTTTTCTTGTTTGTTTGTTTTTTAATTATTAAGCTATTGCATAGCTTTTATCGCGGGCTTTGAACTAGGACAAACAGTTTGAGCGCGGCGACCGAATCAAGAAATTCCGTAACGAAAAAAACTTAACACCGTCGTTTAGTAAGCTTTCAACATTTTAGAGGTTCTCAAGTAGCTCTATTTGGCGCAGTGGGCGAGCGACAGCTTTCTTTACCGTATGGTGTATGATGTCGCAAGTTCGAATCTCACTCGCGAAGTAGTGACAGTTCGCTTTTCTTGTTTGTTTGTCTTTTAATTATTTTTTTGCATAATTTTTATAATGCAAAAAAATATTGCATAAATATTATAATTGCATAAGTTGATAAAAAATGCTATGCAATAGCTTTAACGCGGCAGACCCCGAGTTCCACTTAAGTTTTTTTATTGATTAATGTGATTAAGATTTACCTAATAATTTCAAGGTTTCTAAACTTTATTTTTTTCTCAATTTCAAGGCTGTGCTATTGCGAAAAATACCCAACATTAGATAACAATTAATTAATTAAGTTTGACAGACTGTAATTAATGCATCGGGAAGCAAAACATAAAAATATATGTTCCTACCATAGACGTAAAAATAAATCCACGGTTCCTACTGCCTACCCATGCGCACAAACTTACTCACTTATCTGATGAGTCAAGCCAAATTACCTTTGAGTATAAAAAACCAAGACCATCTACAAAAGTCGACTTCACAGGAGACGAAAAAACGTTTAATTTTTTTTCTTCAAACAATTTCATTATTTTTATATCTGAACATTTTCTGGATAGGCATGGGAAATGAGGTGTTTACATGTATTTCATTCTTGAGCTTCATTAGTTTCAAAATTACTGTAGATAGCTATTAGTTAACATAAATATGTTACCAATGCAAAAACACAAACATATGCAAATGCATAAATGTTTGTGTTTTTGCGTTGGTGCGTTGCTTGGTGCGGACATATCGTTAGAATGCCCAACGAAAGGATAGCCAAGCGCATCTTTTATTCTGAGCTTAAGGACGGAAAGCGGAAACAAGGCGGTCAGTTCCTTAGGTATAAAGATGTGCTAAAGAGGCATATGACCAATTGTAACATCGACTCCTTTCGTTGGGAAAGTCTCGCTGAAAACCGGGGGGAGTGGAGGCACTTGGTTCAGCAGGCTGTCACGGATTTCGAAGATAAAAGGAGGGTGGATCTGGATGTTTACCGAGATCAACTGAAAAGTAGACCACCCTCCAATATAACCTATAATTACGTCGATGGCGCCCTTTCATGTCCTCACTGCGCGCGGCTATTTCGTGCAAAAATAGGGTACATCAGCCACATCAGGGCACACGAGCGAAGCCCTTATTGAACTTTTCAAAGTTAACAGAGATCCAGTCGCTGTTGCCGAAATCGGCAGTGAAGTAATGAATGATGAATGTTTGTGCAGCTTTTCCATAAATTTATACCATAAAAATAACTGCATTAAAAAGTAAAAATCGCCAAAAGTGTACATATGTGTTGTATCTATTCTCTTTCTATGATCGTTAACGCTTTAGAACAGGGGTTCCCAAAGGTTTTTTATGACGACTCCTATCATTTCAGAAGGGAGGCGTGATAAACAAAACTTTGGGAACCCCTGTTCTAAAGCGTTAACAACCGTAGAAAAAGAATACGAAAAGAAAAAAGATACGACACATAATATGTAATTTGGCTTTAAAAACTTTGCGAATTTCAGCATGAGAGGATGCGTGTATTCGTGTGCGTAAGCGTGTATGTTATAATTGTATTAAATAAGCGTGTAGAGTGAATTCTATACCGTGGAGAGCGAATGAGCGATCGAGAACGTTGTGTCGACTTGGCTACCAATTAATTGTTTCTAAGATCGCTTCCTCTAAAGCAGGGGTTCCCAAAGTTTTTTATCACGCCTCCTATCGTCAATGGAACGTAACTTATGTTTGTTGCAATCTATATATATGTCGCAGTAAGATAGTTGAAGACGTAGCTATAAACCTAGGTTTATAATTCTTTTAGAATATTGTTTTTCAAAAAGTCTGTTTTCGTAATTTGAACCTTATGTCTGCAAGAATATGATACAAAATAAGTTTTATTGACGTAACCCGCACTATTACGAAAAAATTGTAGTTTACAATAATATAGAAAGCTTTTTGCGTGCCTACGGAACCTTGCAGCATATCCTATTCCTAACAAACACTTCACCATTTCTTAAATAAATTATTATTAAAATTATATCAGATTTTTTAGACCCGCGGCCGCCTACGATTTGCAACCTTATTCACCATGCCGGCTCCCCTCTCTACCTCAGCCCGCGCAATCCAAACTGCGACACAGTTCTTATTCCGAATTGCTGGTAGACGTCTTTGCCGTGATCTTTGTCAATAAGTGTGTCAAAGTCATTTTTAATGTGCACTGCATGTGTAATCGACTATTTTCCTGTAGGTGTTGGCTCATTGTCCTGTTACCTTGGAATAGCATGACCATAAAATGAGCCTTTATTGACAAAGGTAGTTAGTTACCTTCATACATGAATGTTTGCTCTATTTTATCGCTGTACAGCCTTGAACACGAACAAGATATTTTAAAGTTGTTGAACCTATACATAGACAAACATTTAGGAAGGTACAAACTTAAAAACTGTTCCGTTCTAGTTATCAATATGGATATGATATGGATAGTCACTAGTCATACGTTTATTAATAATTTTTAAATCCTATTATGGGAAATTAGCACTTATGCTAGTTTCTAGGATTGAAAAAATAATTAATAATAATAAAAGATACTCGTACTAGCAAGTAGCATACCATACGCCTATACCATACATAGGTATACATACCATAAAAAATAATGTGTAAAATAATTTCGGTTCGCGCGAATATTTTTAAACGACTTCAAAAAAAAAAAGAGGAGGTTCTCAATTCGACGCGTATTTTTTTTTTGTCGATGATATTTAAGATACGGAGTTATGGAACTCCGTCAAATATGAACCGATTTCAATAAAACATTTTATATTGTGAAAGGAAATACCATCAGGTTGGTCCCATTTAAATTTGGTGAAGATCTGATGAATATCTTCGATGATGGAGGACGAAACTCCTCAATTTTTGTTAATGTTAGTCCATAACTTCGTCAAATCTGAACAGTTTTCACATTTTAAAGCTATTGCATAGCTTTTATCGCGGGCTTTGAACTAGGACAAGCAGTTTGAGCGCGGCGACCGAATCAAGAAATTCCGTAACGAAAATAAACCTAACACCGTCGTTCAGTAAGCGTTCAACATTTTAGAGGTTCTTAAGGATGATTATACCTACGAGTCTGCCCGCGAAATTCAAATTTAATTTGGTTTTTCGCAATTTGTAAACTAATACGACAAACTAGGCTAATGGCATTCTAATTGCGCCAGTAGAATTATCATCTTCACAGGTTTACATAAAAATCTTTACTTGAAAGTGACCAGATTAAGAAATTAATCAAAATACTGAGTTGGACGTGAGTTACTCACAAATTAGTCGATATTTTGATTAATTTCTTAAACTGGACACTTTCAAGTAAAGATTTTTATATAAACCTGTGAAGATGATACTGCCATTGTCGCAATTAGAATGTCATAAGCCTACTTTGTCGTATTAGTTTACAAATTGCGAAAAACCAAATTAAATTTGAATTTCGCGGTCAGAACTGTGTCTTCCACCTTAAGTAGCTCTGTTTGGCGCAGTGGACGAGCCACCGCTTTCTTTACCATATGGTGTATGATGTCGCAGGTTCGAATGTCACTCGCGAAGTAGTGACAGTGCGCTTGTCTTGTTCGTTTGTTTTTTAATATTTTTTTTGCATAATTTTTATTATGCAAAATACTTACTAATAATTTTGGTGGAATTTTTCAGACAGGTCAAGAAAATTTCTTGACCTGTGTGAAAATTCCACCAAGTCATGGCTCTAAATTTCTTGAAGAAATACCTCATTAAGGCTATGACTCAAGTCATGACCAAAGTTAGCTTTTGTCCGCGTTGAGTTCGATTTTTAAAAATCCCGCGGGTAGGAGTTTTTCGTCAACTACCTACATATCAGGTTCATAACTCAGGTAAGTACCTATGCACAAAATCAGGTTGATCAGTTGCTCCATAATTGAAGGACAAACCAACAAACTTACGCATTAATTATAATATAAGTACCTATGGATTATGGATGAATGTTTGTATTTCACATAAATACATGTTAGTGATGGGAAGCAGTTTGTGTTATGTTACCTACTTATATCGGTATCGGCAGATAAAAACAGTCATTAATTAACGGTTCAGTAGAGGAACGAATACTAAAAACAAAGACTCACCTTGTTACCTTGAAGTAAAGTTACCTTGAAATCAAATAATGTACCTGCAATTTATAGTTTGTACTTACCTACCTCTAATACGATAAATCTGCAGTATGTAGGTAGGTATAGTAGTACATACTATATAGTAGGTATAATAGTAGTATACTTAGTACCTTTTATATCTAGATTCAAGAAGACAATAGGTTTTGCGACCTTTATTACATTAATAATATGCCTAATTATAAAAAAAAATTGCAGATTTTTTACCAATTAGTTATGTCGGTAGAAACGTAATTAATTATTATTAAAGTAATTCTTTGATAGAAGATCTCCATAATATGTACATTGAATCCTACTTGCTTATAAGATGATGATGCTGACTTGCTAGATGATGACTTGGGTTTTGGATTCCCGCGGGAACTTCTTTTCCGGGATAAAATGTAGCCTATAATCTCCATTCCGAATTTCAGTCAAATTCGTCCTGTGGTTTTTGCGTGAAAGAGTAACAAACATAAACACACACATACAAACTTTCGCCTTTATAATATTAGTGTGAAGTGTGATGTAAATCTCTCCTTTAAATCTCTTTCTGGAATCTTTTCTCAAGAGATTAAGGGAAAGAAGTATTTAAATAGCGTTATATCTTTTCAGCGTAAGCTGCTTTTGTTCCCCGAGGGCACGCGGCACTCTGGTGACAAACTGTTGCCTTTCAGGAAAGGCGCGTTCCACGTGGCACTGGACGCGGGAGCTCCCATACAGCCAGTTGTTGTCTCCAAGTACCACTTTTTGGACTCCGAACGTCATAGATTTGGTTCAGGTTTGTACCTAAGTACGATTTAATTCCATAGATTTAGAATTGGTAGTCGCTAAGCACCTACTAGATACCGTCAGCGTACTAGTAAATTGCGGTAATTCATAGTACGCCTGAACTGGCGTACCCGTGTCAGTGTAGTACCAACCAATGTTTGACGTTTTCAAATTTGTAGTCAATTATACACACTATGATATTACATTGCCGCATTCGAGGAGATATTGTTTTTAGGATGGGCGGTATCTAGTAGGTGCGTAGCGACTACCAAATCTATGTTTAATTCATAAAAGGCAGAATTTTATTGATCCAATAAATAGCTATCGATAGTAGTTGACATGTAAGCCTGGCAGGAAAAGCCTTGTAAATACGTTTTCTGCCAGTCCAGAACTGTTTGCCAGCTCTGGGGTACCAATTGTCTGAAAGTTATTCCATTGATCGTATTCGTAAATCGCGTCAAAGTAAAATAATCCTTGATTGTATTAACTTCGTCACAAAATATTCAGTACAACCGATTTTAATATGGAGCGTATCGTAGGTAAATATGTAAACGTATAAGAATCATCATCATTCATCATTAGCAACCCATCAATGGCTCACTACAGAGCGCAGGTCTCCTCTCAGAGAAGGGTTACCTATAGGCCATAAGTCCACCACGCTGGCCCAATGCGAATTGGCGGACTTCACACACCTTCAAGAACATTATGAAGAACTCTCAGGTGTGCAGGTTTCCTCACGATGTTTTCCTTCACCGTTGAAGCAAGTGATATTTAATTGCTTAAACGCACTTGACTGCGAAAAGTCAGAGGTGCGGGCCGGGCTCGACCCTGCGACCCCCCGAATAGGAGACCACAGTCCTAACCACTAGGCTATCACTTCTCTGATGCACCGAATACGATTACGATCAATGGAATTACTTTAGACAATCGCACCTCTGGATTGAATAGACGGATCCAGGGTGTGCGCTAGCGACTGTTACTGTTAACAGCCACTTGTGGATCCTTAAAACCTACCAAAAATGTATACAATACCTAATAGGAAACCAACTGAAGACATACTTACTACAATTGCCAATCGTTTTGTATTGATACAAAAGGCGCGCTAAGACGATTTTAATGACGAAGACCTAAGTAGTTGCCTATATAAAATATAATTAATATTATAATCTTTATCTAATTACAACTACCTGTATATCACTTTAACATAGACTTTGGACGGAAATAACACGATTAGGCACCTATTAATCACAAAACTAATAATATCACATACACAATATTATAGTATAGTATAGTAATAGTTATCGTTCTCTCATAATATTTCTGGTTGCATCACAGATGAAATTATTTTTTGACTAGGCAAGTAACTGCCATCGTAAAATTCACTGAATATTGATTGAAGATTGAGTAGGTAGGTAGTTAGGTACAGGGAATAGAGAATAATATTTTTCATTGAATTCTTTTTACAGTTTACTTTCAATGTAAAATGCATATGTTTAGCTTTCGATTCATAGACGAATTCATATGAAACACATAAGTAGTAGGTACAATAAAAAATTGATTGGATAGTTGATAAGAGTTCCACTGCAGGCTCGTATAATATACATAAGTAAAATACCTACACGTAAATAATGAAAAGAAGCACGCAATGAATACGATTTTGAAAAATGGCCAAGGCAAAAGAAAAATACTGACATCACAATAATGTAATGACGATAATAATGTGATGACATCACGTAACTATAAACTGCTCATATTTTAAAAAAAACCGGCCAAGTGCGTGTCGGGCCACGCGCAGTGTAGGGTTCCGTAGTTGAAAGTCTCAAATATTATTGCTGACCTAGGATAGTGCTTTTATTTAATTTATGAACTAGCTGATGCCCGCGACTTCGTCCGCGTGGATGTAGTTTTTAAAATCCCTCAGGAACTCTTTGATTTTCCGCTATAAAAAGGAACCTATGTCACTTTCCAGGTCCTCAACTATACCCATGCAAAAAATCGCAAAAAACGTCGATCCGTAGCTCTGTTGCGGCGTGATTGAAGGACAAACCAACAAACAAACACTTTCGCATTTATAATATTAGTATGACGTATTAGTAAGGAAGAATTATTAATACCACGATAATAAAGGCGATCTAATTAAATTTTTAAACACAAAAGCTACTATTGTGACTTAAATATGATCGTTATATATATTCCCTCGGTGACTTTTTGTAGAGAATAATGAGTACTTTAATCATGTAGTAAATTATTTTTATGTATCATCAATAGTTTTCTCAGCACACGCCAAATAATGCATTTTATAGGGAAAATTTTCCTACTTTGGGTTACATTATTGCAATTTTCTTAAAGATCTCTAATTTTTTTAACAATAAATTATAGCCTATGTTACTTCCTGATAACTTTCTATTGGTGAAAAAATTAATTGTTAAAATCGGTCCAGTAGTTACAGAGCCTATTCGGTACAAACAAACAAACAAACAAACAAAAAAAGCTTTCCTCTTTATAATATTAGTATAGATATTGAATACATTTTGAGTTCCATGGTTTAATTACTATAATATACTACAAAATATGCAACTTACACTACGTGTAATACCTAACTTAGAAAAACAGATATAACTCCTTAACTAATGAACCCTACTTAGCCGTGATAGTTTTCCTTTAAAATTCATTATATATACTACTGCTGTGAATTTTTTCTTGTATCCTTTATACAACCATTTAGCTGGCAGAGGGGGGGGACACTTGACTCTAATAAAATTTAGCACTTTAAAATAACATATTTCACAAACGGATCCCTGAATTGAAAAATGGTGTTCCCACACCCACAATATTTTTGAAAGACCTATTCAACGATACCCCACACTATGGGATAGACCAGAAAAAAAAAATTCATCCCCACTTTACATGTAGGGGAGGTACCTTAAAAAAAATTATTTTTCACAATTTTATTTCACGACTTTGTCGGCGTGATTGATCTTTATACCCTTGTCAAATTACAGATTTCTAGTACCAATAGTCTCTGCGCTAAACCGCGGACAGACAGACAGACAGACAGACGGACGGACATGGCGAAACTATAAGGGTTCCTTGTTTACTACGGAACCCTAAAAAATCACATAGATTGTAAAATTTTGCTATTGTTACATTCACAGGTGTGTCGTAATAATGTAGTTAAGTTTGAATTTTTCTGACTAGAGCCCAATAAATTCAGTGCTTCTTCGGTATCTCAATCTACCTAGGTATATGTATTTGTATTAAAAGCATACTGTAAACCTTGGACGATTAAGAACGTAAACCATTTCGAAATAGAATTGAATATAAAATATCACGGGCCAAAAAACAAGTCCATCAAAGCCTGTCACCATCCCTAGAGATCGCTTCTTAGCGATAAGGCCGCCTATTGTACAGCTTATATCCTTATATTATGTATGTTTTATGTTCTTTTATTTTATGTTAATTGGTGTACAATAAAGAATATTTTCATTTCATTTCATTTTCATCCCTAAAGTAAACTTTCAGCGATGAATACAGATGTTCCACAAATGCCTGGAGGGAGAGACAAGAAGGTTGACGTCATTGACGCATGTTCCCTTCGTTTCCCGAAAATACTTCTTCTTTATCAACCTATAGACGTTCACTGCTGGACAAAGGTCTCCTGCATGGACTTCCACAGGCTTCAGTCTTGTGCCGCCTGAATCCAGCGGCTTCTTGTGACTCGTTTGATGTCGTCGGTCCACCTAGTGGGGGGGCCTGCCAACACTGCTTCCCGGTGCGGAGTCGCCACTCCAGCACCTTGGGACGCCAACGACCATTAGCTCTTCGAATTATTTTCTACTATATTATTCCGCACACATAGTAAGTACCTCTTCCTTACTACCGTTAAGAGACGTTCTAACAGTTTGCCACTACAAAAACTGTCAAAACGACGTTATTCGTCAGTCAGATGTCGGTTAGTTTATATTTTGGCTATGGTGAAATAGACCTTTGCTCTAAGATCGCCAATCCGCCACCCCAACGTAACCATAACGGCATCAGACTCATAGGTACGAGTAGGTATGATGTCGGAAATCCAGTCGCAATACTTTTGATTTATTAGTCTTGTTTTTTTTCAGGTGAAATAATTATAACGATATTGCCGCTGATCGAAACGGAGGGAACGAAAAAAGAAGATATTTCAACATTGGTGGAGATTGCGCAGAACAAAATGCAAGAAGAATTTAGCCGGACGTCCGCCGAGACATTTCCGAGGCTCTCTATGCATTAGAGTAAATGGTACGTTATTTTCATTCAGAATTTTATCTAAAGTGCAGTTTATCTCAGGCACCTCATACAAAAAAAAATATGATTCTTACCTTAACTATTTATTTGAATTTTAACTCGTTAATTAATTCGTAAAAATATGTTTTTATATATGTTACACTGGCTCAAAGATTTACTAAAACATCGAACAGCCTAATAATCATGATTTGAAGACGAGTTCGAAGACTATGGTCCAGGCACCATCTTGATTTTCACTAAGTGATGTCGTAGTCTGAAACCTAATTATGTATATCGTCAGACTATAACTAAAATCTAATTTCCTTAGCTGTCTTAAAAGGTAAATAAATCGGAAAACATTTAAACAACGAACGTAGCCAGGAGCTTACGACGTTCTTATGTTTGGGCAGTGGCGGAATAACGCGAGGGCGAAGGGGGCGGCCCGCCCCAGGCCTCTGGCCCAGGGGGACCCCAAATGCTTCCATGTTCCCTTGATCAAATCGTAAACAAGGCTTTAAAATTTAAAAAGATGCTTTCTACTATCTAAAAGGCGATTTGGAGTTGGAAAGTCACATACACATATCATAATATGGTCATAGTTAATCGTTAAATATTTTGCGCTCGCTTCGCTCGCGAAAATGTCAATTTTAACTTGCTCTTGTAGGTGCCAAATATGGACTACATAGTGGCTTAGTACAATCGTAAAAAAATTGCAGTACGGTTTCATTGCCAGTGCGGTATGTCCTATTCGCTGAGTTCAAAGCTTCACTTACGGTAAACCACATTTTAAGACATCTAAGGAAAAATTGATCATTGATTAAAAAATATACCTAAATTAAGTTGTATTGTCGTAACCGCCAGGCGCCTGGGAGGAGGGAGGTCAGCTGCTTCATATTTTATGCAGCTATTATGTATTAGACTTGTGTTTTACATGAATTTTATTATTCCTTTAAATTATTAAATTTCTGAAAAGTAGTGCTAATCATTGAATAACTTTGTTTCAGGTAGTAGCTTAAAAACAATATAATCCTAAAACGGGGCTGTGATAATTTCAAATATGCGTGGTACTAAATACTAAAAATATTTATAAACAAAAACTTAGCTATGATATATTATTGAAAAAAAGTGTTTACATTATAAATACAAAATAAATTTTACTAATAAAACTAAACCGGTCTTTGTAATCGTGGGTACTGATGGCATCTGGTAAAAATAGCTCTGGCATAACGTGGTTGCTGACAGCCTCACTTCGTAGTTGTACCACCAAAAAGATCGATAAATCACCCACCACGCAGGAATCTGGAGAGTTCTTTTTATCTGACGATTTTTTCCAACTTAAATTGGTTTCAAAAAAATTCTTTTCAAAAAACCGACTTCTAACGCCACTACAAAGTATAAAAATAATTTTAGTTTGTCCACGTTTGTTGAAGTCGGGCGGGCCTATATACAAACTATGAAACCGATGCGCGACGCTACAGAATATGATAGACTCGTTTGTAGAAGTCGAGCGAGCATCGCGAGTCGGTTTCATAGTTTGTATTTTAGGGCGGGCTTCAACAAACGTGGACAAACTAAAATTATTTTTATACTTTGTAGTGGCGTTAGAAGTCGGTTTTTTGAAAAAAAATTTTATTTTAAGCTTTTAAGTGTAGTATCCTATGATTGAGGAGCTAGGACCTGGAGCTCCATGATGTAGTCCATACTTGTTACCTACAATATCAATTCGTAATCGAAATTTCCTAAATCGCCATAGTTTTAGCCTGCAGCATCAGGCTTGAGGAGTTGAAGATTAAAATTTTTATGGGACCATTTCGCAAACATACTCTGTCGATTAAAAAAAAATCACGCGAATCGGTCCAGTAATCCCGGAGAAATCGGTGGACATACATAGAAAAAAAAAAAAAAAAAAGATACCGGCCGAATTGAGAACCTCCTCCTTTTTGGAAGTCGGTTAAAAATAAACCTTTCAATTTTATATATAAACATTTATTAAGAACTCGCATACTATTAAAATATTTGAAAAATATTTGTCACTTTTTCTTCACATGGAATAAGAGTACATTATAATAAAGGTGTAGATACAATATTAATAATTAAAAAAATCACATAATTCAAGTAGGTATAAGCATTTGGGTAATACAAGGAATTATCCTAATGATTATTATAAGTAGACATATCTTAAACTTCTTTCTATTTAACTGAATACCAATAAATTCCTATTTTCTTAAACTAAACACACAAAGTCAGTGTTGTTACACCAAAAATACTTACTGCAGTTTAATTTATTTTGGCATGCACAATTCTGAACATGTTTTTATGCGCTATGCATTGACTTGAACAAATAAAAGTCAATGAAAAACGCATCTAATATCTGAGTTATGATCTGCGCATCAAAAAAAATATTTAATTTTAAAAATATTACAATAGAAATTACCTGTTATAACATAGTACTTAATTGTTATAATAGCTGATTGTAATAAAATTAATTTATTAAAGTCAATTTTTTTCTCCTCCCAAAGACCAGACATTTCAGAAATTACAAATTTCAAAATTGACCCCGTTGGGAATCGAATTCGACACCTACCACTACCACTTAAAAACCGTCGTCAACAAGCAAAGCAATCATTAAGCGTTTTTTTTTAATGTTTGATATGCAATAAGTATTTCTGTTTGCGCAATCAGTATTATATTTATGTACACAACAGGAAAACAAAGAGTTCAATGTCTTTTTAAATTACTGGTAATGTAAGCTTTGACAGTCAGGTTTATTTCATGCGTATTCATGTAATGGTATTCAAGCAGTTTGAGTGGCGAAAGCAATCTGAATATCCCTTAATGTAGCGGGCAGATGATATGCTGTAGAGACAAAATGTATGGAAAACGGACGCACGGCGTACGCTTGTTAGCTATTTAATTCCATAGTCTCATACATTTTGTTTTCATAGTCTCAATATAAAGTTCCTTTCTAGTGAACAAAAAACTTCAACAACTTCGTATTTTTTTGTTCACTATATTTTGTTGATGAACTACAACTTTGAGCAAAAAAAATATACTACAAATACCCTTTATTAACGTATTTTTATAGTTCAATCTTTTAATCTTAAAAGAGATGGGCAGTTAAGTACACGTCAACAGTTTTACTTCGGCATTTTATAAATAAATAATGAGTTGACCGAACCAAAAGTCAATACCATTTAACCAAAACGAAAAAGAAAAATCGGCCAAGTGCGAGTCGGGCCTCGCTCTTTTAGGGTTCCGTTAAAAAAAATTCAATTAAAATATTTTCATGTACCCATGGAAATATTTTAATTTAATTTTTTTAATTTAATTTAATTTTTATTATTTGTTGTTATAGCGGCAATAGAAATACATAATAATATGTGAAAATTTCATCTGTTTATCTATTACGGTTTACGAGATACAGCCCGCTGACAGACGGACGGACGGACGGACGGACGGACTGACGGACAGCGTAGGCTTAGTAATAGGGTCCCGTTGGTACCCTTTGGGTACGGAACCCTAAAAAAGGATTCTATAGAAATACAAAATAATCTTTCGCTGCTGAATGGTCACTGAGCAAGACAGACATAAAAAAAAAAATTAAGTAATTCTTATATATTGATCGTATTACATGTACTGTCCTGCATACATCGCCATATTACAGCTAGTAAAAATTAACGTTTTGAAAGTCTCAAATAAGTACAACGTTGATTAAAAGATTAAAACGATTCCAAATTTGTAAATATCTTCATATCAAAATAATAAAATCAAATTACTAGTCTAGTGACATCACAGTCAAGTATACAAAGCACAAAATAAGGTAAGTAGACTTTGAGATACGCGATTGCGTCGGTTTGTGAGTTTTGAATGTTATTTTCATTTTTTTTCAGGCAATATAACATTACATAAAACAAAACTGATAAAATAAAATAATACTTACTTATAAAAATCCTAAAATACTAAAAATATAACTAAAACTATAAAAATATACTTACAGGCAATATATGGAGAGGATTTGAAGTGAGCGATCAAAAACTCGACTCGAGAGATATATAAAGAGGAAGGATCTATTGATTTCAGCCTTGACTGAGATCTATATAAAATTCAGGGTTCTCTAACTTTGCGCAGACTTGAGACAAAGTTAAAACAAGAAACAAATAAGATGTAAGATCTTATTTGTTTTTATTTTAACTTTGTCTCATGAATGTCTTGTTTTAACTCTATTTCGAGTCTGAGCAGAGAAAGAGTGATGATATTTATCTATACTTATAGATTTCATTTTTAAGTGTCGCGTGCCTCAAAGTTTACCTTTTACCATTGTTGTATAGATTAAAATTGTCAATAAGGATTGTAATCAAATAGAAACACATAAATGTTATTTTTCGGAATTCTTTGGCATAAATATGCGAATTACAAAATGGATCAATATATTTTAATACTTTCTTAAATCTACTATAAGTAATCCAAATACTAATAACTTTTTCAATAACTATTCTTATTCTTATAAATTATGAATTAGAATCAGAATAGATAAATACAACTATACAACATTTTGGCAATTACCCCAACTAATGTAAATAAAAACCAATTTTTTTAATGTTTATACAAAAAATATAACTTAAAATTTGGTATTGTAGCTCTGTCATTTATCATGTCAACTACATCACAATTTAGGTCAGATTAAAGTATAGTTTTATCTTAATTTAGTTATAAATTTAGCAAACAAATCTCTAAAAATATATATCATCAAAATTATTGTAGTTAGGTTTCATACAAAAATCTTTTTATATTATTAAGAAATCTCGTCGCAAACGAGTTTTATAAAAAAAATAGTAGTTTAGAATCAAAACTTTGTTCTACTGTAGGTTGACTGGTTGTTTGATATGTTTCATTAAAATAATATAATTTTAGGGTCTTTGAAAAGTGCTGGTTCCTCATTACTAAACTAATGGTTTGTGTTGATATTAAACACAAACTAGAAGTCTTTTTCAAGATAAAAATCGTATAATATGCGGCTTTATAGTATAACATTGTAATGTAAGTTGTAACATACTAGTAGTTACCTAATTACTGGTATTAACAGTGAACATTTATTCAGCTGTGTAAATTTTAAAAACTTCCACATAATTATGTAATTGGTTGTTAATTTTTACACATTATACTAAAGATGGAGACTTAAAAATAATTTTATATCTTCATCGCTCTAACCTGGCTCAAAGCTTAGTTTAACTAAGGATGTGTATTGTGAATAATAAAATATATCTTAAGATAGTAATGTATTGTTAGTCATTTTTGCATTGTGATCTCTTTAATGCACGATGATAATAATCTATACTCAAAAAAATACTTGTCTTTTATAAAATTGAAAAAATGAATTCAATCAAAAAAAATAATAAATGTATGTTTTTATATCACTAAATATTTTCCCAATAAATGGCACATTAGAATATGAAAGAATTCAGAAACAAAAAGTATAGTCGATTAAAATGTAAGGACTTTTTAAAATGTTTTCATTAATCGGTGGTATTCTATTTTATTCATTATACTTTAAAGATAAACAATTTGTTAGAGTTATGAATATTGTTATAGACGAGTACACCTAATTAAAGAAAAATCACAATTTAATATACTGAACCATGCAATCGTTCTATTTGGACGATTCCTCTATAATTAATTCCACAGCCTAATTTACTTTCTAAATACTCACTGGGTTCAAATAAATTCACTGATGACCTAACAATGATTAAAATTCAGTCCTCAACTATTTCGAATTCCGCTCATGATTCGAGACGTTATGTATACACAGTATGTTGCGTAATTATTTGTTTACGACTTTCTCGAATCGGGTTTCAACAATTCTTGATTGTTTTCGTAAATAATCGGCAACACACTTTAAAAATTAAAGTAAAAGAAATATTAACGTGTTTGTTTTAAATTAACTATGTAACTAACTGTACCCACTGAAAATTGGATGTAGTAAACATCCGTCATACTGATTTGTTCATATAAAATAACATAATATATCACCCGGATCATCATAACGAACCGATTGACACTTCATTCATCAATATAGGCTCAGCCCACCTAGCCATATTACATATCTACAGTCGTATCTATTCTCTTTCTATGATCGTTAACGCTTTAGAGGGGTTCCCAAAGTTTTTTAGCACGCCTCCCTTCTGAAAGTATAAGAGGCGTGATAAAAAACCCTTTGGGAACCCCTACTTCAGAGGAAGTGATCTTAGAAACGATTAATTGGTAGCCAAGTTGACACAACGTTCTTGATTGCTCCTCCGCTCCACGGAATAGAATTCACGCTACACGCTTATATATATATATATATATATATATATATATATATATATATATATAACATACACGCTTACGCACACGAATACACGCTTCCACTAAAGCAGGAGTTCCCAAAGTTTTTATCATACTTTAATCATAAGGGAGGCGTGATAAAAAAAGTTCGAGAACCCCTTCTCTAAAGAGTTAACGATCATAGAAAGAGAATAGATACAACGAAGTGTAACTTGGCTAGGGGGGGCAATAGTTTATTCGCTACGGTGCGGCGGAACATTGGCAAATAGTTACATACATACATAGCTACATAGTTTTGTGTACGTAAGCGATTTTAAGCGTTGGTATATTTAGAGCTAAATAAAATTGCCAGGTCACCAATCCCATAAACTACTCACGGGTTAATTTTTTTTTGGTATTATTTTATATATTGCACCAACAATACTTGTCGAGTTACTATGTATAAAATTAAAATTATTGGTCTAATTACATATAAAAACATTACAGCTTTGATTGAGATCTGTAGTTGATAATCGAAAGGAATGTTGTGCATCAATAAAAAATTAGTGTTGCTGAAATGTTGAAATAGTAGGTAGGTTGTATGTTTCCTTTGAAAGTTGTGTTCTATATTCCATTATACCGTAAAATAAAATTGAAAATTATAAAAACATGTAATGTATAATTTGATTTTGACCGTAATGTATTATTTACAAGATTTTGTATAGTCAGCTTTGCTAAGCCGAACATCCAAAAAATACGTTGTAAAATAGGATATATAATTAAAAATGTCTTCCGATAGAATTCGACGTTATTCACGTAAGTAGGTATAATATAAGTGTACAAAGATCTATAAGAAACTACACTACGAATAATCACGTTTCTAAAACACAGTGTAAAACGATTGATATATTATTTTTTTACCGAGATCAGTCCTGTTTGGCAAGAGGGTAATCTTGCGGCAGAGCGTTTAAAACTTCTTTGGACAGTTCCTTGTAAGCAAGCGCCATTATGCTTTGAACTTTGTCCTTGAGCGCTGGCACGTCTTCCATGGTTAGACCACACGTGGGAACAGGCTCCAGACACTGGATAATCGCGTGCCCTGAAAATTTTAAACAAAAACATGCTTACTAATATTATTATAAATGCGAAAGTGTGTGTTTGTTGGTTTGTCCTTCAATCACGTCGCAACCGTGCAAGGGATCGACGTGATTTGGGTATAGTTGAGGACCTGGAGAGTGACGTATATCCGGAAAATCAAAGAGTTCACATGGGATTTTTAAAACTAAATAAACGTGGACAAAGTCTCAGGCTTCAGCTAGTTATTTATTCATCGATCCATAGTGGATCGACAATCATAAAAATAAAAATAAAATATCATTTCATTTCAAACAACATAGCAGGTACGTTTATGTTAATTAATGAAGTTTGGAGATGGACAAATAAAGGTTAACTTGTTTACATACTTATTTTGAATTTAATTTGTCATTTCGTAAGTGCTATTGTAATAGAAACGAATGACTGTGACAATAGATTGTTGAAACTATTTTGTGATCGTACCAAAATGTTAATGAGGATGAAAGGTACATTGTAGTGGTCAAACAAGTTAGGGTTGATTCGCACTGACGGATACGAACCGTAATACCTATTATATCGGCTCCTACACGCTATCGTAGCTTCGTGCCGGATAGCTAAATCGCTTGACGGCCGGGTGGTTACTAGACACAGCCAAAGTTTCAACAAGTCTCATAGACCAGACGGAATATTTTAGAAATTAGATATTTCTAAATTGTCAAATCACAATCGGCACTAGTAGCTCATAAAAAAAAAATCGCGCGTATTCGTAAATTGATTAGCCCGACACTCCAGACAGGCACTTATGATGTCATCCATTTTCCATCCATTAGCAACCCATCAACGGCTCACTACTGAGCGAAGGTCTCCTCTCAGAGAAGGGTTATAGGCCATAGTCCACCACGCTGGCCCAATGCGAATTGGTGGACTTCACACACCTTCAAAAATATTATGAAGAACTCTCAGGTATGCAGGTTTCTTCACGATGTTTTCCTTCACCGTTGAAGCAAGTGATAGTTAATTGCTTAAACGCACTTGACTCCGAAAAGTCAGAGGTGCGTACCCGGGATCGAACCTGCGACCCCCCGAATAGGAGACCACAGTCCTAACCACTAGGCTATCATGATGTCATCACTCATCATAAATTAGATACAGCAGCTTAATTTTATTACAGATGCTTCCTTAATATAGATAGTATTAGATATGAATCTATAGTAAAAAGATTGATAAGAATTTGATTTACACAATTATTATAATTTATGTTCTTCCATATTATTGATAAACTCTCAGGAAGTCGTTAATTCCCAAAGGCCACCGAAGACATCCTGCTTTTAACGACTATGATATGCGATTTCATCGATTTTTGGAAGCTAGAAGCTGCGATTCGACTCAACTCCACACAGCAGCGGCTGCACGTTTCACACTGACTGAACACATTTGAACGACAGTCGCAGCGATTAAATACGTTCCGACAAACCATGTTCGAACTCCGAAAATTAGGGAAAGGGCAGACTGGCTACTTCTAGCGGCAGCGATCGCGCTATATAATATTTTTTTATGACCTTTTGCGTACATCGACTCCAGGGGCCATCTATAAAAAAATTTATGAGTCCCCTTGTCCTTGTCACAGGTGGTCACAACTCACACTTGTGAAACCCTATCCCCCTGGTGTGAAGTACAAATTTTTCAATTTTATGTTTCAAATTAAAATAGCAGTTTTTCCATATTTTTTTTTAAATTTAAAATAAAGTCAAATATTTTAGATAATGGAGTTAAGAGTAATATTTTTCATGATGTGTGATAGTGTGATGTAATTTATGGATGGCCCCCTATTTCTAATCCGATAATAGTTTTCATTATCAATAGTTGACAAGATTAGTAATCTATGTTATAATTTTATCACATTGAGTCAATGCCGAGTCTTATAAATTGCGTATTATTTTGCAATGTCGTATAATTATTTACTTATAACTAGCTGATGCCCGCGACTTCGTCTGCGTGGCTTGTTTTTAAAATCCCTCGGGAATTCTTTGATTTTCCGGGATAAAAAGTATGTCACTCTCCAGGTCCTCAACTATACCCCATGCAAAAAATCACGTCGATCCGTGGCTCTGTTGCGGCGTGATTGAAGAACAAACAAACACACGTTCGCATAATTTACAATGTTAGTATGATTATTTTAGAAGTTATGAATAGACTGTTACAAAATCTATGTACTGGAAAAATTGCTGAGACTACCTCATCAAAGAAAAGAATTCTTAACTAAGTATGTACGCCCATAAATGTGAAATGAAATAGTTTCCACTAGATAGTTTACATTTAAAAGGCTTTTATTCTAGCCCAACTCATATGAGTGGAAGCGCAGTCTTTTAATGATAGCAACTTAAACCTAACTTTATTTTACCTTGACATATTGTTGAAATTTGTATAATGAAAACAAAATGTAAATACAAAATTTGTATAATGAAATATTATCATATTATTTATATTTTTAGGTATTTATAATACTAACACCACACCTAGTCCTCCATTAAGCTTATACTTAGGTAATCTTTGTAAGGTCTCCACGATATAGGTTCCCTAGTGTGGAGGCCAAAGGCAAATTTTTTTTTGTCAATAAATATATATTTTATTTATTATTTTTTATAAAACAAATATACGGAGACGCCGCGCCGCGCAGCGCTGCTCAAGGAAATAAACCCGAGATTTAGTTGTTATAAAAAAAATGAATTGAGAATATCCCCTTTTTTGAAAATAGGTTAAAAACTTAACGTAGGGCGTTGGGGCTTAGAGTAAACTTACCTTTGTTAAAGATGTATTTCTTTCTATTAATGAAATAGTAGGGTGATATGACAACTGGTAAGATCGGCACTTGAGCTGCAACAGCTATATTGAACGCCCCTTTCCTGAATGGCAACAGTTTCGTGAAATCTCTATTTCTCGTCCCTTCAGGAAATAACCATAGCTTTGTCTGTAATATAGTAATATTCGTATAAATTAACGAATGAATTTACTTTGTTGTACACCAATTAAAAACAAATCTTATAAATAAACCCAAAAAATACCTGCCAAGTGCGAGTCGGACTCGCGCACCGAGAGTTCCGTACTAACTTTTAGGTCGCGGTTAGTTTACCAACTGCAAATAAGTTTATCATCGCAAAAATTTTTTTTGTGATTTTTTCCTTTACTTGTGCTACATGACATTGCTTCATGCCAATGTTCATGAATTTATTAATTTTTAATTAGGTCAACGGGAAGTACCCTATAGGTTTTGATTCCCTTGAGAGTATCAAAATATGTATATATAAGAGGGCGATTCGCGCAATCTATAATTTAAAGCCGCGGGATTCGCTTCGAGAAAAATTTAAAGAAATAGGCATTCTTACAGTAGCTTCACAATATATTTATAACAATATAATATTTGTCAGACAAAACATTGTGAATTACAAAAAAAAGGGTGAATTACGAGATAGGCAGGTTAGAGATCCAAATAGGCTCGTAATTCCTCGACTGCGCCTCAAGAGGGTCCGAAAGACATTTGTGGGAATGGGCGTGACGTTCTATAATAAAATTCCACAGTCGATCTTGGACTTGCCTTTACACAAGTTTAAGAAATCGATTAAAACTACGCTCATGAAAAAAGCATATTATACGATTGAAGACTATATAAATGACAAAAAAGCGTGGATGTAATTCGTTCCGGCGATTCATGAGACAGTAGGTAATGATTAACCTGTATAATTGTATATCAAAATAATTCTATTCTATTCAGAGTTTCCACTTTATTTGTGTACAAGTCATATTTTAAAATGAGTATTTGATTTGAATATTAGTTTCAATTCGATGCCTTAAGATGGGTAGCCTAAGTATGTCACACTCTCTTTAACATTTCTGCGGTGGTGTCGTGTGATGCGGGTTGTTGCGTTCCCTAAAATATGGTCGAGCGAAGCAATGGCTGGGTCATGCGTCATGCTCGTGAACGGGTGCCACCAGCGGCAATGGGGCTACTTTCTGTCTGCCCGTCTTGACATGTGTTGAATTATAATTAGAAATAATTACGTATGCTTTTGTGGACCTTTCCCTCATTGTGGAAACTCTGCATACATAGAATATCTGTTAAGTATATTGTAAAAGTATTTTGAAAAGAGCAACTGCCGAGTTTCTTGCTGGTTCTTCTCGGCAGGAACGGCATTCCGAACCAGTGGTAGACTCATTGACGATTCAAAAGTACTTGTAAAAGTTTATTTGAATAAAAAACATTTCTATTCTAAAAAAAAAAACATTTCTATTCTATTCTATTCTATGCAGCATAAACGGAGCATAAAAGGCCGTATCTTTTGATTGCGTCGACTTAGAAGTTTAATTTTTTCACTGCTGCAAGGGATTGCAGACCTGAGTATTTGATATTAATTTTAACATGATACCTCTACGCGTTCCTGAGAAAAAGGGTCTTGACAGACGCACAGACAGACATACAGACGGACAACGAAGGGATTCTATAAGGGTTCCGTTTTTAGTACGGAGCACGGAACCCTAAAAATAAAAATTAAAAAGTTGTACAACTGGCTGCCTACACTGGCGGCTTTCTTGCCTCTACAGCTTTTTCTAGCTCACAGAGGTATTCTAAATATTTAGGTACCTATAGGTATTGTTAGATCAAGAAGTGCCTTATTAATGAAAGCACAATGCTTGGTAAGCATAAGTAGTATTATTCACACATTATGCTACTTGATATACCAGGAAATCACAGACTTCCGAAAATTTAATTTATGCGGACAAAGTTAATATACAAACTTAAAGCTAATTTTCACATAATAGACAAAAATAAATTATTTTGAAGCAAGTTTTCAAAAAAAAAAGTATATTTTTGTTGAGGTAACGCCTGGTAGCACGAATTTGATTTGAACTCTAAGATAAGTTTTAGACAGTAAGAAGTTACATGTAATTATCAGATGACGCATAATATAATATTATAATAAATGCTAATCAAAACAAAAACCAGATTTAAATAATCACCTTGTTTTTGATCATGACCTCGGATGTTGCCTCAAGGGTTTTGTAAGCATCTTTAGAGTTATTCCTATCAATGAAAACAACTCCAGCTAGATATGCAGATAAGCCAAATGGCCACACATAGAACAGTTCCTTCCTAGCAACTGCTGCGATTTTGACAGCGACATGCCATATGTTGAATAAGCCTGAAATGTTGAAATGAAAAAAATCTATTCAAAGGCCGGCCACACATTATCAACAATTATTGCCAGAAAAAGAGTCATATGCTGGCAGGCACTTGGTTCTTACATTTTGTACTAGATCCAGAACATCATCAGAACTTTGCTAAGTCTTTTGCAATGAATAGGAGCATGCAAGTTTTGAATTTGATCTAGTCTAGAGATTTTAATTATTATTAGTACCAATTTTTTATAATATGCGGCCAGCCTTAAACAGGACTTAAATAATTTTGCTATCAAGAAATAACCCTAACATTTCCTTCAATATTAATAATCCTATATGGTAGACTCACCGAAGATTCAAAAGCACATGTAAAAGTTTATTTGAATAAAAAATTATTCTGTTCTATAGCCTGGTTAAAGGTTCATACTGAAAACTGCAGATAAACCATTCAATTCCCACCTGTTGCAATATTGTTGTACCCACGCTTAACACAAGCTTTCAGCTTATTATTATAATATAGATGGGAGAGGAGGATGTAAGTCAAGTTAGGCATGGCTAATATTCTTAAAAAAAAATAATCTGAATTTTTAGCTAGCCATTTAACAAGGAAATTATTTGTAAAACATGTTTTCATTACCAACAAAACAAAATAATTAAGAGAAAAGGTTGGAATTATTAATAATCCTCCAACAGAAAAAATCTGTATGGTCAAACATGCCAAGGTCAAAATATTTAAGAATTAATTCAAAATTCTTTACCGGTTTTAGATTAATGAATGTTTTATTTTTAGATAAAATATTCATAAATCTAAAACCGGTCTAGTCAAGAAGTGCCTTTTTGGAAAACTTTTTTCATCCTTCTCGGAAAAATATGAACGAGGTGTCATTCGATTTGGAATGGCAGGTAGATGATATTTGAAAAAAAATCAAGTTCCGTTTGCAACAATTCCAAGTTATTAACAATTAACTAAAAAAAGGGGGGTTTAGTTTGCAAATATCTCAAAACAAATTGAGATTTTTTAAATCTAAAAAAAGATTCAAAAAGAGGAGGAAATTTCCTAAAAGAAAGTCTCGACTCCCGGAACTGTAGGACCAATATCTATAATTTTCCCAGAGGGATGAAAATACGGCCAAAAACCAGTTGCTCTGGCTTGCACAAGCCACACTTCGGACACTTTATTTAACATATTAAATATGAAATTTAAGAAATGGAAAAACTTACTGGATAGATAAGTGAACAATAATCTGCTTGAATTTTTTTTAAATCACAATTGTTGCAATTAATGCAATAATTAGTGAATAGTTTTTTCTGCTTGAATGTGATCATTGGAAGTGTGATAATTATTGGATAGAAGCAGGCTTTACTTTGCAGAAGTTCATGATTAGCAAGAAAAGGTTAGAATTATTTTGCTATAATCTGCCAACAGAAAAAATCTGTGTGGTGTTTGACCATCTGACTTTACAACGCAATTTTGTCTAGTCAATAGACAATACTGCATTGTAAAGTCGACATCTCATGAGGATGATCCAGTGTCGGGGCAAAACATGCATCAAGATTAGTGTAAGTCTTGTGTGGTGGTGGCATTGCTTGCTAGGGAACTTTGCTTTCTTGCTTAGCTTGTTATTGCATGTTTGACCATACAGATTTTTTTTGTTGGCGGATTATAGCAAAATAATTCCAACCTTTTCTTGCTAGTGTGATAATTGTTAAACTATAAATTTGAGATTTTTTTCTTTGCTTGGAACTATTCTTGAAAAGCTTCAGAATAGATCCCAGTTGGAAAAATAAAATTTTCATTTTTCAGTTTTTTATTAACAATTTTCGTAGTTGCAAAATAAAAATTTTTATTTATCATTGAAAAGAAATTGTTAATAAAAAACTTAAAAAAAACATAAAATAGAACTACTATTGTAACACTATAGCATAATATTATATTTGCCAAGTATAAATAAGACTTACCTAATATATCAATTGTAGACTGATGGTTTGATACAATAACAGCTCCCCTATCTTCAGCAAGGACCTGCCCATTTCTTAAGTACCACTTTATTTCTATTAATTTGGTTATATGTTTGATTATTTGAGCTCCATATCTGTAAACAATTTTACTATAATTATTGAGTTGTGGAAATAAAAAATAAGCACCAGTGCAAAAAAATGAAAGAAAATATTTCTCATTAACTGTCTTCAAAGTAGCAATGGCAAATGCTTGATAAAGTACATATTAAATAATCATACAATACGTAATACTTACAGAGAGTTCTTCACGTTTTTCGGATTGAAAACGAAGAATGGTAACATCAATAGAGCAACAATAGATGTCCATATATAAAACACTAGAAATTTTGACTGGAATTTCACATTGTTAGGTGTTTCTGAAAACAGTTGCTTTAAAATATACGTTGCGATCGTTATCACACAAACGTAAACAATCACGTCCCACATGATGCTTGCAAGTTGCAAGCCGACTCGTGTCTAGACTGCCGTTCTTTCTTTAAACAATGATGATCTAAATTAAATCCAATGCTGCATGACTCAAACGCCACCGCTGAAACTTTTTATAGTAATCAGCTCAAGTAGTTGGTTCACTTCGCCACATAATTTATGACTCCAGAGGATACACGTTATTATTTTTTTTCTTTTGTCCTGAGCTAAATTTAAATCAATATAATATTTTGTTTAGATTTATACATAAAATTCACCGATTTAAGACTGCTACTAGAACCACTTTGTACTGTATATTTATTTTGAATTGTTATGTAATTATTTATTTTATTTAAACTTAATTCAGAATTATAATAACCATTGAATCGCAAATATAAATATTAAATAATCCGCGTCGGCGCGTCCGCGTACGATCACATCCGCACCATAGATCACGAAAACTCTATTGTTGTATTTGTTAAATACCAGTCTATGGTTTCAGTTTACAGCAGTATGACCAACATAAAAAAAACCGGCCAAGTGCGATTCTGACTCGCGCACCGAGGCTTCCTCTTACGGTAGTTCGTCTATGTTCCGTACTCCAGAAGTAAAAGTAAAACGATATTATATTATATTATTATAATGTAACTTTTCTCGCTTTTCCACTGTAGTTCATAAATCTTCATAAAATGCTTTGTTGTATTTATCGATTTCTAGATTTCTCGGGCAAGCGACTTTTATTTTTCACTAAAGACTTGTTGAGTTCACACTACACCAAATATTGTGAGTTCTTAACATAGAGTAAGTAAAGTTTATGGTTTCTACTGAAAGCTTGTAATTTTATCAAAATTTTTTTCATTTTTCAAATAAAGTACGTATGACCTACAGAAAATGCAAGTGGCCAGTAACAGGCTGGCGCAACTTCGAAGAGCATTTTTTTGTATGAAACGTGCGCTAATTTTAATGGCGGCTCCTATCTATCTTAGGGTGGAACCACATTTGTGAGGATAGTTTCGGATTTCACCCATACAAAACTGTCAAATTCCATAGAAACGTGTACGGATCAAATCGGCTTTTCGATGCGTACACGAATGTATGGAAAATGACAGTTTTGTATTGGCTGGGTGCATAGGGCATAGTGGGGGACACAAAAGTGATGTCAGCGCCCGCTGCGGACAATTATAGAACTACGGGTGGCTCTTTATTATATAAGACCATAAAAATAACACGTGTGTCGGTTTAATTAAATAAATAAAATAAAATGGGTCATCAAAGTTGTTGTGTAGTCGATTGCAAAAATACTAGTAGAAATAGTAATTTGTAAATTTTATGAGTTTCCGGTTGCCAAGTGGAAATTAAATCAGCGGAAAAAATGGATAACTGCTGTTAAAAGGCAAAAGTAAGTATTACTATAACCTACCGAATCGATCCTCACAAATGTGGTTCCACCCTTAGTCTACGTATGAGAAACGTAGTGAAACGTAGTGAAACGTAGTGATTACATTCTCTTTGGCCAGTAACCACAGAACAGGAACAACAAGATAACCCTTAGAATGACATCTGTCAAATGTATCGAATTACAGTGGATGGTCCAGGCGCGCATTTCAATTTCGCGCCATTTTCTCTCTTAGCAGTTTTTCAAGTTTTTCTTCAAATATTATTATTACAACTTGTATAAATTATATGTTTTTAAAAACTAGATGAAATTTCCTACTTGGCTATCTTTGTTATATGTCTACAAACGGTATGAAATAAAAACAATCCTGGATGAAATCTAAGAGTTTCGATTTTTTTCGTTCTTTTATTTTAAAACCCATAAAAAACTGAAATTTTACCCTTACAAATACTATTATTTGCATTAATTGCAAAGTTAGATACCTGGTTTACATGAATGAATTACAGAAATAAATCATAAAGCATTAAAACTCGAAATAATCAATAAGAATTACCACCTTCTACAACAGGCGCATCTGAACAAAAAGTATCTTTCATCTGTGGTCGCATTGACTATGAGGTACGTTGCGATGCAGAAAAGTGCAAGTGCATTTACTCTATGGTGCAGGGGCCCATGTACCGTGCATCGTAGCGAACTCTGGGTTATAGTAGTAGTATGTTTCTTGGTGTTCCTTGGTAACGAAAAAAAAAATCGTCTATGGTGTGTGAATTCCTGTGATAATTAATATTTTAATTAATTAAAAATATTAAAATAACTAAAGATGGTAAGTATGTATGAGCTACAAAGTAAATGCTGAAAGCAACACTTTTCATAAAGCATTTCAAGATACAATAGAAGTTTACACTGATGGATCGAAAACCAAACTTGGTACAGGAGCTGGAGCTTATACTGCCAAGAACTCAACATGAAGATAAGTCACACACTTGGTAAGGATAACTCTGTTTTCCAAGCAGAGTGTGTGGGCATCTTAACAGCAATTACAGCTATAATTAACAGACAGGTAAAAAACTTTAAAAATCGTTCCCATTCCCTTCAGTGAGTACAAGACATGGTTGCATGAACTAACACTCAGAGCATTCCCTACTTTGGTAGAATGCAACAGACTGCAAGCAGACTAAGGAAGCCTTTCCTTATCTAGACAAACAACTAACAAACAGACTACTCCGCCTGGACAGAGATAAACTCAGGAAGGTGGTGGGAATCATAACGGGGCACAGCCCACTAAACAAACACCTTTTTATTATAGGTGTCACCTACAGTCCTCTGTGCAGGGCCTGCATGAAGGCAGATGAAAGTTGAAACACCCACGCACGTGCTCTTGTCATGCACGGGCGTGGAAGAACAACACAAGAACCACCTCGGATCTCCAGCTTCACTTCAAGAAGCCCTTGGCAACATGGGCGGCCTACTAGGCCTCTGTTGAGATCTGGGATGGTTGGAGTAACAACACAACAGACCATCACGGATTACGTGTGGAAACCAGCCCAGAAGAAGAAGAAGAAGTATTACTTGAATTTTGTACAGTAAGGGCTCGTTTCTGGACAGGGGACGCTTTGCACGGTTAACTCAAACATATTATGGCCAAGAGTGGTCCAAAAAGGAGCCCTTACCTAGATGAGAGGCGGGATAATAAAGGAAACATGTTCAATTCAATTCTTTATTTGCTTAAATCGTATACAGACAAGGTGACAACAAGACAGACAAAACTAGGTATTCATAAAAATAAATTGACCAATACTCGGCTATACTTTGATATGATAGATAGATGTTCTCTTAAGGTGTGAATAGTTAGAGTAAAAGTCAGAAAAGAACAGTGTTTGAACTCGAGACCAGTAGAGTAATTTAACACTCTGGTGTGCAGGTTTCCTCACAATGTTTTCCTTCACCATTTCAACAGTGAAGATGTTAATTATCTAAATTAATAAAGATATAAATATACTAAGGCAGCAAGAGATGGAGCAGCTTCTGGAACTTGCTCCACTACGTCATGGCCCAGGAACACGAAGGTTCTTCCAAGGTTAAACTGAAACAGAAAATGTAAACCTATACTCTCAAACAGGCAGTCTCCAGAGGGAGGTCATGGAGGGTACTGGTGTCTCCTCGGGTTGTGTACCCGATAAGGAACCTTAAAAAAAACAATTATTACAGATAATTTGAAAAACATATAAATGTGCAGTGATTTAGCCTAAGGAAAAACAATTAATTTATTTATTTATTTATAAGCCTTTCTTGTTACATTGTTATTATTATATTTACACATGTTAATTAATTTTAATTACAAGTCATCCCACAGCTGGGCAAAGGCCTCCCCCTTCTTCTTCCATTCTTTCTTGTTTTGGGCTGAGCGGGACCATAGTTTTCCCTCAAATGTCTCTAGTTCATCTCTCCACCGTAGTACTGGTCGTCCTTGTTTCCTTTTTAAGTATATAGGTAGCCAAGTTGTAGTGCTGTTACTCCATTTCCCAGTTCCTGCCCTCGCTACATGTCCCGCCCAGTTCCATTTTCCTGTTTTAGCTATCCTCACTACATCTTTTAGCCTACTCCTTTGTCTTATTTCCTTTTTTGAAATTTTGTCCATTAATCTTATTTTTAGTAAGTTCCTCTCCATGTTTCTCTGCGTTACTTTTAGTTTTTTAACTTGTTTCTTATTAAGTGCCCAAAAACAATTAATACTTAGAATAAAAGTAATGAAGAAAAGAAATTGATTTATTATTGTTAAAAAAAAATCAAAATTATTTATTTCATGTAGGTCAACTTGTGGCTCTTATGATAAGTGGAGAACCAACAAACATTGTTAAAAAAATATACCTTTCAAAAACCTCACTCCCCTTACAGCCTGTCCTCTCCCCCGTCTGCCTCTTCTCTCCACATTGCCGTCTGTCAATTGACTCATCCTGCCAACAAACCCATAAAAAATATATATTAATCTATACTAATATATAAAGCGTAAGACTTTGTTTGTTTGCTTGAATGTGCTAATCTCAGGAACTACTGGTCTGATTTGAAAAATTCTTTCAGTGTTACTATCTAACACTGAATGTTTAGAAAGTAACTTATTGACTGAAATAAAGGCTATTTTTATTTTATTTTATCTAACACTGAACGATTTTAATAGAAATAAAAGAAAAAAGAAACAAATCAGAATCTGAGAATCAGCCCATTTATTGTGGAAGGCTATCGGCTATATATCATAACGCTAAGACCAATAAACTATTCCACTATTAAACTATTCCAGATGTCACGGGCAGAAGCAAGTGTTATACATAAAAGGACTTTATATGGACTTTATGTGTTTGAACAATGTTAGTGATATAGAGTGTACTTTGTAAATGGACAATAGGGGTGCTATTGAATTGACCAATAAACTATTCCACTATTAAACTATTCCAGATGTCACGGGCAGAAGCAAGTGTTATACATAAAAGGACTTTATATGGACTTTATGTGTTTGAACAATGTTAGTGATATAGAGTGTACTTTGTAAATGGACAATAGGGGTGCTATTGAATTAACTAACTCATAAGAAAATTCTAAGCGAGCTAAACACAAAGTTGGAAAACAATCCTTATTAATATCATAAATGTGAAAGTTTGTTTGATGGTTTGTCCTCCAACACGCAGCAAGGAGGAGCATCGGATCGACGTGATGTTTTGCATGGGTACTTAGGACCTGGAGAGTGACATCTAGGCTACTTTTTATCCCAGAAGTTCCGCGGGATTTTAAAAGCTAAATCTACGCGGACGAAGTCGCGGGCATCAGCTAGTATAAAATATAAGTCTAATTAATAAAATTCCATGCTAAATTAACATCGCCTGGCTTTGGGTGAGCTTCACTAGTATACGTAATGAAAATTATAAATTTGGGTTTTTAGATGTCTCTGCATGCTCTCTTTTGTTTTGAAATGATATTTTAAGATATTGTCCCTACAATGCAACAGGATTTAACCAGAAAATGTTAAATTACTTTGTAATTTCACTTTTTCAAAATGTGTAAACAATGTTGTAAACAATTTGGGATAGTCCACTTTTTAAGTACAAAACATAAATGAAAACGAATAGATACGCATAAAACAACCTCATAATTAGTTTAATTAAACAATTTACTCACCTTTTACAATTTTGCGTCGCAAAAAACCACGTAAAACACACAAAGAGCACCAATTGAAAATTCACCTCAGAAAAACGATCTGTTTTTGATCTGCGTATCTATGGCGCGTCGAAAATATTTTTTTTTTTCTAACTCCTGCCTAGTATTGCATGACGAATCTGAGCAATTTGTAGCCCGTTTCTTCCGGAACATTATCATAATGGCTAATTTGGCTTGATGGTTCAAAAAGGTTTTATTTTTATGGATAAAATAAAAGCGGGAAATGGTGGACAAGTATGGTCTTGGTCCAACCAGTGTAATTTTTGACAGTGGACAAATATGGTCTTGGACCGGCCAAGGGATAAAAATTTGTTTTTTTTTTTAATCTATAGTCAGTTTTATTTTATTTCATGGAGTAAAGAATCTGGAACCTCGTGTACGTTTAGAGAATACTTGTATAATCAGAATCGTCTTTTTATATATTTATACCTACATATTAATTAAAAATTATTATAATTATTATATTATCTAAATAATAATATAAATTATTATTAGTTATTATTTAGTCACTATTTTATCGACCGAGCGAAGCGAAGGTCTTTGAGTTAACTAGAGCGATTTGCACTTGTCCGTCCGTCCGTCCGTCCGTCTGTCAGAGCCTTATAACTTTTGAATTACTGAACGTAATTACTTCAAATTTAGATATAATATGTAAACCGATGGCCTCCAGCCGAAAATGGCTTAAAAAGTTATAAAAATCTTTATTTCAGGGGGGCTCTCATAGAAGCGAATGCGAAGTAAAAAAAAAATATCGCGTTACATAAAATTGTTACGTATCATTTTAAAGATAATTTTGAACTGAGTACAAAAATATTTTTTTTTTAATTTTTCCCTTAAAATTGACGAAATGGGGGGCTTTCAAAGTGGCGATTTTATACGCTCGCTTGAAGACGCTCTCTAGGAAAATCCGCTATGGATTTTCAAACTGATTTTATGTTTTTAGGTCACTTATATCCTGTACTTGAACAACAAATACTAAAATTATATGAATATTATAAAGAAACGAGATTATTTAATTTTTAATGTACATCAGTAATTCATATAGCATCAACATAGCTTCACAATAATGCTAATAGATGGCGCAGTCAGTAACTATTCCCATGGAACTACGAGTTACGACTAACGCGACCTATCCCAAAAACAGTTTTGCGTCGACCATTATTATTTAGTTACTTATGATAATACAATAATTGTATTGTAATTTTTTTTGTACCATATTATTCAATTAAAATTATTTTTTAGTTAAATTTTAGTTAAATATTGTATATTTTCTATTCGCGTCGATAGATGACGATTTGTACAGATGCCCGTAACCCGGTTTCACTCGTTAGTACCTACATAATAATTCAATGTTTTCACTAACGTTCCCTAACCTTTACGGGCTACCTATAAGTTAGGTGATTGATGTTTTCTGTCAACTTATTTATCACGATCCTGTACGGGACACCTAAAAGGATATTGGGACGGATGTTAGGACTTAGGATTGTATTTAGGAGCTACCTACGTTAAGAGACTCCTACTTAGGGGATGATTTAGGTATGTTTGGTGAAAACGGGCATAATAATAATGTCAGTTTTGGTTATCATGTATCGATTGAATGAATAATCATGGGATACCGTTACCGCGAGGTCTCAGTTCGGGGCGAACCACTAGTATATTTTTCTAATTAGGTATTTATTTATTTATTAGGTAGGTACTTACTAAGAAAATAATGAGTCGTGTTTGTTGAAACGTATTTCTATTTTTTTTTTAATTATTTTTTAAGTACCTATTGGTAGATATTACTGAACCGATTTTATATATATAAAAAAAAAACGTTATTAATGGATTTTCATACAACTTTTCAGCCCGCTGAAGTACGTTAATAATGAGATACATTTTTCAGCCCGCATATTTGATTCCACGTAAAGACGTATTTTCTTTCTCGATTTTTGTCGATGACACAAATCAGAAGGTACTTTCCGAGCAGGTGTAGTACCTATGGCAGTGGCATGATTGTATAATAAAGTCGATATCGATTCGATGATACCTATCGATACAAACCAACGTAACGTGATCAGCCTTTTTTAACCGACTTCAAAAAAGGAGGAGGTTCTCAATTCGTCGGAATCTTTTTTTTATACAGACTTTTTTAACCGATTTGGAAAATTCTTTTTTGTTTGAAAGGGTATACTTCCCAGGTGATCCCTTTTTGAAAAATAAGGTGAGGTGATTTTTCAAAAATAAATTTTTATTTAAAGTAGGTACAGCTTCGTTTCCTGTGGGACGTTGTCATGGTTTCAGTGCAATTAAAGGAACTGAACAATGTACTCTGTAAGTGGAATCACGTCTTCAGATGCCGACTGCAGAAGTTAAGTACATCATGTAGAAATAGTACCTACCTATAGCCAGAAGCAAGATTTCTGTAAGTGGAAATACGCTTGAAGGCGACGCTACGGTAAGTTCGTGCTGCGGTGGCTATTGCAGATTCTTTATCTTGGTACAACCATAGTACGACATGATTACGACAAACAGTGGCTTGTGTGGTCTTCTGTGAACTCGATACGAATACGATTCGTTGTTCTGGTCGTCAAGGAATTCATCATCGATAATAATTGTAGGCATGGGACCACTAATACGCATGCACGGTTCTCAGCGAAATGAGTAGGTTGTGAGTTATGACTAGCTCGCCCGTACAAGAATGGCATAGGGTAAAGTTATACACTGGAAAAAGGATGGTCTCGGACTATCTCGTACGAGCTCGTTCGTCACCTTTGAAGTTATCGACTCGCGGCGGATCCGACGCACCGCTACAGGCATACCTACCAACCTACCTACTTAATCTAATACCTTTACTACCACGAGACGTTGACGTTTTGCTAGACGTTACGACGCGCGGTACGGTCATAACACGCACCGTCAGTAGCCGGCTTTAGGTAAGCCAACTGTGAAGTGTGATACCATAATCCAAAGATCAAGGTCATGGAACTAGAAGGCCTTTACTTGTGCATTCTAAAGCAGTTTTTTATTTATTTCTTTAAATAATAGCTTTTGAGTAATCGGCCAAAATGTCGAAAAAAATACCGTTCCCCCCCCTTATCTCCGAAGTTTACCAATCGAAAAATCTGAAATAATTATGTTCAATAGAGGTTTATGTATATTTTACAGGAAAAATAAAATCAACGCTCTAACTAGCATAGTTTTTTTTATATTAACAATAAACCTCTACAAACAAAGTTAACGATAGTTATGCAAATTAATATAATATTATCGTTTTACTTTTACTTACTATACTCCAAGTATGGAACCCTCGGTGCGCGAGTCCGACTCGCACTTGACCGGTTTTTTTTCTACCTCACATGAATAATGTAGTGTAGTAGGTAATAAAAAAATCTGGAAAATGTATGTGTAGCTCTCTCTACCTTCTTATCTTTACTTAGGTAAGTCAATGACCTTCTATACACAGAAGGTCATTGACTTAAGTTTACTGTAGATACTTACTAAAAATAAAACTCTTAAATGTTCCTAAGTATAACCTAACTACTACGTACTATTAATACTACTACGTACTATTAATAAACTACTATTAATAGTACATCGGTAGGCAATCTATTTATGTAGGCACCTACTTGGAATATTGTTTTGGTTTAATTATCTTTCGTGACCATCAGCGGAACAGTCTAAAATTATCATTTTGTTAAATGGTGGTTTTTTTGAGAGATTATGATTAATAGCTCAGCTCAGTGCGTCAACAAAACAAAAAATGTTAATAAAATCTACTTAGGTACTTACTTCATAAAGTAAGTTAAAGAGTAACAAACATCCATCCATCCATCCTCACAAACTTTTACATTTATAATATTAGTAGGAACTAGGATTAGTAGGCACAACATTTTTTTACAAAAACTGAAACAAACGCTCACTATCTACAAAAACAAAATTTTTAATACGTAACTAAAATCGACAGTATAAATTAAAAATAAAATACTTAATCACACAATCTCATCAAACTGCAAGTAGGATAAAATGGTCCCAAATAAAACGCACAACTGAAAAACAGATCTTGGAAAGTCTGTGGTTTCGAAATATTTTTACATACCTATTCGAAAAAATGAATATTGGCTTCAGAGGATAGCGGGAGCAAAATTTAATTTTATCCCCATGGGACTTTTCATTTCTCTCTTCTGATTGGTCCGCGTTCGTGTTTTAGTTTGTATTTGTTACTGCTGCATTCGTTGCAGAAACCTATCGATCGCTCATTCTAAATCGAAATTCAAAATGTTTGAGAAGCTGTTGTCTTCGCTATGTCACGTGATCAATTTGTTGATCTAAACTAGCGGCACGCTATGAAGGCCGGTTTGACGTTTGTCCGCTCATGAAGTTCCGTATTAATTGATAACGACTTTGAAGGAAATAATTGTATTACTTTATTGACGATAGTGATGTGCAGAGATTCATAAATTTTATCGAATGTAGTTTTAGGTTTAGGACTCAAAATTTATTTATTAAATTGATTTCTAAAATGTATACAAGTGTAGAAAAATCAGTTTGCACCATTTAAGGGGTGAATGTACTTGTGAATATGAACAATTTTCACTATGTGGACAAACCTCTGAAATCGCAAAAAAATATCAGCTGTTTCATACAAAAGGTAAAATTTTTATTTTTATATGATATATACCACAACTCGGCATTTGGTTATGGCGTGAAATACGTTAAAAATGGCGTAGATGCAAACATGAATATGTTAAAAGCGGAATTAGTACGTCTTTTAAAAGAAAACAAACCAACCAAGATCCGATACGTCATTGACGAAATAGCATTAGAACATGGGCACAGAGTTATACGGTTACCGCCTTACCATTGTGAGTATAATGCGATTGAGTTGGTGTGGGCTCAAATTAAGGGATATGCTGCAAGACACAATACAGAACCCCCATTTACCACAAAAAAAATGCTAAAATTATTAGAAGAAGCTTGTGAACATGTGACTAAAGGAGACTGGGAAAAGGTTGTGAATAGAACTGTTAAATTAATAAGGGAAGATTATGAAAGAGATGTGAAAATAGATAATATTATAGAAAACGAACATATAATTATTAATGTAGGTGATGATAGCAGTGACGACAGTGAAAATAGTAGTATGGACGAATCTGATTAATTATGGCCTTTTGTGGCACCTTTTTTGGTATCTTTTGTATTCATATGTTTCTTGTGTGCATATAAAGTATGTATATTCATTTTCATTCAAATATTCAGTTCGTTCAAATAAATTAAATAAACATATACATTTTTGTTTTATTAAACCTATTTAATCAGGTACAAAAACAAAACTTAATTGTTTTTTGTTCGAGAATAAATTGACATTCCACATCACTATTGTAATGTGTCAAACCGGCCATCATAACGTGCCGCTAGTGTAGGTACCTACGTCGATACTGTATCCAACTTAAATATTAATGTTTAATTAATTCATAATAATTTACTTGTGTTTTATTTAAACTTTCAATATACGTATAGGTAATGTCTATACATAGTAGGTTGATACTCCTAGCTTTTTCTCATAGGCACTGAAAAACAGTGTGTGTCATTCGGGGCCAAAATTTTTTGTTCTCGGGCGGCGCATATTGAATTCCTGGCTACGCTCAAGATTCTACTTTAGAATCCTTCACTTCGCTCTGAATTCAAAATAACGCCCTCGGGGAACAAACAATTTCTTTGGCCCCATATAACACCAATATGATCTAGATTCTAGACTAGCGTTTTGCTTCAATCTTAACTGATGATGAGTGAAGAAGCAGGATGCAGCCTAACATGGAGCGCGCTTGCTTAGAAGATTCAAGTTCATTCTTAATTTAAAGTTACCGAAGCAGTTGGAAATATATTTTTAAAAACCGACATCAAACACCTCTACAAAATAAAAAATAAATCATCTTATTTTCACCACTTTAAATGGGACCAACTTGACGGGATGTCCAATCCAAATAAAAAAAATATTGAAATAAGTATTTGAAGGAGATAAGGAGTAACATTGCCAAAAAATATCCATCGAATTGAGGACCTGCTCCTTTTTTTGAAGTCGGTTAAAAACGGAAGTCAGAAGGCCTCGTACGAAGGAACGAGGGGGCAAAGTGCTTAGTGCATAGTTGTGGGATTTCATCAAAGCATTGGTGCAGATACTGGCAAAAGTACATCATCATCATCAGCAACGCATGAACGGCTCACTACTGAGCACAGGTCTCCTCTCAGAGAAGGGTTATAGGCCATAGTCCACCACGCTGGCCCATGCGAATTGGCGGACTTCACACACCTTCGAGAACATTATAGAGAACTCTCAGATGTGCAGGTTTCCTCACGATGTTTTTCTTCACCGTTAAAGCAAGTGATATTTAATTGCTTAAACGGACATGACTCCGAAAAGTCAGAGGACCCGGAATCGAACCTGCGACCCCCCGAATAGGAGAACACAGTCCTAACCACTAGGCTATCACTGCTTACATTTTAATTTTTTGTATTCATCAGCAATTATTAGTGAGGTAAACAATCCAATTGCGAGCTTTTAAAATAAGACTGACATTAAAGTAATTAAAAGAACAAAAAGTAATACCTATACTTAAAACAGCACCAATTATGAGGCCTTAAAAATCCTTAATCCATTTATGATTTTCAAGGCTTGTAACTTTGGTTTTGGATTTTACTCTTTCGTCTCTAGAGACTCATCATTATCACGGTGATGACTCTTGCATCAATAGATTTGTCAAACTTTGCGATTATCTCTAAGATTGTTATAGATATAAGTTTCTCAGGATATAAAGAAATTATGCGGCGCCCACTAGACGCAATATTTCAATGACTTCTGTTTTGTTGTTGCGGCAAGTGGACGCTATATTGTTTTCCAATATCTTGATATCTTTAGTGACATTCGGAAGATTTATGACAAATCTATTCGCCCAAGAATTTTTTTCTGTTCTTAACAAGATAACCCTTAACTGCAATTTCACTTGATTGTCAGTGACGATGCTGTCTATGATGGTAGCAGGAAAACTTGGTGGGGGGTATGGGCTATGGCAGCTTTAATTAAACCCATATCTCTATAATGTTTCTAGACGCCATCGTGCCGGAACTTTAACGTCGGTTAGGGTGGTGATTAGCGGCCAAAGCTTACCACCAGGCCAGACCATTTCAGATATTATAATTTTGTAAATTATCCCCCACCGGGAATTGAACTGGAGACCTCCTAATTTAAGACCACAGCGGTCACCACAATGCTTGGGAGGTCGTCAAATTAGAATTAGTTTAAGCTTTTAGATCTTCACGAAACGAAGGATGACCGAGATAGATACCAGGAACCTTGAAGATCCTAAATTGTATAAGGATACTAAATCTACCTAAGACTTCATTCATTTAATCAGTTGAATTCATAATCGGCGAAGACTTTTTTAAATCGTTGGACTCGGAGACGATATTGCAGACGGAATATTCTCGTGGGCGCTTCGCGAAGCAGTAAGTATGGCACTATGGGGACTCCTGCGAAAAATAGCTTTTTAGGGTTCCGTAGTAAACAAGGAACCCTTATAGTTTCGCCATGTCCGTCCGTCTGTCTGTCTGACTGTCCGCGGTTTAGCTCAGAGACTATTGGTACCAGAAATCTGTAATTTGACAAGGGTATAAAATATATCAATCACGCCGACAAAGTCGTGAAATAAAATTGTGAAAAATAATTTTTTTAGGGTACCTCCCCTACATGTAAAGTGGTGATTTTATTTTATTTTTATTTTATTTAATTATTTGGACAACCAACAAAATTACACGTAAAATATACTTAAACTTAACTTAAACATAAGGTAGTGAAAGACATGTAATTTCACTTATAGGCAGCCACATCATGCAAAATTTATAAATAGGTCGTACTTAAACATATTACAAAATATATAACACAAGTTATTACCTAAATTAAACTAGACAAAAAGTTAAATTAATAAGCTTGTAATGGAGACTATGAATATGTTATATGCTTTAAAAAGCATTTTTAACCTTAACTTTGAATTTTTCGATTTTGTCACAGAATAAATCGATAGACTTGTCTTTGACCGATAGTTCTCTGTACAATCTACTTAGCCGCGGTATTATTGAATGGTGACCAAGGTTAGTTTTAGAGACACTATGTGTAAAGGGATGAATTGGATACCGCGGCATACGTGAGGGAACTTTGATGAATATCTGGCTTAGTAACTCAGGGCAGTCTATAGTTCCGTTCATAAGCTTATGTAAAAAGACCATATCGTGTAGTTTTCGTCTGTCCGATAGCGAGTGTAAGTTACAAGTTTTAAGTCGAGTAAAGTAGGGTACTCCTTTGCTAGATCCGGAAGCAAAATGTGTAAACCGTCTCTGTATACTTTCAACTCGATCTTTGTGGATCTGGTAACTAGGATTCCATATTATTGTCCCGTATTCGAGTTTAGTTCTGACTAGACAAGAGTATAGAAGTTTTTTAGTCTTGAATTTTTTAAAAGGTTTGGAGTTTCTAAATACAAACCCTAACATTTTACGCGCAGATCTGCAAATATTGTCGATGTGTTGAATAAAGCTAAGTTTAGCGTCAAATATAATTCCAAGATCACGGACAGTATACATTCTTTGAAGTAAACTATTGTTAATTGTGTATTTGGCATCGAATACAGAGTGTTTGCGTGTGAAGCTTATAAAAGAGCATTTAGCAGGATTTAGTTCCATACCATTTAATTCGCACCAATCTGATACTCTATTTAGGTCCTCCTGTAGCGAAGCAACGTCATTCGCATCTTCAATCTTTTTGGCAATAACAAATTTATGTATAAAGTATTTGGAATTTTGAATGCAGTTTGTGATGTCGTTTATGAAAATATTGAATAAAAGTGGTCCCAAGATTGATCCCTGGGGGACTCCCGATGTTACCCTATACATTTGAGATGTATGACCTTTAACAGCTACGTATGCACGTCTGTCGGATAAATAAGAAGAAAGCCACGACAGAAGTGATCCGCCTAGTCCAAAAAAAGAGAGTTTTGCCACTAGCAGTTTGTGATTCACCTTATCGAAGGCCTTCGAGAAATCGGTGTAGATGGCATCTACTTGTTTACGAAAATCTACAGAAGTTGTCACATAGCTCGCAAAATTTGCCAAATTTGTAATTGTGGATCGAGAGACCATGAAACCGTGCTGGGCTTCCGAGAGTGCATGATGAACGTGACGTGATAGTATAGGATGTATTAAAGACTCGAAGACCTTCGGTAGAACTGATAGAATCGAGATTGGCCTATAATTGGCAACATTCTCGCGACCACCTCTCTTGTATATAGGGTCAATTCTGGCACATTTCCACGCATCTGGAAACGTTCCAGTGTTAAGTGATTTATTTAAGATCAAACAGATGGGTAGTGATAATTATACAGCACATTTATTTAAAAATAATGGGGGTAGATTGTCGGGGCCAGCTCCTTTCTTAATATCAAGTCTTTTTAGTTTTTGAATTACTTCCTTAACAGTGATATTAACGGAACACAGGTAGTTGTTGCAGATGGCATGAATTGGATAGGCATCAGTCTGAGGAAGGGCGTTACTTTCATAGACTGATGAAAAGAGTTCCGCAAATAGAACACACGCACTTGGACCGTCTGTAGCCTTCTTATCTTTAAGAAACAAAGTAGCCGGATACGTGCTTGGTGACTTATTAACATTTTTAAGATGTGTCCAGAAATATTTGGGGTTCTTTGCTAGATTACTTTCAATTGATTCAATGTACCTATTATAGCATTCTTGAATTAACTTACTACTATTCAATCTGATGGTTTCGAATTTAAGGATGTCTAATGGATTTTTGTAAATTTTTACTTTAGTTCTGTATTTATTCTTAAGGTTTAACATAGAAATGAGTTTGTGGGAATACCAAACAGGATACTTTAGGTTTTTAGGTCTGGTCTTCGGGACGTGTTTTTCAATAATTGAGTTCAATTTGTCGTAGAATAAACTAAGCATGGAATTGACATCAATGCTATTATGAAAAAGATCTAACCATCGTATATTGTTTAAATCTTTATTAATAGCATTGTAATTGCCCTTGTAAAAGTTGTATTTTACATCTAGCTTTTCCTTTATATTCGACATTGTCCCCAGTTTAATATTAATATTGAGAGGAGGGTGGTGGTTGTCGATGATGCTAATGGGATCTAGCTGTTCATTGACTCGTACTTGAGTAGTATTGGACTATAGCCGTGCTATAGCTATGAACCTAGGTTTATAGCTATAGCACGGCTTCAACTATCTTACTGCAACAAGTACAATATATTCCACTTTTATAAGAGATTGGGGTAAAATTAGATATACCTAATACCTAACCTAACCTAACAAATAATAATGTACCTAATCGTTGGCTCGCTACTACTAAAATTATAAATTCGAAGGGTTGTTGGTTTGTCCTTCAAAGACGTGGCAACAGAGCACTATATACACTAGATCGATTCTTTACATGAGTAAGTATAGTTGAGGGCCATAGGCTGCTACGTTGTATCCTGGAAAAGCAAAGGGTTTCCACGGATTTTTTAAAACCTTTTCCATTTCTGCGGTTTCCATCAGCAGATTCCCAATAAATAATAATAATAAATATTGATAACTTGTTATTGTTATTTAATTTTAACGGACTTCCTGTTCAAAGTCTGGTATTTACTTTATTAATTATTTATGATGCTGATGACCTGCCGTCATCATTATGCTAAATATGTTTTATGTATAATTATTAATTTATTTAACTAGAAATAATATTATTGAAAACTTTATATCACTAGTGGTTCGCCCCGAAGTAAGACCTCGCGTTCTTTATGTTCGTAGATGTACCTAAGTACTAAGCGTCCGTTTCGAGTTGGCCGCTACCTTCCGTCGCGTTTCCCCGCACCTCAAGTCAGTACAGATAGCAACTTACTGCTAGCAATTGGATATTTGACTGATATTGGAACGTAGTTCCTTATCGCAGTTCGCGCGGTGCGGAAGGGGGCTAGACGGAAAAAATTAAGACAAAATTGAACCGACACTCGACACTGATCGACACTTTTTTGAATGTGAATTTGGCATTGTGTTCGGTATTTTCGCGGTACAATATTGGGTCTCCGTAGCCTTGTGGTTTCTGCAGTCGCTTAACAGCCAAAGGTCGATGGTTCGAATCCCGGCTTGACAGACCGAATTTTCTATTTTCAATTTTTTCTTTAATTATTTCTACATGTGGAATTTTTCTCTAATTTTTTATAACTTATAAGTTAAAATTCGGGGCCAAAATTTTTTGTTCTCGGGCGGCGTATATTGAATTCCTCGCTAATCTCAGGATTCTACTTTAGAATCCCTCGCTGCGCTCGGGAGTCTACTATACAATCCTTCACTTCGCTCTGAATTCAAAATAACGCCCTCGGGGAACAAAAAATTCCTTTGGCCCCATATAACACAAATAACTATTGTATTGTAATATATATTTAAAAAAAAGAGACGTGTCAAGGGACACCCGGATGGAACGTAGTACCTTAGTAGTAGTATTTTAGTGAAGGAATTGTAATAAACTAGTGGTGTCATCTAGTATTAAATTGATTAACTACGATGAATTATTTTTAGTTTATTTATATTGCACTGATACAACACCAAAGAGTTACTCTGGTTAGTTGGAGTTACTGTTTTTTCACAGATGGCGTTATCCAATTTATACAATAAAAAATTAGGGAAAAATTCCACATTTGGAAATTATTTAAAATAAAATTGAAAATAGAAAATTCAGTCTGTCGAGCTTTGATTCGAACCATCGACGTTGAATTTATAGGCGACTCTCCTAACCACTAGGCCATGCAGACGCCGAGTTCTAAGGCGAAAATACCGAATACAATGCAAAATTCACATTCAACAAAAAATGACGTTTCAAAAATGTGTCGTGTCGGTTTCTTTAATTTTTTCCGTCTAGCCCCCTTCCGTACCGCGCGATAAGGAACTACGTTCCAATATGTATCATATGTACGGCACCCTAAAAGAGCGAGGACCGACTCGCTCTTGGCCGATTTTTTTACTTTTTATTTTTATTCCCAGGAACTCAATCGCTGAGAGAACAATACAGCGCTCGGAATCCCATTGTTGCAGTGGAAAGTTCGATTCAAAAACTTTCTCCAATCAAGGTTTACTGGGATAGATTTACCATTTTCGTTTGACAGATGTTTAACCCAACCAACTTATATTTGCCTTTAGGATTATATTATTGGATTTTCTTCTATTTAGTGACGAAGTACGCTGTACGAACCCTCGAGCAATCTCGAGGTCCGTCTCGAATGACTCCAATGAAAAATTTATATCACACCTGACATATGGATGTAATGCAAAGTATGTAATGTACATGGAACATCGATTGTACAAGGTTGAGAATGGGATCCCTACCTGCTAGTGAAAAGCTGATAATAATAAATAATTAAAGGGCTGAACAGATTTCCATTAAATATTCTAAGGCAGTCTAAGGTCCGTCCAAATTATTTAAATAAACCATTTCGTTTGAGCGCTAGATGACAGCCCCTAGCAATCAAACCTTCGAGTATATAATCCCTTTTTGTGATGGTGGTTAAAATATAAATAGGTACCTACTTAAGTCTAGCTCTTTTCCAAATAGAAAAGACCAAATATTGAGTTGATTTAACAATAGTTACCTAACGTTACATCCATTGTTGTACATTACAATAATGGAATATAACATAAAATAAATGTTTGTAAATATATTGTCACAACACATTAAGTGCTTACTTAAAATACGTTAACATTTCGTTGTTATATAATGATAGGCACGAGAATGAACTTGAATTTAAATAATGGACATAATATTATTTAATTGGACAAAATTAACTCCAAACTCCTAGTACAAGGTCTTCAGCGGAAGTACTAAATGTACCTACCTATTTAGAGAGTCACAGCTTTAGAAATAAAAACCGAGTCGGACTCGCGCACCGAGGGTTCCGTACGGACGGAGAAAGTCTCACCATAAGGGTCCCATTTTACCATTTTTGTACAGAACATGTAGGTACCAAAAAGGTAATACCTACCTGTCTATCATTTGAAACAGCCGATTGCCGGCAAATCTTATAATTCGAGGTAGATAGTAATTAGATTTAAAAGAAGATGAGAAGGATCAACATCTTTCAAAAGGTAAACGGCATGATCTGTCCCACTTTACTCAGGAATTTCACAACCTTGTGCCTCCTTCATCGTTTTACTACAGAACCGCAAGAAGTCGTCGCGTTGAAAACTTGACACCCATAAGTACCTACCTCCTCGTCAAAATCCAACCAACTCGAATGAAACGCTTTAGTTCAACGTTTCTGAAATGAATCGCTAAGGTGTGGAACGCCCTTGCCCTTCCAGCATCCGTCTTTCCTGCCACCAGTGAATAGCAAGGCGAGAGTGAATAGGTATCTTCTAGGCAAGCGCACTCCACGCGCAAGAAAGTTATTCAATTAAATAAAAAAGCCGGCCAAGTGCGAGTCGGACTCGCGCACCGAGGGTTCCATACTCCAAAAGTAAAAGTAAAACGATAATATTATATTAATTTGCTTATTTATCGTTGACTTTGTTTGTAGAGGTTTATTGTTAATATCTAGAAGCTCAACAAAATCTGGAAGGACAGAAGGATCACCAAAACCACTAAGGTTCGACTTATGAGGTGCCTTGTCTTCCCAATATTCCTCTACGGAGCTGAAACCTGGTCCCTTAGACTGCAGGACCGCCGTAAAATTGATGCCTTAGAGATGTGGTGCTGGAGGCGCCTTTTGAAGATCCCTTGGACGGCCTTCAGAACCAACAACTCCATCTTGAAAGAACTAAAGATAACAGAAAGGCTTTCGTCGACTGTGCAGTTGCGAATTCTGAAGTTCTTCGGTCACATCTCTAGAAATGAAGGGTCAATTGAACGGTTGGTGGTGCAGGGTCAGGTGGAAGGGAAAAGAACGAGAGGACGCTCACCAACGCGCTGGACGGACTTGATCAAAGCGGTGACCCGGACAACTGTGGTGGAGTGCTCCCGCAATGCAACTGACCGTCGCAAGTGGAGGAGCATCGCACGGGAGGCGGTGCGATCCAAAAACAATCAAGGAGACTGACAACTATCAACTAATGTCACATCATCCCAGCAGCCACGACCACTCTGACAAGAGTGACCGATAGAGAAGAATTGTTAATATAAAAAAAAATATGCTAGTTAGAGCGTTGGTTTTATTTTTCCTGTAAAATAAACATAAACTTCTATTGACCATAATTATTTCAGATTTTTTGATTGGTAAACTTCGGAGATAAGGGGGGGGAGGAACGGTATTTTTTTCGACATTTTGACCGATTACTCAAAAACTATTATATATAGAAATAAATAAAAAACTGTTTTAGAATGCAAAAGTAAAGGCCTTTCATATGATACCCCACTCGGTATAATTATCTTACTTTGAAATTTCAAACCCCTGATTTTCCCCCTTTTTTAATTAAACTAAAATAATTTTCGCGTTGATTTTATTTTTCCTGTAAAATATACATAAACCTCTATTGACCATAATTATTTCAGATTTTTAGATTGGTAAACTTCGGAGATAAGGGGGGGGGGACGGTACTTTTTTCGACATTTTGGCCGATTAATCAAAAACTATTATATATAGAAATAAACAAAAAACTGTTTTAGAATGCACAAGTAAAGGCCTTTCATATGATACCCCACTCGGTATAGTTATCTTACTTTGAAATTTCAAACCCCCGATTTTCCCCCTTTTTTAATCAAACTAAAATAATTTTCGCGTTGCTTTTATTTTTCCTGTAAAATATATATAAACCTCTATTGACCATAATTATTTCAGATTTTTCGATAAGTAAACTTCGGAGATAAGGGGGGGGGGAACGGTATTTTTTTCGACATTTTCGCCGATTACTCAAAAACTATTATATATAGAAATAAATAAAAAACTGTTTTAGAATGCACAAGTAAAGGCCTTTCATATGATACCCCACTCGGTATAGTTATTTTACTTTGAAATTTCAAACCCCCGATTTTCCCCCCTTTTTTAATAAAACTAAAAATAATTTACGATTTTTCTTTATTCCAATGATGTTGGGACACTATTATACATAACTATGTATGCCAAATTTCATGTCGATAGCTTTAATAGTTACTGAAATAATCGACTGTGATAGACGGACGGACGGACGGAGAAAGTCTCACCATAAGGGTTCCATTTTTACCATTTTGGTACGGAACCCTAAAAATTGTCTCAAAGGATTTTTTTATCATTGTATGAGTAACGATTGAAAAATAATTCACTTCAGGGAAGACAAAGTATCGAAGAGTAGGTATTTTGACGGTCGCCGTTATTCATACTAATATCTCGTCAATGATTGTAAGACTTTTTTCTATGTAAATTAAAATAAACAAGAAACGTAGAAACCGATATTATTGTATACTAACTTCTGTTTAATGGCGCGTTTTAATGAAATAAGCGTTAATTACACGCGAGCCCATTTTCCGCTTTCGCAAATTAACGATCATTTTACACCGCACCGCTGTACCTAAGCTGTTAAAAGTTAGTCATTTTATACATTACCTACCTACGGTACGTACGGTGTTTAACGTGGTCTATGTACTTGGTCTAGATAGTGGTATAGTAAATTGAACTATAATATGCATTCTTTACAGCTAGGACTACGGTTTGGTGATTTAATTATTACTAGATGATGCCCTCGACTTCGTTCGCGTGTGCTAGGTATAGTTTTTAATTCCTGCGGGAACTCCTTAATTTTCCAGGATAAAATATAGCATATGTGTTAATCCCAGGATTAATACATAGGTAAGAGCTATCTCCATTCCAGCCAAATCGGTTCATTCGTTGTAGCGTGAAGGAGTAAAAAACATCCATCCATCCATCTATCCATCATCACAAACTTTCGCATTTATAATATTAGTAGGATTAGTAGGATTTATCATCTTACTAGCTGATGCCCGCGACTTCGTCCTCGTGGATTTAGTTTTTATGTATTAGTAAGGAAGAATTACTACTACGATAATAAAGGCGATCTAATTAAATTTTAGAACACAAAAGCTACTATTGTGACTTAAATATGATAGTTAAAATATTCCCTTAGGGACTTTTTTGTAGAGAATAATGCTTACTTAAATCAAGTAGTACATAATTTTGATGTATCAATAGTTTTCTCAGCCCACGTCAAAAATTCATTTTATAGGCAAAATTTTGTTACTTTGGGTTACATTATTGCAATTTTCTTAAGGATCTCTAATTTCTTTGAAAATAAATTATAGCCTACGTTACTTCCTGATCTTAGCTTTCTATTGGTGAAAAAAATTGTTAAAATCGATTCAGTAGTTAAAGAGCCTATTCGGTACAAACAAACAAAAAAAAATCTTTCCTCTTTATAATATTAGTATAAATAAATCGATTATTATTTATCGTACTTACAAGCGAATTAAATTTCAGTATTGTTCCGTACTATCCATTAAATGGCGCTTTTGAGTAGAGACGATGTAAGTCTAACCCAGGTTCTAACTCCAAAGAACTAACTATATACAAACCTACAGTCACAAGAAGTGTACCTAAATTAAAAATTTAAAACACCCTCGACATGTGAATCTTTGGTCGGACTATGTACGATATACCCGATATCCTGTTATTCAGTTTTCTGCTCCATCATTAGATCCTTCTCCTCGATTCTCGATCGTCATCTGTCTAACACCTACTCATTGAGACCATTCTAATGAGCCCTAACACACTATATTATCTCCTGGAAGTTGTTGAAGGGTTGGGAATCCTGCACACAACTTGATGCTGGCACATCAGCTCAAAGTTACTCCTTGCGTCGGAGGTTAAAAAGAAAGGAAAACGGCCTTTATAGCGTTGTTTTGACAGCGGAGCGATATATAATTTTAACGCGATATTTTCCCTCTATTCGCAAATTTCCCCTACGTGAGAGCCTTCCGCTTCTAATGGAAGAAGATACTATAGGAATATTACCTATCTGTACGCTTAGTACAAGATTTGATTGTAAAATATAAATAGTAAATGATGACATTAGCATCAGAGTAAAATGAACCATAACGCTATTGAGTTAGAGTTCAATTTTGTGTATGTTTTCATATACGTAAACGTATAAGAATATACGTTTACGTATACGAAAACACTTCAAATTAAAATCGTCTGTATTGAATTTGTGACTTTAGATCTATACCATTATGGTTCATTTTACTTTGATGCTAATGTCATTGTTTACTATTACAATCAAACGAATTAAAACTCGGACTAACCGCACTGTCCAACCAATTCCGATTTAGTGTAAAAAGGGTGCAAAATAATTTAATCTAAGAAAATATTCCTTTCAATAGGTATGTATCTATTGTCAGAACTCAGAACTGACATTCTACTATCTACCCTTTTAGGGTTCCGTACCTAAAAGGTGCCGACGGGACCCTATTACGTACTAGGCCTCTGCTGTCCGTCCGTCCGTCTGTTAGCAGGCTAGTATCTCATGAATCTTATTAAGTAGATACTTGAAATTTTCACAGAATGTGTATTTTTATTGCCGCTATACTTATCACAAGAAATAATAAAAAGTAGAGTTAAAAATTAAAGAGGGTCTCCATACATTAAACTTTATTTTATTTTGTTCGATCATCATAATAAACTCGCCGGCATATTTAGCGGAACATAAAAAAAAGGTTTGATATCAGTATCATATAAGGTTGCTGGCTGGTTTATACGTCATTTAATTTAAAAAGAAATATTTTCAAACTAAGGAAACAACTGAACATCACATTTTATGCAATTGTTTTAATTTTATTCAAATACACCTTATCTGGAGCGAACTTCGAGTATTTCTTCCTTCTGAGTTTGATTTAAAATTTCATTGAAATACTGTTTTTTGTTAGTTTTTTTTAATCGCGTATCTTTCTGGATCATCAACATGACTGAATTATGCCTGACTTAGCCCCAACGGAGATTGCCAGGGCACTCGAAATGCGAAGAAATGGTCAAACCTACAGAGTGATATCCAGAGATCTTCGTCGACCAGTTTCAACGATCCATCGCAGTATCCAACGGTTCAGGGAGACCGGTACTTATGTGAAAAGAGCAGGACAAGGCAGAAAAAGACGCACTTCGAGTAGGGATGATCGTTTCATTCGGCTTCGTGTCGTAGGAACCCCCGTTTGACGGCCGTCCAAGCCCGACATGAGTTAGAAGCAGTGCGGGGTGTAACCGTAAGTGAGCGTACGGTACCACGAAGGCTCAAAGAAGCTGGTTTGGGTTCATTTGTGCCCGCCAAGGCTCCAAGGCTCGAGGTAAATCATCGTAGAAACAGGTTAACTTTTGCTCAGGAACATCGACTTTGGAACGCGGACCAATGGAGTAAGGTATTGTTTAGTGATGAGTGCAGAATTCGGTGGTGGATCAATAATGGTTTGGGCGGGCATTTGTTTGGGAGCTCGCACAGACTTGGTAGTGATTGACAGAGGGAGTCTGACTACAGACCGCTATATCAGAGAAGTTTTAGAAGAAAATGTCGTACCGTTTGCCCCATATATCGGTGACGATTTTGTTTTTATGCAGGATAATGCTCGGCCGCATACCGCTCGGGTAACTCAAGCTTATCTTAATGATATGAATATCACTGTTATGGAGTGGCCGGCGAGATCACCGGATATGAACCCAATAGAGCACGTTTGGGACTTGCTGAAAAGAAAAGTTAAGTCAAGAATTCCAGCTCCTGCCAACGTGGGAGAACTGCGAATCGCCGTAGTTGAGGAATGGCGGAGACTATCCCAGGAGACCATCGATAACATCATTCTCAGTATGCCTAGACGGGTAGAAACTTTAATAGAGCACGTGGAGGAAATACGCGATATTAATCACCATTTTTCTAATTTAATTAATTGTTATTTTAATATTAAATTTCACTTTTCCCGGTTACATGAAAAGTTCAAAAATGTACAATTTTTCACAAATAGCCTTTACTCGCAAAATCTGTTCTTAATGTGATCTCATTTTAAGTAAAACAAATGAAACTTTAAATAACAAAAGAAGTGTAGTAAGTAGATTTTAAAATAAAACCATATTTTTTTAATTATGGACCTTTTTTATGTTCCGCTAAATATGCCGGCGAGTTTAATAGGTGGTGTTTAAATCTTGTACGATGGTATGGAATCCTACATGTCCGACTCGCACTTGGCTCGTTTTTAGGGTTCCGTACCAAAATGGTAAAAATGGAACCCTTATGGTGAGACTTTCTCCGTCCGTCCGTCCGTCCGTCTGTCACAGTCGATTATTTCAGTAACTATTAAAGCTATCGACATGAAATTTGGCATAGTTGTGTATAATAGTGGCCCAACATCATTGGAATAAAGAAAAATCGAAAATTGTTTTTAGTTTTATTAAAAACCGGAAAAGTGCGTGTCGGGCCACGCGCAGTGTAGGGTTCCGTAGTTGAATGTCTCAAATATTATTGCTGATCTAGGATAGTGCTTTTGTTTTATTTATGAATATTGAATACATTTTGAGTTCCATGGTTTAAATACTATAATATTCTACAAAATATGCAAATTACACTACGTGTAATACCTAACTTAGAAAAAACAGATATAACTCCTTAACTAATGAACCCTACTTAGCCGTGATAGTTTTCCTTTCAAATTCATTATATATACTACTGCTGTAAATTTTTTCTTGTATCCTATAGACAACCATTTAGCTGGCAGAGGGGGGGGGGGGGGGGGGACACTTGACTCTAATAAAATTTAGCACTTTAAAATATCATATTTCAAAAACGGATCCCTGAATTGAAAAATGATGTTCACAAACCCACAATATTTTTGAAAGACCTATTCAACGACACCCCACACTATGGGATAGACGAGAGAAAAAAAATTCATCTCCACTTTACATGTAGGGGAGGTACCCTAAAAAAAATTATTTTTCAAAATTTTATTTCACGACTTTGTCGGCGTGTTTGATATTTATACCCTTGTCAAATTACAGATTTCTAGTACCAATAGTCTCTGAGCTAAACCGCGGACAGACAGCCAGACAGACGGACGGACATGGCGAAACTATAAGGGTTCCTTGTTTACTACGGAACCCTAAAAAAGGGGGAAAATCGGGGGTTTGAAATTTCAAAGTAAAATAACTATACCGAGTGGGGTATCATATGAAAGGCCTTTACTTGTGAATTCTAAAACAGTTTTTTATTTATTTCTATATATAATAGTTTTTGATTAATCGGCCAAAATGTCGAAAAAAATACCGTTCCCCCCCCTTATCTCCGAAGTTTACCAATCGAAAAATCTGAAATAATTATGGTCAATAGAAGTTTATGTATATTTTACAGGAAAAATAAAAGCAACGCGAAAATTATTTTAGTTTGATTAAAAAAGGGGGAAAATCGGGGGATTGAAATTTCAAAGCAAGATAACTATACCCAGTGGGGTATCATATGAAAGGCCATTATTTGTACATTCCAAAACAGTTTTTTATTTATTTCTATATATAATAGTTTTTGATTAATCGGCCAAAATGTCGAAAAAAATACGGTTCCCCCCCCTTATCTCTGAAATTTACCAATCGAAAAATCTGAAATAATTATGGTCAATAGAGGTTTATGTATATTTTACAGGAAAAATAAAAGTAACGCGAAAATTGTTTTAGTTTGATTAAAAAAGGGGGAAAATCGGGGGTTTGAAATTTCAAAGTAAGATAAAGTATACCGAGTGGGGTATCATATGAAAGGCCTTTACTTGTGCATTCTAAAACAGTTTTTATTTATTTCTATACATAATAGTTTTTGAGGAATCGGCCAAAATGTCGAAACAAATACCGTTCCCCCCCCCCCCCTTATCTCCGAAGTTTACCAATCGAAAAATCTGAAATAATTATGGTCAATAGAGGTTTATGTATATTTTACAGGAAAAATAAAAGCAACGCTCTAACTAGCATAGTTTTTTTTATATTAACAATAAACCTCTTATAAACAAAGTTTACGATAAATAATCAAATGAATATAATATTATCGTTTTACTTTTACTTTTGGAGTACGGAACCCTCGGTGCGCGAGTCCGACTCGCATTTGGCCGGCTTTTTTTATTGATGACAAGATAAGGGCTATATCATATTCATGGCTCATGCTGGTAAGTGACGACTTAGGTGCTAGCGGGCTAACTTTGAAGTGATATGTCAGTGTAAAAACCCGTATTCCTAATCGGTTGCCAATATAATGCCATTTTCCTATGCTAACTATTCAGCCCACTGTGATGAAATTTTTTGAGAGCTTTTATTTCAGAGCAGGTTTTTACATAATATTATTATTATAGCTTAAATATAGACCATCGTGGGTTAAATTGATTGTATGACTTGTTATGTCAATCAAACTCAATTAATTATGATCTGATTTGAATATTTTTTACTAGCTTTTACCCCACTTCTTCGTCTGCGTGGAGTTAGGTTTTTAAAATCCCTTAGGAACCCTTTGTTTTTCCGGGTTAAAAGGTAGCCAATGTCACTCTCTACGTCCTCAACTACATATTATACCCATGAAAAAAATCAGGTCGATCCGTTGCTCCCTTTGCTGCGTGTTTGAAGAACAAACCAACGTTCAAACATACATTCGCATTAATTTTTATATTAGTGGACTCCTGCAGGTTATCAAAATCAAACCCGGTCGTCATTCGGTAGCCCGATGCACAATTATCCCATTGTTCAGTTTCAGAGAATAGATCGCTCATCAACGTCGAGGTAGGCACCTACTTATACTGTCTGAGCTGTAATAAGCCTACTCCACACAGCCTCGTGGAATCTGTGACGTCTTTTGTACGAAGCTCTTCAGTTGAAATGGACTTCAAGTAACTATGGCTGAATTGCAATCAAGATTTTAGTTTTCTATGTGAATATGTGATTATATTAATAAGTCCTACTAATTTTATAACTAAATGCGAAAGTTGTTTCTTGGTTTTTCCTTCAATCACGCAGCAACAGAGCATCGGATCGACGTGATTTTTTAAATAATAATATAGTATGCTAGCTGACCCAGCGAACTACGTACCGCCAACAAAAATATTTAGTGGTTGGTCACCCTTATCATTTAAGGGTATGAAAAATAGATGTTGGCCGATTCTCAGACCTACTCGATATGCTCACAAAATTTCATGAGAATCGGTCAAGCCGTTTCGGAGGAGTACGGGAACGAACATTGTGACACGAGAATTTTATATATAAGATAAGCATAGATAACTAACTAGCTTATTCCCGTGTCTTAGTCCGAGTGTAAATCCTAAGTAACAAGGGTGAAGCAAATATACCAACGAGCAAAATATGTTTCATTTGTAACGAATTCTTGAAAATCCTTTTACCTATTCCTACAAGTCAAGAAAAGGGGCGAAATAATTGGCACCTGCCTTATCTGTAAATCCTTTTTGAAATGATGTTATATCTTTATTTAGGTATTTACCTATTCCTTTTCTTGGAAAACTATATTATACTATATTGATATAAATCCTCCATTATTACTTTCCGATGAGCACCGAAGTAGGCTTTATGGATTACTATATTATTAGGCTTTAAAAGATCATCATCATCATTTCATATACTGCCATATTATTTCTGGTGAGAAATTGTCGTTTCAAATTCAAATTCAAAATTATTTATTTCACGTAGGCCAACCTGTGGCGCTTATGACACGTCATGACTCTACCACGTTCGGAAAGCGGATTTCTTACGGGGACTTTCGTTTGGGTTTTTTTCAGTAGGTACAATACGCGTTTATATTTTTAGCGTTCCAAGTTTCATGCTCTAAGGTTTAAACTGAAACATTTCAGCTTTCAAAAAGGAGCGACTATGGAGTGACTAGTGCTTAAGATGGTTTATTTATACCGGGAGCCGGTAACACTGAAGTCCCGTCATTCGGATTCGAAAATGTTATATTCGAATTGAAAGCCGAAACAGTGTTAAAATAATTTTTTTTTTCAAAATTTTAAAAATGTTTTAAAAACATAATGTAATACATTTTTGCATAAATTTTTTTTTATAAACATTTTTCCCACTATTTAAATTAACGTATACCAAGCTTAATGCGATCGTTTAGTTGTTAACTACTAATTTTGTGCTTATGAATTTGTTTTGATGGGAAGTTTAGTGTTACCGGCTTCCGGACCAACTAAATATAATACCTATTTACTTCATTCTTTTATCGATTAGAAAATATGATAAAACCGGCCAAGTGCGTGTCGGGCCACGCGCAGTTTATATATAGATTACCTACTAGTAGTTGTTAGCTACTTTTTAATTCGTCAGATGCTTTAAATTATGGTGAAACCTGTATTGAAATTCACTTAGAAGATAAGACGGGAAGTCGTAGAGGCAATCACCATATTTAACTACCAAAACCTAACTTGACTCACTTTATTTAGTTTAAGGTAAGTACTCAATGTTACCGTTTTACATAGTTTATTTTGCATCAACGTTGCAGGAAAATTGCTGAAAGCTTGATATAATATTCAACTATTCATGAAAGTCGTATATCGTTGACAATATAAAGAACGCTGCGCGTCGCTCCTTGCTAAAGTTGATATATTTAGGCAAATGAATCTTCTTCTAGGGATTTATTTCATATGTATTTATGCCATGTATCCGCTGTGCGTGTAATGAAATGCTGACTGGCGAACCAATAAGACTGCAGCGTTAATAATGGGCTTTAAATTGAAGTACGTGTTTCACAATTTTTGATAATACTACCCCCATAGGCATAAAATAGGGAATGAATATTTTTACGGTAGTCCTCGTTCGAACTATTTTTTCAAGTTACGTATATGAAACTTGGTAATTTGGTTTAGGAATTACGTGTTTCACAGCTTTTGGAAATTCTACCCGCAAAAGGGTTAAATAGGGGATAAATGTTTGTATGAAAATTTATAATTTTTCAAGTTATTAGTTAGGTAGGTATATCGAGAAACGGATTAACGTGATTTTTTGATGGGTATGGTAGCAGACTTCCAGTGTAAAAGGCTACTTTTATCCCGATAAAATCAGGAATTCCCACGGGATTTCCAAAGTTCTCCGGGATAAAAAGATTAGTCTTTTTATCAAACAAAGGATTCCCGCGTGATTAAAAAAAGTGGAGTGCTAGATGGAGTATATACCTATTAGACTACCTTTTGTCCGCGACTTAAGTATGACATTTCAGCGAGTACAGGATACCTATAACAAAACTCGATGGACAGATTTCATCAAAGCGGCTGGCGACCCAGAGAAATGGTAGAGTGCTTACGCAATGCTGCCGACCACGTGCTGCCGACCATCACAAATGGAAGAGCATCGCGCGAGACCGATGACGACTGATGAGTGATGACTGATGTCACATCATCCCAGCATCCACGACCGATTGAGAGAAGAGATAATAAAACTTTTAAAAAGTTTTTATGTCACTAGTTCTCATTAGTTTTAGAGAACGTTCAGGACCGTTCACAATCGTTTTCGTGTGAGAATAATATTCTCGTGCCAAGTATCTGTCAATATCGGTATATCTTATTGCTGGATAATATTAGCCGCTTCTCGCACCGGAAGCCTGTCGGAAACTAGCACTCGGCGACGCCAATACCATCGATCTCATATCCGGGCTTTACCGATTCAAGGAATCCTTTACGTGCATCGCAGAATTCATTTGATTTGCCCTCTTTTCTTTATGAGGATAACTCTTAAACCTGAAAATACGTTGGTAATTCGGTGAAGATTTGGGACTGCGTCAAACTCTGCTCGTCTCCAACTGCTCTAAAATACTATAGCAACAGTAATTTTGTAAAATCTACATATTTCATCAATGTGGCGAAGCGAGCAAAGACGTGCAAGCTCTAAATAAACCCGATTGAGGTAAAGCGGCGCAGGAAGGTATGAGGGCCAGCTTCTAGAGTCGGATTCCAGGATTCTAAACATATTTCATTATTAGAGAATTTGTAGAATTCCATAAAGTTACAACTTACAGCTCGAAAAGTTATTAAAAGAATCGCCATCATATTATTGATGCGCGAGGAATGTTTTTTGCCTTTAGAGGTTCGTGCGGGCGGCTTTGAGTATTAAACCAATTAATACTCAAAGGCGGGCGGGCGTTATAATTATACGTAATTACTAGCTGATCCAGCGAACTACGTGCCGCCAACAAAAATATTTAGTGGTTGGTCACCCTTATCATTTAAGGGTATGAAAAATAGATATTGGCCGATTCTCAGACCTACCCGATATGCACACAAAATTTCATAAAAATCGGTCCACCCGCTTCGGAGGAGTAAGGTAACTAACATTGTGACACGAGAATTTTATATATAGTATATATAAATATAAATATAATAAGTCTATGTAATTATACTGATAGAAAAACAATGTATTACAACGACGGAATACATAAAAAATTCTCGAATTCTTGAGTTCATGACTTAATGAGCATTGAGCCAGTTTCCGTTTATGGCTAGTAACTTTCCTAAAAACAATTCTGTCTACGTTTACGTACCTAATAATGGTTGAGTTGTGGTTGTTGATGTGAAGTTGTTTTACACTATTTGACGAAAAGGGAAGTTTTCCATTTTGTATTTTTTTACTTTTTGTTCTGTGGTGTATTGTCTTTTGTGTTGTGGGAAAAATAATAGTTTTCCCACTCAAAACTCGTTTTTCAGCTACAATATTAAACTACATAATAATATGTAACTTGGACCTTTGGTAAAACTGCATAGCTTGTACCATTGGTACGATAAACTAAACTCTGCTAAGCCTTCCACCAAGCTTCCAACAGTAATTAAGAGAACCAAGTAAATCCTTTTTCATATTTAAATATTCATGGGTGAGCCAGATTTAAAGTAGTTACTCGAGTAAATAACCCAACGGAGACAAAAGTTCTAAAGAACTTGCAAAATTTCAGTATACCTATTTTGACAGAGTGTCATAGGAGTATGAAGCCAATTCATCAATAGTCTATAACAGTCCACTGCTGGACTAAAGGCCTCTCCCAAGGGGAGGGTTTGCCCATAATCACCACGCGGGGCAGACGGGTTGGTAATCGCAGTAGATGGTAGTAGTAGCACAGAGGACGCTGCTGCCCGGTCTCCGCTATATTCCCTTAGTCGCCTCATACGACACCCGCGGGAAGAGGAGGGGTGGTGACAACTGTATTCTGATCTGCCGTCACCACACGGCAATTAATATTTTCTATTTGTATTTTTAATAGACGACATCGTCCGCGTGGAGTTAGGTTATTTAAATAAAAACCGGCCAAGTGCGTGTCGGGCCACGCGCAGTGTAGGGTTCCGTAGTTGAAAGTCTCAACATACATTTTGAGTTCCATGGTTTAAATACTATCTTCTTCTTCTTCTTCTTTATCAACCGATAGACGTCCACTGCTGGACAAAGGTCTCTTGCATGGACTTCCACAGGCCTCGGTCTTGCGCCGCCTGAATCCAGCGGCTCCCTGCGACTCGTTTGATGTCGTCGGTCCACCTGGTGGGGGGTCTGCCAACACTGCGCTTCCCGGTGCGGGGTCGCCACTCCAGCACCTTGGGACCCCAACGACCATCAGCTCTTCGAACTATGTGCCCCGCCCATTTCCACTTCAGTATCGCGACTCGCTTAGCTATGTCGGTGACTCTGGTTCTCCTACGGATCTCCTCATTTCTGATTCGATCCCGCAGGGACACTCCGAGCATAGCTCTCTCCATCGCCCGCTGAGCGGTCCTGAGCCTACTTATGAGGCCCTTAGTTAGCGACCATGTCTCGGATCCGTAAGTCATCACTGGCAACACGCACTGTTCGAAGACTTGAGTCTTCAGGCACTGAGGAATTTTGGACGAGAAGACATCTCGGAGCTTCCCGAACGCTGCCCAGCCGAGTTGGATTCGGCGGCTGATCTCTTTCTCGAAATTGGACCTACCTAGCTGGACTGTGTGTCCCAGGTAAATATACTCGTCGACAATTTCGAGTGCAGAGTTCTCAACAATTACTGGGTGGAGCGGTGCATGAGCATTGGACATGATTTTCGTCTTGCTCATGTTCATTTTCAGGCCCACCTGTTGAGAAACCCTGCTGAGATCGTTGAGCATTGTATTGAGGTCTCTCAGAGTCTCTGCCATGACTACTATGTCATCGGCAAATCGCAGGTGAGTGATGTACTCGCCGTTTATGTTGATGCCAAGCCCGTTCCAATCCAGAAGCTTAAAGACGTCCTCCAACGCAGCGGTAAAGAGCTTCGGGGAGATAACGTCTCCCTGTCGCACTCCACGCTGCAAGTGGATTGGCCTCGTAGTCTGGTCCTGTATACGTACTGACATTGTGGCGTTTTCATACAAGCACTTCAACACTTGGATATACCGGTAGTCAATCCGGCATCTCTGCAGCGACCTCAACACAGCCCAAGTTTCCACCGAATCGAAGGCTTTCTCATAGTCCACAAACGCTAAGCAAAGTGGCTGGTTATACTCTTCCGTCTTTTGTACAACCTGCCGCAGCGTATGAATGTGATCTATGGTACCAAAGCCTTTTCGGAATCCGGCTTGTTCGGGAGGCTGGAATTCGTCGAACCTACGAGCGAGACGATTCGTAATGACTCTCGAGAACAACTTATAAACATGACTCAACAACGAGATGGGTCTATAATTCTTCAACAAGGTATTATCACCCTTTTTGAAGAACAGAACCACCACGCTCCTGTGCCATGCTTCCGGCGTTGTGCCCTCGTGGATGACGGAATTGAACAATCGCTGAAAGATCTTAAGTACCGGTTTTCCACCCGCTTTCAGGAGTTCCGCAGTGATTCCGTCATCACCTGGCGCCTTGTTGTCCTTGAGCTGTTTGAGAGCCATTCTAATCTCGTATAGGCTGACGTCCGGGATATCTTCGGTATAGTCTCGGGTCAGTTTGGCTCTGGGATCTTTCGCCAAATCTTCAACAGGTTTTTGTGTCGTGGTATATAACTGTCCATAGAACTTCTCAACCTCTCCCAAGACCTCAGGTCGAGAAGAGACGAGACGGCCGTCATCAGTTTTCAACCGCGTCAGCTGGCTCTGTCCAATAGACAGATCTCTCGCGAACACTTTTGAGCCTTTGTTCCGCTCAATGGTATCTTTAATACACTTGGTATTAAAGACACGGAGGTCGCGAGTTTGTGCCTTAGAGATCTGCCTATTAATCCGCCGGTAGGCAGCCGCGTCTGCCGATGACTGCAGCCTCATCTCTTGTCTCTCCTTCATTAGCTTGAGAGTATGGTCAGAGAACTTTTCGGTTCTTTTCCTGCGATGGGTCTTAACGAATTTAGACCCCACAGTATGGACAGTTTCCACGAACCTGTTGATTAGATCGTCCACAGAAACGCAGTCTGCTAGGCACTCGAATCGGTTCTGCAGTTCGAGTTGGAAGTTTTCGGGATTTTGGATATGAGCACGAGAAGGTCGGAGAGTGGACTTCACCAGTCTGGCCCTTTCCAGCTTTATATTAATATTCAACGTGCCTCTTACCATCCGGTGATCGCTACCGGTTTTCACCCTATTGATCACAGAGACATCATTGAATATATGCCGCTTGGTCGACATAATGAAGTCGATCTCATTTCTCGTGGAACCATCGGGACTCAACCATGTCCATTTTCTGTGTGGCCGCTTCCTGAAGAAGGAGTTCATCATAAAGAGGCTCTCCTTCTCCATGAAGTCGGCCAACATTTGGCCCCTTTGGTTCCTTCGCCCATACCCAAAATGCCCCACTCTCGTCTCTGCACCGCTTCGTTCGCCCAGCCTTGCATACTAAATTAAATACTATAATATACTACAAAATATGCAACTTACACTACGTGTAATATCTAACTTAGAAAAACCGATATAACTCTTTCACTAATGAACCCTACTTAGCCGTGATAGTTTTCCTTTAAAATTCATTATATATACTACTGCTGTGAATTTTTTCTTGTATCCTATATACAACCATTTAGCTGGCAGAGGGGGGGGACACTGGACTCTAATAAAATTTAGCACTTTAAAATATCATATTTCACAAACGGATCCCTGAATTGAAAAATGGTGTTCCCACACCCACAACGTTTTTGAAAGACCTATTCAACGACACCCCACATTATGGGATAGATGAGAAAAAAAAATTCATCCCCACTTTATATGTAGGGGAGGTACCCTAAAAAAAAAATTTTTCACAATTTTATTTCACCACTTTGTCGGCGTGATTAATATTTATACCCTTGTCAAATTACAGATTTCTAGTACCAATAGTCTCTGAGCTAAACCGCGGACAGACAGACAGACGGACAGACAGACAGACAGACAGACAGACAGACGGACGGACATGGCGAAACTATAAGGGTTCCTTGTTTACTACGGAACCCTAAAAACCAACGGGAAATCTTTGTATTTACGGGATAAATGTCATTCTCTAGGTCCTCAACTATAATCAAGCAAAAAAAACTAATAGATAATGCAAAAAATTGTATGGGCACTGTCCCCAACAACAGACGTGGCACTATTTTCATTATATTATTATTGTGATGTCCCATACAAAGACTCAATACTTCAATATTCAATCCAAAAATGATTGGGGTTTTTTTGAATACAAAAGAATGTAAGTACGCCTAAAGTACCCGCGCGCATGCACAGGCAACGAAAAGGCATTTGCATGAAAACCCCAAACCTTTGTCGGATGTCGTCATATAGTAAAAAATCATCAGGCTGCCATGATGTATTTATTAACTTAGATAGGTTTGAATTTCTTTTGCATGGTTATTTAAGTTAGGAAATTAGTAGGGATTATCGTCTGACGGGTCCCTAACAAGCTTTGTTTGGAGATCGCTTGGCAGAGCAATCTCCCCACGGAACAACAAAGTTAACGTCGTAAGTTTGCCTTATGCAGTTGGCACTATATAAATATAGAATACAGTACGAGTATTTTGCTTCCATGCTTTGGCTCAATTTGAGTTCATTACAGAGTGGGATTTTGGTGGTACCACTTTGGATAGCTTCTTCACTATACAATTATTATAAACTAGTTGACCCGCCCGGCTTCGCACGGTTAGGCTTCAAAACAAACAATGGTACAAACATCTGTGGCCTGGAGTTTAATGATGTCTATTTGTAATAATTAATTGACGACCTCCCTGGCGCAGTGGTGAGCGCTGTGGTCTTATTACTGGGAGGTCTCGGTTTCGATTCCCGGTGGGGTCAATTTGGGAATTTATAATTTCACCCAATCGCCTCGGCACCGCCTCGACTCTTGACTGCGTGAGCGACGCGCCTTAGTCTCTTATGCGAGTGAATTGCTGAATTGCTGCTATCCGTGAGGAGTTCCGTGCTCTATCTCTGATATTATCTATCAGATCTTCACCAAAATTGGGCAAAATATATGTATTTAAACTTTCAGATAAAAAAGAATTATTAAAATCGTTTTAGATATGACGGAGTTATGGAGTAAAATAGACAAAAGCTTTCACTCCCCCTCCTGTGGAACCTTATTGCTTCTAAGAATAAAACTATCCTATATGTAATCCGAAGTATCAGCTACCACTATACCAAATTTTATTCAAATCCGTTCAGTAGTTATCGCGTGACGCTCGCACAGACGGACAAACAGACAGACATAAAATTAAAAAAAATTGTTTTGGACTCAGTATCGATAGTAAAGCGTCCTCCAATTAAAATTTTCATAATATATTTAATGTAGTTACAGAATACCTACGAGTAGTTACAGAATTTGTTCAGTTACAGTTTTACTATATGACTAGCTGATGCCCGCGACTTCGTCCGTGTGGATGTAGCTTTTAAAATCCCTCTGGAACTCTTTGATTTTCCGGGATAAAAAGGAGCCTATGTCCCTCTCCAGGTCCTCAACTATACCCATACAAAAAATCACGTCGATCCGTAGCTCTGTTGCGGCGTGATTGAAGGACAGACCAACAAACCAACAAATCAACAAACAAACACACTTTCGCATTTATAATGTTAGTATGACGTATTAGTAGGGAAGAATTAATACCACGATAATCTATATATATAAAAGAAAGTCGTGTTAGTTACACTATTTATAACTCAAGAACGGCTGAACCGATTTGGCTGAAAATTGGTGGGGAGGTAGCTTAGAACCAGGAGACGGACATAGGATACTTTTTAATATTATAAATGCGAAAGTGTGTTTGTATGCTGGTTTGTTTTCAATCAAGTAACAAAAAAGCTACGGATCGGCGTGATTTTTTGCATGGGTATAGTTGAGAACCTGGAGGGTGACAAAGGCTAAGTTTTATCCGGGAAAATCAAAGAGTTCCCGCGGGATTTTAAAAATGAAATCCACGCGGACGAAGTCGCGGGCATCAGCTAGTACTATAATAAAGGCGATCTAATTAAATTTTAGAACACAAAAGCTACTATTGTGACTTAAATATGATAGTTAGATATATTTCCTTGGGGACTTTTTTGTAGAAAATAATGAGTACTTTAGTCATGTTGTACATCATTTTTATGTATCATCAATAGTTTTCTTCTTCCTGATAACTTAGCTGGTGAAAAAATGGTTAAAATCGGTCTAGTAGTTACAGAGCCTATTCGGTACAAACAAACAAACAAAAAAATCTTTCCTCTTTATATTATTAATAATTAAATTAATAATTAATAAAGTAAGATTATAGAGAGATACGAAAGTGAGTTTGTTTGTTAGTTTGTTCTTCGATCATAAATCATAATATCTCAACAGAGCAACGGATATAGCCGAGGATATATAATAAGAGTGCTATAAGCTACTTTTTATTGAGAAAAAAGGGTTCCCGCGGGATTCATTAACCAATTTGCCAAGTGCGAGTCGGGCCTCGCACTTGGCAAATTGGTTTCTCTCTCTTTTAGTGTTCTGTACATATGACCAAATCACTTTTTTAAAACTAGATACATAATATTAAGATACCTATCTTAGTTATTAGATAGTACTAAATTAGCATATGGGGAAAAATGCTCGTTTGTTTTAGTCACAAATTTGATGGCACCCCATTTCTTCATTTTTGAAGCTAAAAAATAGTAAAAAATATATTTGAACTCCACTTAATGAGCTCTAGACAATGACACCCCACATGCCAGGGTAAAAAAATAAAATTTTATTTCGACTCCTTTTTCATGTATGGGAGAGCTCCCTGTATTTTTAATTAAATTTAATTTTTATGAAATAGTTCGAAGAACGTATGGTCGTTGGGGTCCCAAGGTGTTGGAGTGGCGACCCCGCACCGGAAAACGCAGTGTTGGCAGACCCCCCACCAGGTGGACCGACGACATCAAACGAGTCGCAGGGAGCCGCTGGATTCAAGCGGCGCAAGACCGAAGCCTGTGGAAGTCCATGCAGGAGACCTTTGTCCAGCAGTGGACGTCTATAGGTTGATAAAGAAGAAGAAGAAGAATTTTTATGACTTGATATTTTAGCGGCAATAGAAATAAACACTCTGTGAAAATTTCAACTGTCTACCTATTACGGTTTACGAGATACAGCCTGCTGACCGACGGACGGACGGACGGACTGACAGACGGACGGACAGAGGAGTCAGCATTACCCTTAGTAATAGGGCACCCTTTGGGTACGGAAACCTAAAAAGTAGCTAGTTAGGTAGGTACACTGCTACGAAGTCGAGTCAGTAGCTAGTAAAAAATAAAAATGCCCACGTGAAAACCGTCAGTATTACCAATTTGCTAGTAAATAAACAGCAATCATGACCTACCACGAAAAAGCAGAATAATGTTCGAGGCTCTTGATATAATAAGAGTCGAAGCACTTCACAGATCTCTGGCGACTTCGAATTCAATTACATTTTATTGTTTGTTCTACGTTACAACTGAAATTGCTTTTCCATGTTTTCTCGAAGTTATTCGATACTGATCATACAATTGAACCGAAACATCGTTATGTCTTTGTTTCAACTCTGTTGTTTGTTAATTTCTAAACTGGGATCAATAAATTTTTTATCGACTTTCAAAAAAAGGAGGAGGTTCTCAATTCAGCAGGTATCTTTTTTTTTAAATTATGGTAGGCCAGGTGGATATAATTTTTTTTAGATTGTTCACTTAGGGGTTTACCAGGACCCGTAAGGAACAAAATCGGTTCCCACCGGATTACGAGAAAAAAAATTTATTTAAAATTTTGGAATATCATTGCTTTGACGAACTTTTAATTTTTTTTTAATTTTTCCAGTACAATTTCCGCAATTTTTTTATGGATTATCTTTACCTAATAACTGTACCTTTAAAATTCCATTAAAAATAAAAGAAGAGTTTCATAGTAGTCAAACTGTAGCAACTTAAGTTCTTTCGATTGCCAAAAGAAAACTCGTATGTCAATGTGCCGGATAAAAAGTTATGATTTTTCAAGTCTTCGTTCCTCATTCGTGTGAATAACCTTATTGAAAAAAATGTTAATTGTTTGTGGAGATTGCAGTATGCAGTCCTTTAATTTTAACTGCCTCGTTGGTCTAGTCACTAGACCAACGAGGATGGCCTATCTCCAGAGAGATTAGCCATCTGTGCGGGAGGTATTAAAGTGCACAAGTGTGTGCGCGAACACAGGTGCACACTCTGTTTCTTTACTCTCATAGCCTGATGGGACGGAAAATTCGACACGACTGGAGAGAGATTAGGCACAGGACCAACGGCTTTAAGTGCTCTTTAAGGCACGGGGGTGAAACAACGCCAACTTCCTAACTCCGGGCTATGACGTACTGTGCTGTGAAAGGGTTATTACCAGTACCGGAGAATAATTATCACATGACACTCAAACAATATTCATTGGCTGTTTTGAGCCTACGTTTGGAGCGGATCGTTGTAAGAATCTTCTGTTCCCGCTTCCCGCGGGATTTTTAAAACCCAAACTGTACGCGGACGAAGTCGCTAGCAAAAGCTTGTGATAAAATAATTCATTATATCCTTTAGACTTCGACCATTTAACCTTCAGACGTAATTGGGTATTTAACTGTTGTTGTTAAAATGTTGATATTCATTAATAATCGAAAATGTAACATGTTAGAATAAGCTGTTGTACTGTGACTGTATCTGGCTCTTTTTAAAACGAAATTTTCTATGGAGCGTGTTTAAAGCTGCTGACTTGTGATATCACACTTCAGGTAGCACTGTCTCTGTCTAACAGGAAAATTTAAAGCTCTATATTTTCATATGTGTGAATCACATCGATGTTGGCACCGCAAAAAGGCAAAAAACAAAAAACTTAACAAAATGTGTATTATATCCACTGCAATATGGATATTATTTCCAAACAGCAACACCACTTTAACACTAAACTTGTACCGAAGTTTCGATTGCAATAATAAGCCTTCAACTTTGAAACTATGAACCTGGCGTTATAGTATTTAAGTGCTTTGGGTACGTGTTTCTCAAACAAACATTTTCAAACTTCACATATCACATTTTCCATGCACATATTCTATAAGTACCTAACTACATACTTGATTTCATGAGACGGTAATAACTGTAAACTGTTGCAATACATAACATACTATTTTAACAAGACGTGTAAATTAAAAATGTTGTTTAAAAAAAAGCTTTTAGTAGCTGGATACATCGTCAGACCAGGATATCATCTAGGACCAGAGTACGTCGTTTCTTTACTAAGTTCCTATGACCACCTTCCAGCTCCATCATCAGATCAGACCCTGGTAACCATCTAAAAACAAAGTACTCGTCAAGACGAATCAAACGAGCCGAAACTCGATGGGGTTGCGACGTTTCATTACAGAGTTCCTATGACCACCTTCCAGGTCCATCATCAGACTCTGGTTACCATTGAAAGACAAACTACTCCTCAAGACGATTCAATCGAGCCCAAACTCGATGAAGTTGTGTAGTTTCATTGCGAAGTTCCTATGGCGACCTTCCAGCTCCATCATCAGATCAGCACCATGTTATCATAATATTGCATCGTCACGTGATTGGCACATGTATGCAAAATTTCAGCTCAGTCGGTAACCGGGAAGTGGATCAAATTTAATTTGCAAGATTCGATGACAAACATCGTTGATGTCAAACATCGGGACAGGTGAAACCATGGAACTAGGAATCGCGACTACGTCTAAGGTGAAACTAAGTAAAAGCTTGTAAAAAGAGTATAGCCTTCGAATTTTTGGAACGTTAGTTCCTTATCGCGCGGTGCGGAACTCGGAGGGGGCTAGACGGATAGACGCTTTTTTGAAACCGACACTTTTTTGAATGCATTGTGTTCGTTATTTTCGCGGTACAATATCGGGTCTCCGTAGCCTAGTGGCTTCTGCAGTCGCCTAACAGTTAACAGTCGATGGTTCGAATCCCAGCTCGACAGACTGAATTTTCTATTTTCAATTTTATTTTAAACAATTTCTACATGTGGAACCTTTCCCTAATTTTTTATAACTTATAAGTTATAAAAAAAAATTCAGTCAGACTGTCGAGCTGGGATTCGAACCATCGACTGTTAACTGTTAGGCGACTGCAGAAGCCACTAGGCTACGGAGACCCAATATTGTACCGCGAAAATAACGAACACTATGCCAAATTAATTAATCGAGAGGAACTACGTTCCATCCGGGTGTCCCTTGACACCTCTCAAGTTTTTTTTGCTGCTTCTTTTTGGTATCGTCTAATGTCGTCGGACCGCCTAGTGGGGGTCTGCCAACACTTCGCTTCCCAGTGCGAGGTCGCCATTCCAAAAAATAAAACAATCTTAATTCTAAATCTATAAAAGGAAAAGGTGACTGACAAAATCACTGACTGATCTATCAACGCACAGCTCAAACCAATGAACCGATCGGGATGAAATTTGGCATACAGATAGATAGCTATTAGGCACCCGCCAAGAATGGATTTTTAAAAATACAACCCCTAAGGGGGTTAAATAAGGCCTTGAAAAATCAAACTTAACGTGAGCAAAGCCACGGGCAAAAGCTAGTACAATATAAACAATTCAGTCTCTTTAGCCCGACAGTTAAGGTGCGGACTTAAAACTGAAAGGTCAACGGTTCTATTCCCACCAGTTAAACTATTTTCGAAACTACCCCTAACAAGAGTTACGCTTATTTGGAGGGGAGGAATAATATAAGCCAACTTTAGTATATATCCAAATTTAAAAAAAAATACGCAAATATGCAATAAATGCATTTGATCACTGTAAAACTGCGCGCTAGATTTATTGGCCTTTGGTTCTGGTCTTTCCTACTGAAAAGAAATTCTGCGATCTACGAATATACCTAATATGTATTACCTTATTGAGGGAATCAGGCAAACGGAAAAATGAATTACGTGCAAGTACACCACACGTCAATTCCCATACGAGTTGTTGTAAACATTTCGAACGAAGAGAACGTTGAATATGAAACAGCAATCACGAGAGTTGCAAGCTTTATGAATGTTTAAAATGTAGGCGGTTGAAAAATTGAATCGCTTCCCAGATTGTTGGGCGGATGCTTCTTTATTAATATTAATGGCTTATAAAATTACAATGTACAATAATAGAGCGCTTACTCGACGCAATCGAATGTCCGAGCGGATTTGGTGTACATTTTTCGCTTTCTTCCTTGTTTCTAAAGCCACGCACATACATAGCGATTTGCGTCGTGTATGGCGACGCGTATCTATACGTGGGAAAACTTCATTGATCTATTTTCACGAGAGTACTACTACTACTGGTACTACTGGTAAGTCACAGGCGAAGAAAACTAACGAGTTAATTTATTTTCTGTAAATACGTTAGTTAGTTATATTCTTATAGAAAATTAGAATCGAAAAGTTTTTTATTCATATAAACTTTTAAGAAGTGCTTTTGAATTTTCAAATGAATCTACCACTGGTACTGGTTAGAAATGCCGTTTCACCCGACAAGAACAATATTATGTTGTTATAATTACTACACTTACGGTGACATCGCTCTATGTTAGAGACGAAGCCATTTTCTAAAGTTAACTTAGAACTTGAAGAGTCCAATGTTAAGGGGTTATTACTTATTACACCTTCCTAAATTTAGTCGTCCTAATTAGGATTCAGGAAAGGAATAGTAAATTGTTGCTTCTGATCACATCTTCCCTTCAAGTCACTGAATCAAAAACGCAAACGCTTCTGCATGAACGCTCTCATACTTGGTCATATGTTTGAGTTAACCGCGCGACGCGACGCAGCATGCGACGTTTTCGCATAGGCGTGGCGTTGCGCGACGCGTGGTGCGTCGTGTCGCGCGAGCCGTCGCGTGATCGTCCGTTTATGGAGAAGCGTTGCGAGAAACGCGACGGGGCTCGCAGCGGTGGCCGCGGCGGTGGCCGTGACGTCACATGCGATAAACACAATCATTATGGCGATACGTAGTAGACAGACCCGAATGCCACCAGTCTTAATTCGGTCTTCAGATTTCATACGACGCAGACGAGTATTTCGACCAACTATGGAGCACGATTTAATTGATTTCAATTTTCTTGGGTCAAGAATTAAGAAATGGGTTCCAAAATTTTAGTCACCGCCATATTAAAATTCTTTGTTGTTTCTTCTTTTTAAAATTTTGGCATCCATTTCCTCTTTTTTGGGCAAAGGGAAGCCTTATAATATCGATTTTGAACGAAATCTGTCGAATAACAAAGAATTTCAATATGGCGGTGACTTTTAAAATTTTGGCATCCATTTCCTCTTTCTTGACCCCAGGGAAGCCCAAATATGGATTTTGAATGAAATCGGTCCAATAATAAAGAATTTCAATATGGCGGTGTCTTTTTAAAATTTTTGCATCCATTTCCTCTTTCTTGATCCCAGGGAAGCCTAAATATCGATTTTGAACGAAATCGGTCGAATAACAAAGAATTTCAATATGGCGGTGACTTTTTAAAATTTTGGAACCCATTTCCTAATTCTTGACCCCAGGGAAGCCTAAATATCGATTTTGAACGAAATCGGTCGAATTACAAAGAATTTCAATATGGCGGTGACTTTTTAAAATTTTGGCATCCATTTCCTAATTCTTGATCCCAGGAAAGCCTAAATATCGATTTTGAACGAAATCGGTCAAATAACAAAGAAATTCAATATAGCGGTGACTTTTTAAAATTTTGGAACAAATTTCCTAATTCTTGATCCCAGGGAAGCCTAAATATCGATTTTGAACGAAATCGGTCGAATAACATAGAATTTCAATATGGCGGTGATTTTTTAAAATTTTGGCATCCATTTCTTCTTTCATGACCCAAGGGAAGCCCAAATATCGATTTTAAACCGCCGCGTGCTCCGCCGCATTCAAAGCCGACGCCTCTCTATCTCATACTTGGCCATATGTTTGAGTTTATCGCGCGACACGACGCACCACGCGCCGCGCAACGCCACGCCTATGCGAAAACGTCGCCTGACCTCGGTGCCCGCCGCGTACTCCTTCGCGTACAACGCAAACGTTCTCATACTTTTGAGTTTACCGCGCGACACGACGCACCACGCGCCGCGCAACACGCCGCGTGTGCAGAAACGCGCCCTAGTCAGAACGTACGCAAGGCGTACCAGACGTTAGTTATGACATTCACCCTAGCGTTCATTAAAATTGAAACGTGTTTGTGGCTCACACGAATAACAATATAATTTTTATATTTTAAAGTTTTAGAGTGTGTTAGAATTATCTCTGTGGAATATCTAGTACACAATCAAGTGCTTAAAAGACAAAAATCTAAGAGTGTCGTATTTGTCTGACCAAACAAGTGGTTTGTTTGGTTGAATTTCAGATGAATTAATTACCCATTGTTTATAGAACTATGTGGAGTATGAAAATTTATTTTTTTTGTTTATTAGTGTCTGTACTTATTTGGAAATTTGTATTATGTAACATGCCAGATTATGTGATATATTACGTTAAATTTGGCTTCTATATCATGTGTACACTGATTGTTTCTGTGCTGTTATTACCTTATTTGGCTTTAAGCCCAAGAAACCTCAGGAACGGAAAGTAAGTTTAAGTTAGCTTAGCTTCTAGTTTTTTCTGGTTTATTGTGGCATGTTTATTGTACAGGTAGGTGTAATACATGAAAATTGAGGGCTCTCAAAGAGTAGTAGTCTAACTACAGTAGAACAAAGTACTCTGTAGATATGAGCAAAGACTTCTTATGTATACTACATAGACGTACTACATATTACTATCGCACGTATATATATATATTTTTGTTTACAAAAAATATACGAGCACAAACTTTCAAATTATAACATCACTTAAGTGGCCTTACCTTAAACCTATGTTATATTTAATTAAGCGAAGCGAAGGTCTCCGAGTCTACTTGAGTGAATTTGCATTCGTCCGTCCGTCTGTCAGAGCCTTATAACTTCTGAATTAATGAACGTAATTATTTCATATTTAAATATAATACCTAAGTAAACCGATGGACTTCCAAAAATGGCTTAAAAAGTTATAAAAATCTTTATTTCAGGGGGGCTCTCATAGAAGCGAATGCGAAGTAAAATATTTTTTATAGCGTTACATAGCGTTACAGTTTTGTATTGAAAATACTTTAAAAATATGAAGTTTACGCTCGGATAAAACCATAGAACTAGGAATTACGACTACGATAAAACTTATTTTACGTCGTTGAAATTGGCCCCTAAACATATGTAAAACAAATACATATCGTATTTGATTTATTGGAGTTATATCTTAACACCAACTTTTTTATGTCAATTCTGAGTATTTACCTGCTGTGCTGTTTAAAGTACTGTTCAGAATAGTTAAAATTTTTTTTTATAAGTTTAAATTTTTAACCCAAAAATGTATACCTAAGTAAAGATATTAATATAAATTGGAATATGTATCCTACTTTTCCACCTACGCCGGCGGCACGCAGTCGCTATTATCTATACTTATATTATAAAGAGGAAAGATTTTTTTGTTTTTTTTTATAGGCAAAATTTTTCTGTGCTGAGAAAACTATTGATGATACATAAAAATTATGTACTACATGATTGAGTCGTATAGAATCAAAAACAGCAATCTGTCAGTTTTACGCAATTCGAGTTATGAATATGGTAACACTGTCTTTTTAAAATAATTTTTACTTATTTAGCCACATAGTATCAAAAACAGCAATATTCCACCAAAAAACTGAATGTAAAACCCATATTGGTATCAAATACAGCAATCTGCATACGATGAGATTCAAAAACAGCAATCTGCTAGCTTCGACCAATCACAGGCGTTAATAATCATGACGTCAAGATGGCGGCTGCATTGATTTTGTCATAAGATCCGTGCGCGTATTTTGTTATTTTATTGCTAAAATAGTGTGAAATAATTCGTTTGGAGGTGAAAAAACTTAAGATGGATGTACATCCTTCACGTGTAAACAATAGATATGCGAGAAAAAAGAAAAGAGATCCCGTAAATTGGAAAGCAAATGTTGCCAAACGTGCAAGGTAAGGTTATGCTATTTTAACTCGAGGGTTGTCAAATGACAATTACTCGTAACTTGTTGAATAAATTGATTGATACTTTGGTAAGAAAATCTAAATTTAATTTACGCTATGCATTCTGTTTTGGATTCTACAAGTTATAGTTTTGATTTCATTTCATTATTATTAATATTCCTACTACAGTTTATTAACCCGACTAGACTGCACGAAGGAAAAGAAGTGTATTTATATTAGCAGCCGGGTATTCCTTCGAAAATTCTAACAGTCGCAGTTAACAAGGCAAAATTAAATGACGTGAAAAAATTACTAGGAAAACATTTTGGAACGGAATTTGACGTTTTACAGAGAAACTTTGGCAAGCCAGGAGGCTTTACAGGAAACAACTGCTACAGACGAGATTTATGTAGTGAGACTGTCGAAGACTCCGAAATTTTACGTGTGTAATTTCTTTGATATGAAAATCTCCTTCGTATTACTTTAGTGATAGCGAACCAAATAAAAAGATTGTTGTAAATTATGAAGTTTTATTTATTGACAGCCCTATGTGTGTTTTATTTTGACAAGAATCAAAGACAGCAATCTAATCATTGTTAAGTATCATACTCAGCAATGTTTGGAAGTCAATATCAAAAACAGCATTCTGATAATTTTAGTTATTAACTATTAATTTAATTCAAATTAAATCTATTTAAATTTTAAAATAATGAATTCAAAAATCTAAAACATACGTAAATATAAATACACATTAGAAAAACAATGCTATTTGTAATAATCAAACTACTTTTCCTAATTACCGTTAATTAGTCAAAAGTCAGATTGCTGTTTTTGATTCTATATGACTCGATTAAAGTACTTATTATTTTCTACAAAAAAGTCCCTGAAGGAATACATCTAACTATTATACTTAAGTCACAATAGTAGCTTCTGTGTTTTAAAATTTAATTAGATCGCCTTTATTATCGTATAGTATTCATTCTTCCTTACTAATACATAATTATAAATGCGAAAGTGTGTTTTTTGTTGGTTTGTCCGTCAATTACGCTGCAACTAAGCTACGGATTGATGTGATTTTTTGGATAGGTCAGAACCTAGGAGGGTTACATAGGCATCCCGGAAAATCAAAGAGTTCGCGCGGGATTTAAAAAACTAAATCCACGTGGATGAAGTCGCAGGCATCAGCTAGTATTTATTATAATCTAACTATTTACTGCCACAAGGCCGCATGCAGAATGACATGGTAATATTCAGACTAAATTATGTCAGACTAAATATTATCTTATTTCCTTATGAGTTTGAGCCGTCGACTTTTTGGACTTCAGTCAACTGTCCTGTCTTTGTCAAGCTATTGAGACTCTGTGTTGACTTTTAATAAGTTTGGAGACAGTTTTTAAACATTATTAATAAGTAATATTTTTTGGAAGCAGTGAATAGCCAAGTTGTTAGGACTGTGGTCTCCTATTCGGAGGGTCGCAGGTTCGATCCCGGCCTCTGACTTTTCAGAGTTATGTGTGATTTAGAAATTAAATATCACATGCTTCAATGGTGAAGGAAAACATCGTGAGGAGACCTGCACGCTTGATAGTTCTCTATAATGTTTTAATGGGTCGCCGTGGTGGACTATGGCCTGTAACCCTTCTCTGAAAAGAGATCAGTGTTCAGTAGTGAGCCATTGATGGGTTGTTGATTATGAATATTATTTTAATGTCCTCAGTTTAATGGCAAGGATATTACAACATGTTTCGAAGGTTATCGGAGTAAATTGGGAATTAAGAAATGGAAAAGTCCTCTCGGAAGAAAGAGGTGCAGTTGTTATCGCTAATCATCAGTCTTCTCTTGATGTTTTGGGTATGGTATATTAATCACACTTTTTTATTTTATTCGATGACAAGCTAGTCCTTGACTGCGATCTCACCTGATGGTAAGCGGCGATGCAGTCTAAGATGGTAGCGGGCTAACTTTTAAGGGGTATGGCAGTGAACATTTAACCCATACCCCTAATTGGTTTCTCCCACCAGACCAGACCAGAGACAATTCAGAAATTATAAATTTCCAAATTGACACCGACTTTTTTACTAATATATACCAAGTTATGCCTTGCTGGTTTCATTTAAATAATAATTTATTTACATGCAAAGTTGCCTCATAATTTGCCCCAAAATAGAAGTTTTTAAGCGTCGTAGGAAATCTCGAAGGTTAAGAAGTTGAAGAAGGTTAAGAAAGAGTCTTACAATACAATTAAGTTTAAACATCTATAATGATAGCGCTGAGCAAGAGCTGGTAACCTGAGCACCTACTTTCGCGATATTCTTTCATTGCTTGTAGTTTATGGTGCCTTAAATATTTTTTTTGTAGGTTTGTATACCTTATGCGATGTCGCCCCAAGAATGGCACCTGTGTGCAAAAAAGAATTATTGTATTTGTTCCCATTTGGATTGGCCGCATATCTGAATGGATGCATCTTCATCGATAGGAGGAACCCTGAAGCCGCTCACAACACTTTAAGGGCAGCAGCCGATGTTCTGTTCAGGAATAAGGTATCACGTATGATGTATAATATTGTATATTATTTTTCTCTTCACTTCATTCGCGTGGATTAAGGTTTTTGATTCTTTAATTTCCCGGGATACAATGTAGCCTATGTGTTGATCCTGGGTATGAGCTGTCTCCATTCCAAACAACCTAATCGGTTCATTCGTCGTGGCGTGAAGGAGTAACAAACATCCATTCATCCATCCTCACAAACTTTCGCATTTATAATATAGTAGGATGAGCACTAGGGAAGAGTCCTTCTAAATAGAATCGAGAAGCTCTTACCAAAACACGACGATCTTTCCATTAACCAGTACGGGTTCAGGAAGGGACGATCAAGGCGATCGAAAAAGTAGTTGTTGAGACTGCTGCGGAGGCTCGACAGGGCTCGCACAATTCAAGGCAATTATGCGCTCTAATCCGTATTGATGTCAGAAATGCTAAAGGTATTTCCTTTGCCTCCTGGAAATTGATCGATAGCAATGGATCGATCGATAGCAATGTAGGGGTCCAAAGTTAAATAGCAGGCATGCTCTCAAGTGAAGGGCAGTGGGAGAAAATGAAAAAATTCTGCGCTTCATTATGATGAGGAGGTTTATTATACGGTATTTATACGGTATTATATTTAGTATACATTACGGTTCCGTGCCAATCTGGGAGACCCGGGGAGGTTGGTTTAGTCCGTGCAAGTCAGACACGCTCTGCCAACAGGCAGAAGTCTGAAGGGATATATCCTCACCCGAAAAAAAGGATGAGCCTTTGGATGAGCCTTTGGATGAGCACTATCTTCGATAGATCTTGCCACATGCGTCGTCGGTTCATCTAATGGGGAGGTCTGTTAATTCCGATACGAGCCCGCTATAACAGAACCTTGGAACCACTGATATAAATGTATTGCTTGGAACAACAAAGTATATCGCCCCACAGACAACAATTGAGTTTTGCGACTCAATATTGATGATTACTTGTTTTAATAATGTTGAAAAAATCTAACATTTAAATTTATGTTCTTTTCTAATAAAAATTCTTTAGTAGCTTTTTCCCGTGATCTCGTTCGCGCGAAGATTTATAAAAATTCTGCAGAACCCTTTGGATTTTCCGGGATAAAAAGTAGCCTATGTTGTTCTTCAGGTTTTTAACTATGTCTATGCAAGAAAATCATGAAGACAAGCCAACAAACCAACAAATAACCCCACTTTCGCGTAATACTAATATTATATATCTTTAAGTATGTCTGTTGGTTTTTAATTTGTTGGTTTGTCCTTAAATCACGCCGCAAGAGAGCTACGGACCGACGTGATTTTTGGCATGGGTGCAGTTGAGGAGTTGGAGAGTGACAAAGGCTACTTTTTATCCCGGAAAATCAAAGAGTTCCCGAGAGATTTTATAAACTAAATCCACGTGGATGAAGTCACGGGCTTCAGCTAGTTTATTATATTATTATAAAGGATTGTTTTGTAATGATATTTTGACGTTCCTATTATTCCGATAACTATGTTTTAATATTATATTTCAGTCAAAAATTTGGTTGTTTCCCGAAGGAACGAGGAATAAGACCTCTGATAAAATGCAACCTTTTAGGAAAGGTGCCTTCAGCTTAGCAATCGCTAAGCTGAAGGCACCTTTCCTTTATTTTTAGCAATGGTAATAAGAATTTTTCTGATTTTGAATTACCATATAATTTAAATAATATTTAACTATAATATAATAATAATATAATAACTAAATATTCCGGGATTAGCATTTCGGTTTGTGAAAGTCCCGTCAATATCGGTTCATCTTTTCCATTGATATGGGCCGGAAAACAGACAACCTGACCAAAAAGGCCAAAACATACGTACTTTTAAAAATGTGTGTTAAGGTGTCGTTCCTACTAATCACATTAGATAAGAGATAAGAGGCAGTTCGTAAACACAGAAAGACATACTCGTACCTACTACTACTGAGGTACTCAGGTAGAGTTAACAATCTTCATTTGAAACATTTTATAACATTATATCTCAAGGTAGTGACGACTACCTTGAGATATAATGTTTTGAAATGGAAATACCATAAGTATAGCCCATTAAGTACTTTATTCTCAACAAATTACTGCAAAAATAAAAAATACAATTCTATGCTTTCAGGTCACGCTATAATTCAGTGTTTAGAAGCTGTACCTACTGAGGGATTGACGATGGACGATTTGCCAGAACTTAAGGACAGAGTTCAGAAAATGATGGAAGATACCTATGAGAAATTGGGCAAAGAAATGGCAACTAGCATAGCAGCGAAGAATTAATATAAAATCATAGATTTTTGAGTTGTGAGAAGCTTGGGATGGATTTTACAAATAAATACTTTAACTTTGCAGCCGAATAACTAGCATGAAAATGCAACTGATCTGTGCAACTGACAAAAATGACAATTAACTCAATCGCAGCCGTGGGATAAGGGATTGTCAAAAAATGCTACAGTGTATCGATCATAGACGGATAAAAATATTTCTATAATATTTTTATCCGTCTATGATCGATATGAAATTCGGAATAAGAACTGTGTTACATTTTTGATTGCGCAGGCTGAGGTAGAGAGGGGAGCCGGAGGGGAGCACCCCGCATACCGTTGTGTGCGGGGTGCGGTCGTTCGTAATAAAATAAAAAATCGGCCAAGTGCGAGTCGGGCCTCGCTCTTATAGGGTTCCGTTAAAAAAAATTGAATAAAAATATTTCCATGTACCCATGGATATATTTTAATTTAATTTTTTTAATTTAATTTAATTTTTATTATTTGTTGTTATAGCGGCAATAGAAATACATAATATGTGAAAATTTAATTTGTCTATCTATTACGGTTTACGAGATACAGCCCGCTGACAGACGGACGGACGGACGGACGGACAGCGTAGGCTTAGTAATAGGGTCCCGTTGGTACCCTTTGGGTACGGAACCCTAAAAAGTATTATCAATAAATAACTTTTATTTCGTATCTAGTGTTACGAATTACGACGTTGTTATCTAATTATTCACTATAATAACTATAGATTTTTGTTACTTACTTAAATATAGGCATTATTGACTTTTCAATTCACAATTAGGGGTACCTAGAAAGTTTTATAGCATAAATAGCGCCCGCGTCCGTTTTTCGCGAGTGACACGGCCACAATAACCGTATTGCTCGGCATTCAGTGCAACTAAGTTGATAATGGTAAGTGTTCGTAACCGCGTATCTAGTAGGTATTACATTTATATCGGTGGTATCGATCGCAATCACCTCTGATTGGCCGACACTTTCTCGCTATTGTTTAGGGGGCTCCAAACGTGTTTTTGTGAAAGTAGACGTTATTCAATACCTGTTAAGTTCTTTAAATTTAGTTATAGTTTGATTCATGCTCTTTAATTTTATCGTGTAACTTTTTCAATTCTTAGTTATTGAGATAAATACAAGTAATCTCAAACATTACTAAGATGACAGCTTCACATACGATTTTCCATACCTTCTTCTTTGATCTTTACCGGTACCTACAACCATGAAAGTAAAACTTACACATAAAATATATTATTATAGAGAAAATAGTAATGGTAAATTAAGTCGGTAAGTATTTTTAATTTCGAGAATTTTTTATCGATGCTAGTATATATTATACGATATAGTTCTAGAGAGAGTGAGAGCTACACTCGGAGTGTATCATAATACTGTATAAGACCGAGAAATGTTCAAGTAAACAAGAGATTTAGGTCCGATTAGAAGTGGCTCGTTGATAGAGGAGAATTACTTAGTGGATAAAATTATTCATAATTATTCATAATTAAATTAAAAAAATTGAATAAAAATATTTCCATGTACCCATGGATATATTTTAATTTAATTTTTTTAATTTAATTTAATTTTTATTATTTGTTGTTATAGCGGCAATAGAAATACATAATATGTGAAAATTTAATTTGTCTATCTATTACGGTTTACGAGATACAGCCCGCTGACAGACGGACGGACGGACGGACGGACAGCGTAGGCTTAGTAATAGGGTCCCGTTGGTACCCTTTGGGTACGGAACCCTAAAAAGTATTATCAATAAATAACTTTTATTTCGTATCTAGTGTTACGAATTACGACGTTGTTATCTAATTATTCACTATAATAACTATAGATTTTTGTTACTTACTTAAATATAGGCATTATTGACTTTTCAATTCACAATTAGGGGTACCTAGAAAGTTTTATAGCATAAATAGCGCCCGCGTCCGTTTTTCGCGAGTGACACGGCCACAATAACCGTATTGCTCGGCATTCAGTGCAACTAAGTTGATAATGGTAAGTGTTCGTAACCGCGTATCTAGTAGGTATTACATTTATATCGGTGGTATCGATCGCAATCACCTCTGATTGGCCGACACTTTCTCGCTATTGTTTAGGGGGCTCCAAACGTGTTTTTGTGAAAGTAGACGTTATTCAATACCTGTTAAGTTCTTTAAATTTAGTTATAGTTTGATTCATGCTCTTTAATTTTATCGTGTAACTTTTTCAATTCTTAGTTATTGAGATAAATACAAGTAATCTCAAACATTACTAAGATGACAGCTTCACATACGATTTTCCATACCTTCTTCTTTGATCTTTACCGGTACCTACAACCATGAAAGTAAAACTTACACATAAAATATATTATTATAGAGAAAATAGTAATGGTAAATTAAGTCGGTAAGTATTTTTAATTTCGAGAATTTTTTATCGATGCTAGTATATATTATACGATATAGTTCTAGAGAGAGTGAGAGCTACACTCGGAGTGTATCATAATACTGTATAAGACCGAGAAATGTTCAAGTAAACAAGAGATTTAGGTCCGATTAGAAGTGGCTCGTTGATAGAGGAGAATTACTTAGTGGATAAAATTATTCATAATTATTCATAATTAAATTAAAAAAATTGAATAAAAATATTTCCATGTACCCATGGATATATTTTAATTTAATTTTTTTAATTTAATTTAATTTTTATTATTTGTTGTTATAGCGGCAATAGAAATACATAATATGTGAAAATTTAATTTGTCTATCTATTACGGTTTACGAGATACAGCCCGCTGACAGACGGACGGACGGACGGACGGACAGCGTAGGCTTAGTAATAGGGTCCCGTTGGTACCCTTTGGGTACGGAACCCTAAAAAGTATTATCAATAAATAACTTTTATTTCGTATCTAGTGTTACGAATTACGACGTTGTTATCTAATTATTCACTATAATAACTATAGATTTTTGTGTTTTTTTTTTTTTTTTAACGTTGTGAAAAACGTAACAAGGTCATTGATAAATGGGTTTTAGTGCTCGGATTTTTCTCATACCGGGCTGCTAAAATCGATTCTTAAGGAGTAAACTCCAAAAATATAAGGGTGTAAAGCGTATTGCAGCTTGGCTAACATTACTTTTACAAAAATAAATGTGTGAAAAGTCTCATTGTGCGCTAGCTGTAACGTTTACTCGTAAATATTCAAGACGGAAAATTTATAAAATTACATTGTTAGGAAGTTCAAATGGTGCAATAAATTCACGCAATGTCCCAATTTATTGCTGTAAGCGCTTTGCTTCTATTGTTCAATAGTAGTAATTTTTGTATTAATAGGCCAAAGAAATTTTTTGCTCCCCGAGGGCGTTATTTTGAATTCAGAGCGAAGTGAAGGATTCTAAAGTAGAATCCTGAGCGTAGCGAGGAATTCAATATACGCCGCCCGAGAACAAAATATTTTGGCCCCGAATGACACACACTATGAATACTTATATGTCTAGAAGGAGTGTCGCGCTACTAAAGAACGGAAAAAAACAGGCCAATGAGAATATGCTAGTGTGCGTGACGTGTGCCGCGCATGCGCGGCGTGTGTAATCGTTACCTTACTTATTCGATTATCGATTAATATTTCCATAGAACTTAGAATCGATAGTCGCATGGATATTCGATATTATGTTGTATAGTCAGATAATAATACAAATCAAACTATTTTATTCTATTAAATTAATCATCATCATCATCATCATCGTCTCAGCCTGCGGACGTCCACTGCTGAACATAGGCCTTTCCCAGAGAACGCCACCACACCCGGTCCTCAGCCTTCCTCATCCAGCCACTTCCCGCCACCCGCTTTATATCGTCAGTCCAACGTGCTGGAGGGCGCCCCACACTACGCTTACTTGTTCGCGGTCTCCACTCTAGGACTTTTCGGCCCCAACGGCCATCGCTTCTGCGACAAGCATGGCCTGCCCACTGCCATTTCAGCTTGCTAATGGTTTGAGCTATGTCGGCGACCTTGGTTCTCTTACGGATCTCTTCATTCCGAATCCTGTCCTTAAGAGAAACTCCTAACATAGCCCTCTCCATAGCTCTCTGAGTGACTTTACGACGACTTCGGGCGAGGCGATTTGTGATCACCCTCGAAAACAACTTATAAACATGGCTCAAGAGTGATATCGGCCGATAGTTCTTCAGAAGCTCCTTGTCACCCTTCTTAAAGAAAAGAATTACCACACTCTTGCTCCATGCTTTTGGCGTTGTTCCGTTTGCAATGACGTCATTAAAGAGCTCTGCTAGCTCTTTCAGGATCGGAGTACCTCCTGCACGTAGAAGCTCTGATGTGATGCCGTCATCGCCAGGTGCCCTGTTGTTTTTAAGTTGATTGAGGGCTATTCGCATCTCGCCAAGGTCAACGTCTGGGATGTCTTCGGTGTAGTGGCGGGTCAATGTCGCACGTTTGTCGTTCGTGTCTTGAGCCGCTTTTGGAGCTTTGGAGGAGTATAGTTGAGAGTAAAATCGTTCAATCTCCTCTAGGACCTCTGCTTGAGACGTTACGATTTTACCGACGGGGTTTCTCAACTTTGTTAAGTGGCTCCTCTCAAGTCGCTTAGCGAACACTTTCGAACCTCGGTTTTGCTCGATCGCATTTTGTATATTGCGGGTGTTGGAGCGCCGGAGGTCGAATCTTATTCGCTTCTTGACGCGCTTGTTCAAAGTATGCCACTCAGGCAATGCTGAGGAAGTCTCCCATCTCTGCTCCATAAGTTTACGGGTATCTTCGGATATCTTTGACACCCTTTTATGATCGTTCTGACAGTATTTGCGTCCCACTTCACGAACGACATCTACGAAATTGGTGAATCGTTGGTCAATGTCCAAGTTGGTTTCCAGCAGCTCGAACCGGTTCTTGAGCTCAATTTGGAATTGTTCGGAGCTTACAATTTGCAACGGTTTTGGTCGGAGAGTTGACTTCATCAGACGTTGTCTCTCTAATTGCAGATCTATATTTAAGATACCACGCACAAGCCTGTGATCGCTGCCGGTATCAAACCTATTGATCACTGAGACATCTTCAAATATATATCTGCGATCCGTCATTATAAAGTCAATCTCATTTTTAGTCACATTATCCGGACTATGCCATGTCCACTTTCTAGAGGGCTTTTTCTTGAAGAAAGAATTCATCAGGAATAGCCCTTTCCACTCCAAGAAGTGAACAAGCATCTGCCCCCTGTGATTTCTGTGACCAAATCCGTGTGTGGTTTTAACTCGCCATGTTCCTGTACTCCCACCTTAGCATTAAAGTCCCCCATAACGACATTGAAGTGAGTTTTGGTGGTGTTATCAAGCGCCTTTGCAATGTCTTCGTATAAGGCCTCAACTTCGTCATCAGCGTGTGTCGACGTGGGCGCGTAGACTTGTACTATCTTAAGGGAGTACCTCTTATTCAGCTTGAGTATAACATATGCCACCCTCGACGACACACTACTGATCTCCAGTACGTTATTTGTGAGGACTCTATTGACCAAAAATCCAATACCTCCTTGTGAAGCCTGGTCGCCTTGTCGATAATAGAGCATATTGCCCGATTCCAGGGTTATCATGTCCTCCCCCTCTCTTCGGACTTCTGATAGCCCCAAAACATGCCATTTAATTCTGCTCAGCTCTATTTCGATTTCAGCGAGGTGTTCGTCCGCTCTCAATGTCCGTGTATTATAAGTTGCCAAATACATTCGATGTTTATGGTAGCTGTCCGAAACCCGGTGATTCTTTGTACCCCCTGCTCTACCGTGACCACGTCCGCTACCGTGAACGGGAATAGTAGGGGCTGCCGGGGACTAGGGGCCGTTGTGTTGTGACGCTAATCATGGGAAGATATGCCCATAATGGCCACGCTGGGCAGGCGTGTTGGCCATCGCAGGGCCAGACTGCTTGCACCGATGTCGCTGCTGCCCGAAACCGGTCTGCATAATTTATTCCAGTCCAGCTCATTTGAATGGTTATACCGCCATTATTCGGTCGACAGAGCCTCGTTCGTTAATCAGCAGGGGGCACCACGGGCAGGTGAGGTTGACATTTGGAGCACTAAGGTGGTGGTGCACTCCCTTACCCCCCATAAATAAATTAATATAATTTATTAATTAATATGACTATAAAAGTCCTCCCACAACGACGATTTCGATTCGTGCGTATTTTTGTTTCATCAGTCAACCTTGTAGCGCGGAATACGCGTAAGTCGAAATTGTTGCTGTGAGAGGGCCTTTAGGGTGAAATGAAATAAGGAATAAATATTTAAGGCTATTTAATACTAGTACAACGGTGCACAACCTTAACAATGTTTATCGATTTATTTCATTTCAAAATCGATTTTATATTGTCTGTGGTTGTTCGAGAGGTATGGCACTTAACTAAGTGAGTGGTACCCATCAATGAAGTACGAAATTAACTGTAGTACATCTACCGAACAAAAAAATACGAAACTTCATGTGCGTGATCTGCCAAAATTATCAGCCTAAATTTGACAAAGCATAATTTAATTATTTTCGAAAAATTTCAATTTCTTATTTTGCAGGAACTGATGTGAATTAATGTTATTTACTTATGGTAGGTGATTTTATTGGTTATTTTAGATCGTCCTGTTTAGTTTTTTCACATTTTATTTACCAAAACCGCCATTAAAAAAAAACAACATATTGGCTCGCGAGCTCCATATCTGGTGATGACCTAATTCAAACTGAGCGCGGGAAAAGGGCGTGTGCCACCCGTGGCAGCACAAATTTTCGACGCGTTCACAGCCTTTAGACTCCATCTTGTAAATCTTTGGACACACACTATTTTTCATCATTACCTATGAGAAAAAGCTAGGAGTATCAACCTACTATGTATAGACATTACCTATTCGTAAAAATACCTATATTGAAAGTCTAAAAAAAACACAAATATTTTATTATGAAATAATTAAACATTAATATTTATGTTGGAGACAGTATGGGCTTTGAGTATTAAACCAGCACATAAATATAGGCGTATATCGGATCGACAAAATGATCACGTGACTTATCGAAGACAACAGCTTCTCAAACGTTTTTGAATTTCGAACGGAATGAACGATCGACAGGTTTCTGCAACGAACACAGTAGTAATAAACACACACTAAATCACGAACGCGGACCAATCAGAAGAGAGAAATAAAAAGTCCCATGGGGTTAAAATTAAATTTTGCTCCCGCATTTTGCATTCGAAAAACGAATATTGGCTTCAGAGGATACTCTGAAGCCAATATTCGTTTTTCGAATAGGTATGATGAAAAATTAATTTTTCTGTTGTACTGTACTGGTGGAGATGGCTGTGCAGTGTACAGCACCTTGCCAAAATATCTGCCAGGTGGTTAGGAGTGAAAAACTGCTCTTTCTGTTGACACAATACACTCTGGCTGGTCTAGTTTGTTAAAAGTTTTAGACTTATTTCGTGGTACATATTTATGATAACGTAATAAATAATATCGAGTACGTACTCGTTCAACACAAATAACAAATTAATGGTTCGTTAACTTTGAGGTGTGTTGGCCGGGAACGTATATTGATAATTTTCACACCATATCCGCAAACCGCCGTCACGTCTCTTATCTCATGTAAATTCTTCAAAACGTACAATTTTTGAATCATCCAACGAACGTGACTAATTACGTTTTTTTCAAGGAAAAAATTTGCAAAGCGTTTGCATCAGAGTCATGAATATTCTATTAAGTTAAAGAACTTTTTGCCAAGCGAAAATTATACCAAAAATTTAACGCAGGAATAAATTTAAACACAATTAGATGATTACTAGTGTTGCCCAAAAATGGTCTTGGTCTTACAGTCTTGGTCTTGTTCTTGCGTTTGCGCAATACCAAGACCGCCTTTTTGTAGCAAGGCCAAGACCAAGACTGACCCTGCACTGTGCGTCTCGCACTTGGTATCAATATCGATATATGTATATAATATGTACGCCTATATGTAATGTCGGCTTGCGGTGCCGGCGACAGCTCCCATCGTATCGGGAATAAAAGCGGGAATACGATTGCTTATGTTAGCGCATTTAGCTTATCATACTAATATTATAAATGCGAAAGTGTGTTTGTTTGTTGTTTTGTCCTTTAATCCGTCCGCCCTATTTAACACCAACTATTATTACGGTCGAGCATTATAATTATGGATTTAAATAATTATAACAAAAGATTATTAGTATATGGATACCATACCCTCTTTAATTTTCACTTTTTTAAAATTATTTATTTTATAGCGCCAAGACTTGCGAGACTCTTGTCGCTATAATGCTTGCTGCAAGACCAAGACCAAGACTGAGTGTGCAAGACCATGACCGGGTGTGTGGTCGACAGACCAAGACCAAGACTGGCTAAGTCTCGTCTTGGTCTTGCATTTGGACAACACTAATAATTACCTAAAAGAAAAGAAAAATCCTAAACTAATCAATCCAAATTATTATTTTTTTACTTGAATTGTTGTTGCTTCTTTACAATTGTTTGTTTATTTTGTTACCTCATTAGAATGAGAATGAATTAAAGTGTGTATGTATATGCGATTCTACATTTCTTCCTTATGTAGGTACTCAAAAATTCTTGTTGTGTTAGGACCATCAAGCCCTATGAAGCCTCGTTTGGAAAACATTTGTCATGTTGCTGAGTTAATATTATTATCTCGTTAGCGTAAAGGTAAAAGTTTGTTACTTTGTAAATATTTGTTGAAATAATATTTTAAAATTCTCGGTATCAAATCTCAGTCCAATTGGCACGGAAATAATAGTATCATATTTGTTTAGAATCGTATATTATTATCAGGGGATCAAGGATATTGTCATATCTTCACCGCTATGATTATTCTGTGTCGAAGCGCCATCATTGGTTCTTTAAGGGGCTATGTAGGTCATATCATACTGTTGGGGAGGGATTTAAATAAAATTCCTCGGTGGTTCAAGTGGACTGTATTATCTTGATCACTATATATCACAATGTTCTAGTTCACAATGTTCTATGTTCGCAGTTCGTAGTTCTTGTTCAGTCTTCTTCGGGAGCTGTAGGCGAACTGATTGAAATCGCCAAAAGGGGGCTGTTATATACAATTTTCCCACCCGGCATGCGCGTAAGAACATGACGAGCGAGAGACAAGGCGTTCGCGGGTGTTGAGGGCGTAGCGGGGGCGGGGGCTTACGCGGCTGACCAATCAGCGTTATTCACCGTTGACGCCGCGCTTGGTACGTTGCTCCCGTCCGCAACATTTCTCCCCTCAGCGCAGCTTTCGCGCAGCTTCCTCTCCTTCGTTAGGACGGCGAGCTCCTTGTTTAGTTGATGAAACATGGCGTATCCATCTTCTTCGTTTTTCTTCTTCAGTAGAAAGGAGTGACCCATTGTTATCAACGTGGTCATCGTTGTAAGGTCTGTGCTTGATCGATGCTGGCTGTCTGCGGACCACGTAGGGTGGTTCTTTCGTACCCAGTAACATAGATAGCCAGTTAATTCTTGGACCAGCGGTTCAGTGCGTTCAATAGCCGGTTCACGCTGATTGATGGACAACAAGCCCGTCGCAGATCTCTGAACACGGCAAAGGAGACGATTGCGGCCCATCTTTTCTTTAAACTTTATGGCTTGATCGTGGCGATGCATAATTGAGCTCAGGGATCTTCCATGGTTCTTGATTAAACAAGTGGCAAGTTCCTTGGCGCTACGTCTATGGTTCGTACAGTTCTTCTGGTTGAGTTCTGGAGTCATATATTGTTCTGACCCTAGCTTACTTGCTCGCGGAGATCTTATTTCGGCGTAAACTTGAATAATATAGGGATTGTCGACGATTTGGACTCCCCTCGTAATGGAATACCGAGGGAGTTGCCCTTGTATTGATCCTTCTGCCAGATTCGTTCGGTGTTTTTGGATCGAAACAAAGTTTGTTGGTTTGAGATTAAATCCAATCGCATCTGCTTCAAGAACGCGGGGTAATACGTCGCGAGGCTCGTATCTGGCTGGTCGTATCCAGTCCTCGGTTCTGAGGTGAAAGACGTGTTCTTCCTCGTTACTTATTGTAGCTCTTGGTACAGAGCCGTGGATAACCCAGCCCAGTTCCGTTCGTGAAGCTGCGGGTTGGTGGCGGCCTCCAGTCAGTAGCTGCTTCGACACGATGAGCTCCCAGTTGTCGGAGCCAATGAGTATTCGTGGCCGAGCTTGTTGGTAACAGACCTCGCTAGGATCTAGGCTCTGAAGATGTTTGTACCGCAGAAGCTCTAGCGGTACTGTTTGATGTAGCAGGTCGAAACGTCGTACTGTTCTAGCTCTTACGACATACGAGGCTCTTGTGTTCTTGCCTCGCAGTCTGAATTGGACGATTCTGCTGCTTTGTTCTTTTTCACTGGAGTTGAGACCACGAACGTTAAACACTTGAGCGGGTCCGTTGAGGTTCAGTTGGTCCGCTAAGTCTTCTTCAATGAGGGAGATAGTAGAGCCCTCATCCAATAAGGCATGAGTATGGATCTCTACGCCGTGAGGGTTCGTGACGACGATCGGGCATACTTTTAGCATCACTTTGCTGCCGGTCTTCGTGGTCGCAGAGATAGAGGCCACCATCTCTTCTGTTTGTTCATGTGAGGCATCGGCGTTCTTAATAGATATCTCGCTAGAGGGGCTTCGTTCGTGTAGCAATGGGTGATGCGAATGGATGCAGCCGTCGATGCCGCATTGCTTTGCCTTGCATTCGGTCCGCTGGTGCTTCTTCGAAAGGCACTTGAAACATATTTTGTTTTCCTTGGCCCATTCCCAACGTACATTGACGGTCATGTCACGTATCTTCCTGCACTGTGGTGTATCATGATCGTTACCACAGCACAGACACAGTTCCTCTTCATTGGCAGAAAATACGTTGACATCCTGGGTCTTCCATGTTGGTTGCGGTGTTCTATTGGTTCTCATGGATCTCAGTTGTGGTCCCGTTGGGTTTAATATGGCTGGAGCAGGTGGCTTAGAATAGGTAAACTCCAATCCTATTGCCGCTTCATTGTTCAAAAAACGTGATAGCGTCACGATATGTGGTTCTCTTGGCCGGCGGTTCTCAGAAGCGTATCTGGCGAAACTTCTTCTTAAGTCGGTGGGTAGCTTCTCCACGATGTCTCTGGTAAGCATACGGTTCTGGAGACATCCTTCAAGGCCCTCGACGTTCGAAATCGTAGCTACGATGTTTCGGACTTTCACAGCGAAGACATTCAGCTCGGTAGTCGTTGGCCCCAAAGGCGGTAATAACTTGATCTCGTCCAGTGCCTTGTCAATTAGAGCTTCTGGACGGCCGAAACTCTGTTCTAGAGCTTCCATGATCTCTTTAGGGTCACAGGCCGTGTACAGTAGCGAGGCGACGGCATCTCGGGCTTCGTCTTTCAGAGCGTTGCGTAGACGTTGAAGGTTTTCGATCGGTGAGAACTTATGAAGCCGTGTTGAGTCGCGCATGGAGGCTTTGAAAGGCAGCCACTCGTTTTCAGACCCGCTGAAGCTTGGCAGTTCAGTCGATGATCTTGGTGGTGGTCGATAGTTGCTCAGTCGTTCGAAGCTTTCGACCAAGGCTTCAATGCTGCGATTCCGTGAGCGACTTGGCGTAGGCGAGCGGGCTCGGCGATCTTCGTAGCCTCGGTGTTCGGGTCGAGGTTCACTTTGGTTCATGACGGGTCTCACAGGGGGTGCAGCTGCGGGAGGGGTTCGGGTTTCCCGCGCTGGTAAGGCCGAGGTTGGCTCCCCTCGTGTAGGATCGGCATGTCGCAACCAATCCTCCGTACGTCGATTCGTGTTGATCGCTTCCTCGGGCCCTTGTGTGCTACCTTGATCTTCATCTTGGATGGTAGCTAGATCAGCTTCAAGTTTCTTCTGAATTAGCTCGGCTTCGATTTGTAGTTGTTGTTGCTCTATTTGCTGCTGTTGTCGTAGTTGACGCATTTTAATGGCTGCCTGGCGCTCTGCCGCTTCGTATTCTGCTTGCTTAACGCGGGCAGCCGTGCTTGCAGTAGATCGCTGTGATCGGGTTGATCGCGTCGGCGAAGGAGGGTGATCACGATGGGCTTGTTCTCCGATAACGCTTCGTGCTTCTATGATGGGTTCTTGCCTAGATGGACCGGCACTGGTTGATGGAGACGACTCCATGAAGCGAATCTGAACAGGACGTGCAGGGTTCAGCGCGCGAGGGGTCGGTTCTTGCGGCGCAATGTGCTCGTCGTGTTCATCTTCACGCTGTGAGTCCTGACTCCTGGTTCGAACCATCTTGATCGAGCTTCGGTTCTTGAGATCTTCAAACTGCGGGTCTTGAGGCTTCAGACTTCGGTTCTTGAGGCTTCAGAGTTCGGTTCTTGAGGCTTCAGACTTCAGTTCTTGAGGCTTCAGACTTCGGTTCTTAAGATTCTTGATCCGGCTCGAAGGACCAAAGATGTTGGGGAGGGATTTAAATAAAATTCCTCGGTGGTTCAAGTGGACTGTATTATCTTGATCACTATATATCACAATGTTCTAGTTCACAATGTTCTATGTTCGCAGTTCGTAGTTCTTGTTCAGTCTTCTTCGGGAGCTGTAGGCGAACTGATTGAAATCTAGTGTGGTTCTTCGCACACTTCCCCCATGGGAAGTGGGGAAATCCGTTCAGGGCGGGTATGCCCCCTGCGGATGGGATCTTCCGCGCGCCGTGAATACGGCGTGGTCCTTGGAGTGGTCCCTTACGGGATCAGTTTGAGTCTACCTCTGCTTCAGTCGTCCTCAGGGTCAGCGTCCCTGCTCGGGAGGAGATCCCGAGGGAACGCTTTCCGGTCTGGAGGGCGGGCGTGCCACGGGGCGATCTTCCGAAGGTGGTCATGCGACGAACTGTCAGCCCGTTCGAAGAGCTTCTTCGTCAGGTTGGTGATAAACTCGTCGATTTCCTCGATACGTAAGTCCCTCTTGATAGTGGAGTTTCTCACGTATCGAGGGGCGTCCACTATCCTGCGTAATGCGATGGACTGTTGGGCTCGTAGGGTCTTCCTCGACGGCTCACTCGCTAACGCATACCACGCGGGGGCCGCGTACGTGAGTCGGGTGCGTATGTATGTCTTGTACACGCCGAGCTTGGTGCGTAGCGGGAGCCGAGAGCTGAGTATTGGGCGGAGAGCGTGCGTGGAGGCCCTGGTGAGGGCGGCGATCCTCTTGATGTGTGGACGCATGGAGAGTTTGCTATCCAGAGTCAGCCCCAGATACTTGACTGTTGGACTCCAAGGTATCTTCTCGCCCAGCAAAGTGAGTTCTGGGGGCGGTTCTTTGACGCGGCCGCCAAAGAGGATCGCCTGCGTCTTTTTGGGATTGGCGCTCATCCTCCATTTCTGGAGCCAGGGCGGGAGGGGATCCAGTGCCTTTTGGATTTTCCCCGCGGCGTGGGCCCGGGTCAACGATGACGCGACGTAGGCAGCGTCGTCTGCGTACAGGGCCAGGGTAACGTTCTCTGAGCAGGGGATGTCGTCAGTGTGTAGGGCGTACAGCACAGGCGATAGGCAGCTGCCTTGTGGTACGCCCGCCAGTATGGGTTTCTCGGAGGAGAGTTCAGTGTCCACCCTCACTCTGAATCTACGATCCTCCAAGAACGAGCGGATTATCCTCTGTATTTGGAGAGGCGTTGACGTGTTGGCGAGCTTGTAGAGCAGACCGCTATGCCACACACGGTCAAACGCCTTCTCCATGTCCAGGAAGACGGCCACAGTCTTCTCCTTCTTGTTGTAAGCCGCGGTGATGCTGTGCAGGACTCGAGCAAGCTGCTGAGTCGTGCTGTGTCCAGCTCGGAAGCCAAACTGGTCCGGGCGGGGAGTTATGTGTGGGACCAGCTTCTCTAGCAGCAGGCCTTCGAATACTTTCGAAATGGTCGGAAGTAGGGTTATAGGGCGGTAGCTCTCGGGCCGAAGTACATTTTTGCCGGGCTTGGGAAGCATGATTACCACGCCGGACTTCCACGCGCTGGGGAAGTGGCCTGTTCTTAGGACTCCGTTGAACAGGCCTGTAACCGCGACGATAGTGGGTCGTGGTAGATGGCGGAGAGCGGCATTGGTGATGCCATCGCCTCCGGGGGCTTTCCTTGGTTTCAGTTTCCGGATGGCGCGTTTAACCATGCCCGGCGAGAAAAATATGGGTAGTCCTTCCTCCGGTCGGGCTGTAGAGAAATGGTCCTCTACCTGCCTCTCGACCATTTCTGTATGGGTAGAGTCAAGGGACGGGAACGGCTGGAACTGCTGCTCCAAGTGATCGGCGAGGATGCCCGCTCTATCCTCAGCACGATACCTCAGGTTGCCGTCCGGGTGAAGTAGTGGCCTTATGGGTTCCGGAGTTCCAGTGAAGCGTCTGCACAGCCTGTGCAGAGACGTCGAGTCGTCTGCCGCGGAGTCAATCGTTTCGTCCCAGTCCTCTGCGCCTTTATCACTGAGAGCTCTTTTAATTTTGCCGCTCAGTCTGTTGAGTTGTGATTTGAGGACTGGGCACCTGGTGGATTGCCATTGCCTTCGTAGGTTTCGCTTCTAATCTATAAGCTCTCTATATTTGTGTGGTAGGGGAGGCTTGCGGCTGGAGGGTAGATCAGTCGTGGCTTTATTCAGGGCTGATCTGATGTCTGTCGAGAGTTCCTCGGCAAACGACTCCACTTGGGCTGGTGTTGAAGCGGCTCTAGAGATCTTGACGGTGTGCAGATTCTTTTCGAAGACGTCCCAGTTTATGGCACGTCTGGTGGTGGTCCTGGGGATGTTTGCAGCTGCATTGTTAAATATCGCCAGGACGGGAACGTGGTCTGATCCCATGGCCTCGAAGAGAACCTCTAGCGCTGGTGAAGTGCGGAGGCCCTTGGAAACGACAATATCAATGACGTCCGGAGATTGGTTGTCGCTGAAGGGATAATGGGTTGGCGTGTCCGGGCCCGTAATCGTGTATCCCCGAGTTTCGGCGATGTGCAGGAGAGCTTTTCCGGTGGCACATGTCCGGCTGGAGTACCACGCGGGACTCTTGGCATTCCAGTCTCCTGCCAACGCTGTGGGGATATTGGAGTCTAGAAGTTGGTATACCTCCGAGGGTACCAGTCTTTCCGAGGGCGGTCGATATATGCTGTAGAGGCGGTGCGGAGTGTCGCCGATCAGCAGCTCTATACCGAGGGCTTGTATGGAATTCGTTGTCTTCGGCGGTAAAACTTGGTGAGTGATTCGGCGACGAACCAGCACCGCAAGTCCTCTCTTCCGATTTTGCTCAGCGTCGGGATCGTCCAGGCGATAAACGTAGTACCCCGGGAAGTTCATTTTTTGCTTGGAGTTCAAAAATGTCTCACTGATGAGGGCCACGTCCACGTCTTGCTCAGTAAGGAGCGCGCGGAGGAGTGATTTCTTAGTGCGGAGTCCGCAGGCGTTCCAATAGATGGTTCTCAGGGGACTAGCGTAGGTTAAGGAGTTCGCTCATCCCTCTGAGAACCACCACTGCAGGGTCGTTACCCGCACGTAGGGCCTGTAGGACATCGGACAGGACCTGAATGGCGGATTCAATAACGGCCATTCGTGCGTCCGACGTCATTTGTGTAGCTGGACCTGGACCAGGTTGCTGCTGCTTTTGCTGCGGCTTGTCCTCCTTGCGCCCCTGAGGGGCCGCCGGGGGCGGAGCTGCTGTAGATGTAGTGGAGGTTCCCTTGGGCTTCGGTTTCTTAGACTTGGGTTTCCTCTTTCTCCTTTGCCCGTCTGTTTTTGTTTGCGGGTCGTTCGCGGGAGTCCTAATATTGGACCCACCCGGCTGGATTGGAGCGGCGTCCTCTGTCCGGGTTTGTGACCGGGTCCTGGGTTCGCCGCCGCCTGTGGTGGCTGCCACTGTGCCCGCGCGTTTGTTCCGCGCTTCGCGGCGGAACACAGGGCATGATACATTGTTGGCGGGATGTGGGCCACCGCAGTTAGCGCAGGTGGCGGGTTCCTCGCGTGGGCGTGGGCATTCATGTGCGCTGTGTTCCTCCCCACAGCGCACGCAGGCTTGCTTCCTGTGGCAGTTGTGGCTCGAATGCCTAAACAACTGGCACCTGTGGCACTGGGCTGGGCCTTTTTTCCCCTTCCAAGCCTCGATGCGTACTCCCGGCATGCATAGTAGCTCGGAGACCTTATATATTGCCGGTATGAGGTTAGGGGTGCGCTTCAATACCGCAAAGTAGATGCAGCCAGGGCGTCCCTTGCGCGCTTTAATAGGGCGCACGAGCTCCGGCTCAAAACCCTGGTCGCGGAGGTCGTCTGCGATCTCGTCGGGGTCCGTGTCGACGGGCACTCCACGGATGGCCACCTTGAGACTCCTCTCCTGGGGCAGCGAGTACGAGAACCAGGAGATCCGTTCGGCCTTCTCCAGCTCCGTGAGATACCTCTGGATGAGGCGGTACTCCTGGTCATCTTTAGGTGAAAATTTTATGCCCTTGCCGAAAGGGCGGGCGTTGGGCGATCTGCCTAGCTTGCCTTTAAGGGTCTTCAAATGATGCGCCCAATTCGGCAGAGACTCCACAATGAGCGGTGGGTATCTGGGTTGAGCGGGTTTTGCGGCTGGTGCGGGAGCTCCCGAGGGATCTGGCTGGGAGGCCTGGCTAGATTGGCTTGCCGGGGCACCTCTACTTGGCTGGCTTGGTGTTTGGCGCGGAGTTCTAGCGGCGTCGGCGAACGACGTTGACGGTCGCGCGGTGTCCGCGGTGCTTGGCCGCGAGGCTTGCTCAGCAGCCGGAGGGCGAGAGCTGTCCAGGTCTTCTGCGTCCATCGCCACCACGCGTGTTGCGGCGCGGGCGCGTAGGCGAGGGTCTCGTGGCGGGAGCGGAGCTGAGTCCTTGGTGCGTGCGAGCTTATTGCTCTCCGCGACTTCTAGCTCTGTGCGCTGGCGCTTTAAAGTGGTCGGCGCGGTCGTGGGTATTGGAGTAAGCGCTGCAAATTGTCGCGCTTGTTCCATCTCCTCATCTGTGGGCGTCTTGGCTCCCTCTTCCTCCAGACGGCGCTGGCGTTCGTCCAGGCTCGCAACTACAATCCTCTGCAGATCCGCCGACAACGCTCCTACCTTAATAAGGCGAGAAGTGATGATAAAGTCGCACTCCAAGTCCGACTTCGGGGATCTGGCCGGCCTAGCAGTTTGAGGCACGTCAAGCGCCTGCCCTGGTGTGGCGGGGGTGGTGTCGGACTGAACCGGTGGCAATCCGAGGGATTCTGCATGCGTCCGAGCCGGCGCTTGTTGAGGCAGGCTTGAGGCGCGATGCATTGGGTCATCTTTGGTCGTCCCGGGTGTTTGCGGGGCGGGGGTGCGGGGTGGTGGGGCCTCGCTGGAAGCGGGGCCGGTGCGCTGGGGGTGCGGTACCGCAGCGGGCGGCGGGCGGGAGGTGCGTGTGGTCGCATCTCGCCTCTCGCTCTCGCGCGGTGTGCCGTGCTCTTCTAGTCGGCGCGAGCGATCACGGCTAGCATCAAATGATGATGACCGCGATCTATGGCGCGCGATTAATTGCGCGGCTCTGGAGGCAGGCGGGCCGCGTTGGCCGTCAGGACCCGGGTCCTGGGACATGTCGGGTGCGGGAACATGTGCCGACGTGCGACCGTCAGCCTACGGGAAGGCCGGGCGCTCGTACGGGGGGAAGGTGGTCCCCACCGTACCGCGATCGCGGAACGCGACCGTGCGATACGGGCCGATGTCTGGTATCGTTTTCAAACAAAACGCATCAGACAATCGTAGGGTATATCGGTCCGTGCACAGTTTAGCGCGGGTTATCGGGCGTCCAACTCGGCACACGTGACGACTCCTGATTGAAATCGCCAAAAGGGGGCTGTTATATACAATTTTCCCACCCGGCATGCGCGTAAGAACATGACGAGCGAGAGACAAGGCGTTCGCGGGTGTTGAGGGCGTAGCGGGGGCGGGGGCTTACGCGGCTGACCAATCAGCGTTATTCACCGTTGACGCCGCGCTTGGTACGTTGCTCCCGTCCGCAACACATACAATAATTATTTGTTCCACAAGAGAGCTAAGTTTGTGTTTTTGCTTGTTTTTTTTGTTGCGTGTGCTGAGTTTTAATCCCGAGCAAGCGAAGGACTCTAGGATATTGTCATATCTTCACCGCTACGATTATTCTGGGTCGAAGCGCCATCATTGGTTCTTTAAGGGGCTATGTAGGTCATATCATACAATAATTATTATTTGTTCCACAAGAGAGCTAAGTTTGTGTTTTTGCTTGTTTTTTTTGTTGCGTGTGCTGAGTTTTAATCCCGAGCAAGCGAAGGACTCTATATTAAATAATTGAATCATTATCTCATTAATCAAAACTTTTAGACCCGCTTGCAGAAACGTCGGGTTAGGTTTAACCCAGGAATAAATTTGTAATTTTGACAGAAGCTTTATACGAAATCTGTCAAAGCAGCAACTAACTCTGGGTTAAAAGGATAACTCGGCGTTTCTGCAAGCGGGCCTTGGACTTTTACAAAAAAAAAAAAAATAATAATTTAATTCTTAATTGAAATAAGTAATTAAATTAGGCTTGCTACTTTTCCACCAAAGTAACCTGCAGCGTACGTGATGCCTCCATCTACCTATCTAGTTAGTAGCTTGTTTAAAAAAAATAAAAATAAGAAAAAAACTGACGAGTAAAAAAATTTAAAGAAGGTATGGAAATATTTATTTGGAAATGCAATAGTTTCGTATTTAATTTAGGTTTTGATAGTAGGTAATTTGGAAATTGGATTTATTTTAATTGGTGAAAACTAGTCGACTAAAAAAATTCATATTAGGTATGTAGGAAGAATCCGATTATTTTGCCGATTTTAATGATAGTGATTGGTCAGAATTTTCCCGCACACGTAACACGTAACGTATTAAAAAAACTGTGTTCTCCTGAATATAATTTAATTTTTTATTCGGAAGGAAGGCGGATTGTGAAAGCTCTTCGCCTCTGCAAACAGAGGGTAGCTTGAAGATGTTATATCTGTAATTCAGATTTGGCTATCGAGTTAAATAAACTATGGAGGAGCAAACGTTATCCGACAAGGAGTGCCGGTGACGTATGATTTTTCCCAGTTGGGACTATGCGAGGGCCGCGGGCGGCGGTTAGTGCGTCATCACATAATTGAGAAACAAAATTAGTTACTTACTCATAATATGCTTATCTGGGACTTATCAACGCATGTAGATTGTAAGTACATCTGCCTCTTTTACTTTTGTATATTGTACATTACCGTAAGAGCTGTACCATAGGAAGGTAAACATGAAGGCGAAGAAGAATATTGAGGCGGCAGGGAAAAAAACTGCATGTTTCAAAAGCACAACTGGCCCCATTTATTATTTATTTATAAAGAAGTTATATAACCCGAGTTGTCTAATATTTCCCTTTCCTCTTCAAGTAAGGGTAAATCTTATCGTGGGATGAAACGGATGAGGTTTAAACCAGCGACCTTTCGGTTTTCAGTCCTCGTCTTGAATCGTTGCGCTATTGAAGCTATATTTTATACATCATGTTGGGGCCGTTTTCAAATTATTATTACTAGCTCTAGTAATGTGTCAACTCTCTGTCTAGAATCTGGATTCAGTAGTTCAAAGTTCAATGTTGCCAGCGGCCTTCATGCTTTAAACATACGAGGTGATGGTCTTAAATGAAACCACATTCATAGAATAAATAATACCATACCCAAAAAAAATATACCAGTGTCACATGGTCTCTTACCAAAAGAGAAATGTTACAGATATCGATACTTTTACTCGATACCATATTGGTGAAAAAATATCCATATTTACTCGGCATTGCTGGAAAAGTATCCATATTGACTAGTTCGCTAAACTACGGCCACATCTGTGCACCTTGATTTGGCGTTGATTTAAACGTCATGTCGGCGCTCTAGCACGGTGATCGGTGCTATACTACCAGTACCTACTATTATACTATATTCTGTGGTAATACTGTGGTAATACTGATGCAATGGGGCGAGCGCGGGAAAGTGAAGGGGGAAGTGGGAGGGTCATCGCATTCCAGCGAGGTGCACAGATATTGTGACCGTGTTATACTTTTTTATAGCTTTTTCCTTTCCTAATAATAATTAATTAAACATTTTGGATTCAGGCATGCAGGTTTCGTCACAATATTAGCAAACTATGATCCGTAAAGCGAGTAAGCGATGAGTGATAGATGGAAACACTTCAATTTTATTTATTTGTACAGATTTTGTTGTTAATTTTTATTTAGCCCAACAATATTTTATCCTAGGTAATAGAGTGTTAGTCACGGTTACCGGTATCGGCTACAATAATAATATTGAAAAGATACCTTTTGTTGGAGCATATCGTGTCGAAGAGGCTCTTCTTTGTACAGAGGGTTCTGGTGTCGACGCAAGGCTACCTAAGCCATTATTTAGGCGAAAGCATGACTTGGGAATTTGAGAATAAAATTGTCTTTTACCTGAACATTGGAGATCCAAAATAACATCTAAATTGTAGACGCATTTTAAAAGTACCTGCCGTTGACGCAAATTGATTTTAAATAACCTGTTCAAATGGTCCTGAAAATATAGTCTGATGTCCTAGTTCCACCTAGTAGACGGTTTGCCAATACTGCGTTTTCCGGTTAGGGGTCGCCACTCCAGCACCTTGGGACCCCAATGATCATCAGTTCTTAGTGTGTCCCGCCCATTTCCACTTTAGCCGACTCGCCGAGCTATGTCGGCAATTTTAGTTCTCCTACGTATCTCCTCATGTCTGATTTGATCTCGCAGAGATACTCTGACCAAAGCATTCTCTATCGCTTCTTGAGTAACCCTGAGTCCTGAGCCTAAATCCTTAAGACCTTAGTGTGAGGCCCTTAGGTCAGCTAGAATGTCTTACTTCAACAACTTACTAGTGTCTCGTTGGAAGTTATTCCAACTCTATTGGGAATTCATAGCACGTGTAAGTGGACTGGGAGCCCAGGCCGATTAGATCTTCGTCATTTCATTAAAGCTGAAAGTTATACACATAGCTTACTTTATTTTATCACGTAAAATGTCATGATTCACGATTTTGGAAAAATATAAATTTACGTATTACTTCTTCTATGTCTTCATGCCACAACTAATGAACCAATTTGGCTGAAATTTGGAATGAAGTTAGATTATACCCTGGATTAACACGCATACTTTTCATCCCGTAAAAATCCATGATTCACCAAATCAGGTAGCAAAGGTGTATAAACCTTTGCTACATAATATCTCCCAAAGCCACCATGATCCAAACTTCATAGTCGGGGATCGTTCTTACCTTAATGGTTGGCAACACGCAGATAAACTTTCAGCTTTTATAAAATGACGAAGGTCTGATCAGCCTGGGCTCTCTCTCTAAAAGGAATGTAAGTTCAGATTTTCTTCTTCCTGATATTTCTCAATTATTAATAGGTATTATCAGTTGAAATGGAAGTTGGCAGCTTGAGTTTAATATCTACGGTTATTTCCTATTGGAGAACCGCAGTTACAATCTCGTTTTTATCGGACTTCTAATTATAATGTACGGAAATGATTCGAGTTACGACGTAGAATCTTTTATACGTGTACATAGCGTTCATTCTAGAATAGTGTATTTTGTTTTTAGTAAATCATAATATTATAAATTATATAAAAGTATGTTTGTTTGTTGGTTTGTTGGTTTGTCTTTAAATCACGCCGCGACAGAGCTACGGATCTACCTTCAATCACGCCCTAGATACACAGCTACGGATCGACGTAATTTTTTACATGGGTATAGTTGAGGACCTGGAGAATAAATAGGCTACTTTTTATCCCGGAAAATCAAAGAGTTCCCGAGGGATATTAAAAACTGAATCCACGCGGACGAAGTCGCGGGAATCAGCTAGTACTTAGTGTTACTGACACAGCACCTGCAAGCACATGGAACTAGGAATTACGATTTCCTATTTCTATGTGAAAATACATACAATGTTAATTTATAAGTATAAACATAAAAAATAGGTAATTAAATATAAAATAGATAGTTAAGATAATATTATATTAATTTATATTTGTATTAGTCTATGGGCAGATTGTTGCCCGCGATATTGCAAGTTGCAACACTTTGTCTATGCTTTTGCTTCTTCCCTGTCTCCCTGATCGAACGCGTCGTGTAACCGCGTAAAAAAGTTTGTCTAAAGTTCCGCTAATTAAAAGCCCTAGTTTTTTGAGAAAGTGTCTTTAATTTAAACCAACCAGCAAAACCACGCCTTCGTCACCTCCACTGGCACAATCAGCTACAATTTTTGGTCCTTCGAGCCGGATCGTTGTGAGACTGAACCAAGTAAGTGGGGGCACGTGGTTTTTGCACATCTTTCATGTTCACTACTCCGCCGCGACACAGTATGGTTAAAACACGCCGCACGCTGAGAAAAGAACATGAAAACGCTCAAGAAGGGGCACAGTCCGAAACAGTGGAACGGAAAAGCCCGGCAGTGAATATGCCACAGCGCTGTGAAACGGACATCGCCAAGATGGCGGCGCGAACTAGCACTTCGTCAGCTGCGCGCAGAGCGCAAATGGAGTACGAAGCAGCACAAAGAAAAGCCGCCATCGACAAAGAACTAATAGACAAAAAACTCGCAGCAGATATTGCTGCACTAACGCATTACTCGGGATCTGGAAGCATTCGTTCGCAGCAGAATCCGGAGAACAAAGTGGAAGAATGGCTCGAGCGAAGCCATGGTAGCAACGCGCGAGCGCCGCCTTCAGTCTGCGCACCGCCACACACAGGGATGCATGACCTGCACGACCTCGCGCGCGCAATAAAAGATATGGTTACCGACGCAAAACAGGACGGTAATAAGCCCTTGCTGACAAGGTTGGCCACAGGTAAGGATTTGCCGACCTACTCGGGCGATCCTTTAGAGTGGCTGCAGTTTAAGGAGGCCTATTATGAATCAACACGGCTGTGCAATTATAGTGACAGTGAAAATCTTTGGAGACTACGAAAGTGTCTGCGCGGCGAAGCCAAGGACACCGTGTCGTCGCTGCTCATAGGCAATACGTCACCTTTTGAAGTGATGGAAGCCCTAGAATTAAGGTATGGAAGGCCTGAAATTATTATATTTAACCTAAATAAACAGCTAAAGAAAATTGCACCTCTGCCACCGAATTACTACAATGATATAGTAAGATTTTCTATAAAAATAAAAAATTATGTTGCTGCAGTCAAAGCCATTAAGGAGAATGACTATTTAAGAAGTCCAGACATACTAAATAATATCTTAACTAAGTGCCCTAGTGCTTTGATAACAAAGTGGTCTGACTACTATTACATATACAGTGACAACTTGCAAAAATCAAAGTTAGAATTATTTGCTGATTTTCTGCATGATGAAGCAACAAAGACTGCGACCGCCGGAGTGAGCCATATCAACAGTGAGCATAAAGAGACTTCCAAGAAGCTTGTATGTCTGGTTGAAGGTGAAAGTCGATGCATGTTTTGCCATGCCTATGATAAGCACGCACTGACTGACTGCAAAAGGTTCAAGCGGGCTTTATGCCGCGACAGGTGGCGGTTTGTGAAGGAAAAACGCCTTTGTTACCGGTGCATAGCCGCTACGCACAGTAAGGATACCTGCGAGGCAGCGCTATGTGACGTCGAGGGCTGCGGGCTCCCTCACCACAAATTGTTGCACTGGAAGAAGAAAGCAACACGAGAAGTTAACAGTGTAGTGCCAAGTGGATACAAAAGGCAATCTAGTGAGAATAAAAGTGAATCTTGTGAATCAATTAAAGTGCAAAATGAAACAGTTGCAACGATAGACAATCCCTCCTGCGTCTTACTCAAGACTGTACCCATAAACATTCATGGACCTTTAGGTACTATAAGTACATATGCCTTACTCGATGATGGTGCAACGGTATCTTTAATTCTGTCATCATTGGCAGATGCTGTAGGCATCAGTGGTCAAAAAGCCACAATGCGACTGCGCGGTGCATTCAGTACTGAAATCACTTGCCAAAGTGAAGTTGTTAATTGTACTATTTCTAATAAAAACAATTTAAAGTTCAATTTAAGAGCTAGAAAAATATCTGAATTAAACTTACCGCTGCAAAAATACTCTCTATGTGACAAAAATAGGTTTAGTCATTTAAGTAAGGTGGATTTTTATACCAAAAATGTTAAGCCTGCTATTTTAATTGGGCAAGATAATTACCACTTATTAATGCCTAAAAAAATTATTATAGGTAATAAAAATCAACCTGCAGCTACATTAACTCCACTAGGTTGGTGTATCCATGGTGTCGTGTCGGGCCGTTCTTCTGTCCCCAGGGGTGACCTAGCTTTGGCAGTTTCAACGGAGGATGCCCTGCTCACCGCACCCGCCCCCTACAACCACCAGGTAGACCCTGACGGAGACTTGCAGGAACTGGTACGTCAATCATTTAATTTTGAATCTATCGGTGTTAACACCAAGCCTAGGCAAAATGCAGATGACGTCCGCGCTATTGCCCGGCTAGAAGAGACCTCGCGGATGGTGGACGGCCGCTGGGAAGTAGGGTTGCCTTGGAAAGGTGACAGCCCTATGCCGAATTCGTACCCTAACGCCTATAAACGATTGAAGTCAGTCGAGAAGAAGATCCACGCTGACAAAGAATATGGTGAGCGATACCGGGAACGCATAAATCATTTATTTATAAACAATTATGCTCGACAGGTTGATGACTCAGAAGCTGGAAATCGAATCTGGTACTTACCGCACTTTGGAGTTGACAACCCTAACAAGAAGAAATTACGCGTGGTTTTCGACGCTGCAGCGCCCTCTGACGGTAAAAACCTAAACAATTATTTACTACAAGGGCCAGACTTGCTAGAGTCTTTATTGGGAATTATGTTCAAGTTCCGTGAAGGACCTGTGGCACTGATGGGAGACATAAAAGATATGTTTCTTTGCATCAAAATAACCAAAGAAGATCAAAATGCACTACGATTCTTATGGCGAGATGACCCGTCACAGCCTATACAGGTATATGCTATGTCCTCTCTAATTTTTGGCGCGAATTGCTCGCCGTTTATAGCCCAGTACATAAAGAACAAGAACGCGCAAAGATTCTCAAAAGAGATGCCGGATGCTGTAAATGCCGTGCTTAAATCACATTATATGGACGACTACATAGACTCCATGGACGACATTGCCACAGCAAAACAAATGATAAAAGATATAACAATCATTCACCGGCGAGGCGGCTTTGAGATGAGAAACTGGTTAAGCAATGTTCCTGAGGTGCTCGAAGAAATACCAACTGAAAACAAGGCTGTAAAATTCAATATTAATTTGCCAGAAAGAACGCTTGGGTTACTCTGGTTTCCGGACGACACACTGTCGATTGATTTGGAATTAAAACGCATTCCGCGCGAGATTTTAAACTTGGAAAGAAAACCTACTAAACGCGAAATGTTAAGAATAATTATGTCTATCTTAGATATATATGGCTTTCTCAATCCAATTACCATTAAGGCTAAAATATTGATGCGCGAAACCTGGAAAAAAGGCATTAAATGGGACGAAGAACTAAGCGAAGAATTATACACATTATTTCGTGCATGGATTTCACAATTGCTCAAAACCAACAACTTAAAAATACCTAGATGGTACTTTGGCGGGCGCGTGTGTAACGCGCCAAGATCATCGAGCGCGAGCGAGACGGCAACACTGGAATTACATTTATTCTGTGACGCGTCGGCTTGCGCGTGTGCCACGGTCGCGTACTGGAGGCGTGCATACAGCGATGGACAAGTTATAGTGACGTTCGTGGCGAGCAAATGCCGAGTCGCCCCGATAAGAAAACCGGTTTCGGTACCACGACTCGAGCTTCAGGCCGCTGTGTTAGCTTGTCGCCTAGCGGACACAATTAAAAAAGAACATCGTTTAATACCTACTACCACTTATTACTGGACGGATTCAATGACGGTTTTGCACTGGATTAGAAATGATTGTCGCAACTACAAAGTTTTCGTAGCAAATAGACTCGGTGAAATAGATGAATCAAGCAATAAAAAGGAGTGGAACTACATTTCCACACATATAAATATAGCCGACATAGCTACGAAGAGTAATAATTTCACACTTAACGAAGAATGTGAGTGGTTCCGCGGACCCGCATTTCTTTACGAAGATCCTGCTAACTGGAACTTTGAACCTGAAAAACAAAATATAAAATTAAATGAAAATGACCTAGAGATGGTTCATTTGGTAACTAATAATATCAACGATTTCTTACCTGTGCCGGATTCATCGAGATTTTCATCCTGGCTACGGCTTCTCAGGAGTACCGCAAGAGTTTTGCAGTTCATAGAAAAATGTAGAAAAGGCCCAGCGGACCTCAATGCTAACTTGTTGAAAAAGGCTGAACAAATTTTGATAAAATTTTCACAAATGCAATCTTTCGCGATTGAACTGAAAATGCTTCAGAATAAGGAAAATATACCTCGGGACAGTCGTCTGCGAGCATTAACGCCGATCATCGACAAGGATGGATTGCTGCGCGTCGGAGGACGAATCGATGCGGCTAAGGATGTCAACACTGATCTGAAACAGCCAGTGATACTCGACGGGCGGCAACCCACTAGCAAGCTGATAGTAAAATTTTATCATGAAGCTGCCGCACATGGAAGCACCGAAATGGTTGTCAATGAACTTCGCCAAAAATATTGGATAATTAATATGAGACCTACCGTTCGAAGCGTAGCTGCCAAATGTCTTCCTTGTCGCATACGAAGAGCTTCGCCACAGCCACCACGGCTAGGAGACCTACCTGAAGCCAGAATAGCTCATCATTTTCGCCCGTTTACAAATTGTGGAGTTGATCTTTTTGGACCAATGGTGATCGCCAAAGGTCGCCGCAGAGAAAAACGATATGGAGTTTTGTTTACTTGCCTCACGGTGCGCGCCATACACATCGAGCTGGTGCATTCTCTTACAGCTGATTCCATGATCATGGCCATCCGGAGAATGGCCGTCAAGCGAGGCTGGCCAGCCAGGATGTTCTCCGATAACGGCAGTAACCTGAGGGGTTCCGAAACAGAATTAAAGAAGTCATACCAAGAAGTTTTAAATGACAAAGGTCTTCATGAGCAGCTAGCAAACAGGTTAGTGGAATGGCACTTCATATCGCCTGGAACACCACATATGGGAGGTGCGTGGGAACGTCTCATTAGGAGTGTAAAAACAGCTTTGAAGGTCATCCTCAAGGAGAGAGCTCCTCAGGAGGAAACTTTGATCACCTTACTAGCTGAAGTTGAGAATATGATTAACAGTCGACCATTGACTCACGTGTCAGTAGATCACCGTGATGCGGAAGCTCTGACTCCAAACCATTTTTTACTCGGCTCGTCTTCAAACTTACCTCGGCTTGGATGTTTTAGTGATGACGAATTTTATTTTAGAAAGCAGTGGCGTATAGCTCAGAGGCTGGCCGATATGTTTTGGTCAAGATGGGTCAAAGAAGTTTTACCAGTGCTGCTACCTAGGAAAAAATGGCAGGATGAAGCTCCAATCCTGAAAGAAGGAGATTTAGTACTTATCGTCGATCCGAACGCGCCACGAAACACGTGGCTGAGAGGAACAGTTGTGAAGACATACCCCGGAAAGGACGGAAGGTGTAGGGTGGTCGATGTAAAGACACGAGCGGGCATCCTACGCAGACCAGTTATTAAAATTGTGGTGCTACCTATCCAAGATGAGTGTCACGGATGTGACACTGGGCGGGAGATTGTTACTGACACAGCACCTGCAAGCACATGGAACTAGGAATTACGATTTCCTATTTCTATGTGAAAATACATACAATGTTAATTTATAAGTATAAACATAAAAAATAGGTAATTAAATATAAAATAGATAGTTAAGATAATATTATATTAATTTATATTTGTATTAGTCTATGGGCAGATTGTTGCCCGCGATATTGCAAGTTGCAACACTTTGTCTATGCTTTTGCTTCTTCCCTGTCTCCCTGATCGAACGCGTCGTGTAACCGCGTAAAAAAGTTTGTCTAAAGTTCCGCTAATTAAAAGCCCTAGTTTTTTGAGAAAGTGTCTTTAATTTAAACCAACCAGCAAAACCACGCCTTCGTCACCTCCACTGGCACAATCAGCTACACTTAGTATGTAAAAGGAAATTATCCAAGTCCTCAACAGCTTAAAAATTTGCTTCGCTATAAGAGCTCTTTAATTCAGATTGATCATCAATTTACAATAAGTTACATTTTATGAAAAAGTGAGCGTTATTACTCAAAGAATACGGGTGCGCCCTCCAAAAAGCATTGTCCAGCTGCGGACAGCTACAGGCTTATGGAATAGAAACATGAAAAACCGGCCAATTGCGTGTCGGGCCACACGCAGTGTAGGGCTCCGTAGTTGCAAGTCACAAATATTATTGCTGACCTAGGATAGTGCTTTTATTTTATTTATGAATATTGAATATATTTTGAGTTCTGTGGTTTACATACTATAATATACTACGAAATATGCAACTTACTACTACTTACTTACTACGTGTAATATCTAACCTAGAAAAAACCAGATATTGTATAAACTTAACTTATGAACCCTACTTAGCCGTGATAGTTTTCCTATAAAATTCTTTATATATATTACTGCTGTGAATTTTTTCATGTATCGTATAAACAACCATTTAGCTGGCAGAGGGGGGGGGGGGGGGGCACTTGACTCTCATAAAATTTAGCACTTTAAAATATCATATTTCACAAACGGATCCCTGAATCGAAAAATGGTGTTCCCGCACCCACAATATTTTTGAAAGACCTATTCAACGACCCACACCCTACACTATGGGATAGACGAGAAAAAAGTCATCCCCACTTTACGTGTAGGGGAGGTACCCTAAAAAAAAAATATTTTTCACAATTTTATTTCACCACTTTGTTGGCGTGATTTATATTTATACCTTTGTCCAATTACAGTTTTCTAGTACCAATAGTCTCTGAGCTAAACCGCGGACGGACAGACAGACAGACGGACATGGCGAAACTATAAGGGTTCCTTGTTTACTACGGAACCCTAAAAAACAGGCACCGATATTCGGAGCAAACGACGTGTTATGGAAACCCAACGGGAACGTTATGCGAATGGACCGCTAATGTTATTGCGAGGTAAGGAGAAAGCCAAAGCCATTCGCCACTTCAACGTCGAGCTTTAAACTAATAAACGAAACGCTTAAATTTATTCAGAAGAGTTTATTTCTAAGACTCCCATACAAATTAAGTTTGATTCTTATTTAAATAGGTATATTAATATGTATTAACCAACTAGATAGATGATGCTCGCGACTTCATCCGCGTGGATTAAGGTTTTTTAATTCCTACTTGTAAAGCCTACTTATCCGTGATCGCTTTCTTTTTGGCTTTGTTATACATAATATATCGTATCATGTAAAATCTTCACATATCTAAAATTAATGTATACTAGCTGACCCAGCGAACTTCGTACCGCTAACTTAGCTATATAAATAAAACAAATAAACTATCCCAATCCAAAAAAACTATCCTATCTTTTAAGTTGGACCAAATTACAGATAGTTACGAAGTTTAATAAAAATCGGTTCAGTATATTAGGAGTCCATCGCGGACAAACAACGTGACACGTAATTTATATATATTAAGAAGATTTGGTAAGGTTTAATATTTCGCAAACGGACCTAGATCGAAAAAATGTTCATAACATACACCCAATATTTTTAAAAGACCTGTCCAACGACACTCCACACAATGGAATAGACGAGTAAAAAAAATATCATCCCCACTTTAAGTTTTTTTTATCGGCGTAATTAATATTTATCATTACTTTGCCAAATTACAGCTCTTTAGTGGCAATAGTCTCTGCGCTAGACCGCGAACAGACGGACAGACAGACAAACGGACGGACTTAGCAAAACTACAAGGGGTCCTTGTTGTTTTACTACGGAACCCTAAAAAGGTTACTTTTTGCAAACCTCATGTATCAAGTCCCTCAAGTCAAGTACCTCATGTCTCTTATAAAAAAAGACAAGAACTTTCTGCGCTTCAAAAATGCTCCTTTCTAAATGCATCTTTTGTAGATTCAGTTTGACGATGACGGTATCATAATATTATCTTGCATTATTGATGCAAATTATTAACGTTTTATATTCCATGAGTGCCTCAATTCCACGAGTCAAAGTCTAATCAGGAATGTATTTCAGAAAAGTTTTCACACACGTCCATCTCAACTCAATTTAGCCGAATCCACAAAAAGATACTTTGTGGAATTTCCTGAAACTTTGGTATTTGCTTAGTAGCTGAATCGGGACCAGAATTTGTAAGAAGTATTCACATTTCACTGTAAAGGAAGCCTTTCTTCCGATTCCGATTTTGATCCTCACTACAAAGATACAAAGTTTATTTTGAAACGATACCGACATGTTCGATTGGAATCTGACATGGCTCTGACACACTTAAGAGTAGCTTTACCATGAAAGCTTTATTATTAAACCTTTGTTTTTCAGTTGTAAAATGGTGTTTGGAAATTGATGTGATATTTTGGCTTTAATTATTTTTCACAATGTATACGTGCTGATTCAAATGATTGTTTATTGTTTTGCTTGTACGTAGCGGCCTCAATCTCGACACTTGAGAGATTTTTTTTTTCATCAAGGGTCGTCTACTTCGGCCTTCCTAAGTCTTTGTTTAGCAATGTTGTGGTGAATGCCCAATAATTAACCGAAAATAAGTACCTATTACTACTAATATTATAATTGCGAAAGTTTGTGAGGATGGATAAATGTATGTTTGATACTCCTTCACGCCACATACCCTGGCTGGATTAACACATTGGCTACATTTTATCGCGGAAAATTAAAGAGAGAGAGAATTTAAAAACCTTAATCTACGTGGACGATGTCGCAGTAACATACGTATTGTTTAAAAATGTAATAAAATTATTATTAAGTACTAGCTGATGCCCGCGACTTCGTCTGCGTGGATTTAGTTCATAACATCCCGCGGGAAATCTTTGTCACCCTCCAGGCTCTCAACTATACCTATCCAATAAATCACGTCAATCCGTAGCTTTGTAGCAGGAAATATTTGATCGTCTTGCTCGCGGCATTGTTAATGATGATTCAAAGAGAAAACATATTACTGATGATATTATCAATTACGTTAAACTATAATTTTTATAATTGTTTTTACCATAATTTTTTACCATAATTAACCAAATACAAAATTACGTTTAGCTGTCATTTACGTTTTGTTCTTCCACTGTCATTTTCGTTTTTTTATTCCATGTCAGATGCATTTCTGTTATAACAGGTTTTATATTGACTTGACGGAAACGCGGTCGAACGGGATAAAAAGTATCCTATGTCCGTCTCCTGGTTCTAAGCTATCTCTCCACCAATTTTGAGCCAAATCGGTTCATCCGTTCTTGAGTTATAAATAGTGTAACTAACACCACTTTCTTTTATATATATAAGATGTTCAACAAGTAAGAGTAAGAGCGAGTATGAAGACAGTGTAATGATTTTAGACTGATACATTTTATCTAAAAGCCACCTAGATCCTAGGTGAATAAGTTTTCTTACTTAGATTGCTTCAGTGATATTGATTGAAGTTCAATCTGAAACAAGCAGAGAAGGGGAGGTAATGTGGGTGGATCTATATAGCATCACAATCCTTACATCAGCGATTCGCAAACACGGGCCCCATTGGAACCACCTGGGAATATTTGGATAGTCTGAACTATACATATTTGATTTCAATTTGTTGGATTTCGACTCATGCACCAATTCTTCCGATGTATTTCATTTGAACTATTTGTTTAGTTTTGTGAACTCACGAGTAGATTTGCGCTGTGTGAAAAAAGATGAACACATTGGTGCGTTGATAAGTGAGATCTATATATCGCACGTCACTCTCATCTGCTTAGATTTAAGACGTAATTAAAACGAGACAGATTATATGTCAAATTGAGGCATATTTGTGTCTCCTTGTCCTTTTAACTCCATCTCAAGTACGAACCAAGTTATAGCATCCTCAATCTTTGAGCATTTTTGACCGAGCGAAGCGAAGGTCTCTGAGTCTACTTGAGTGAATCTGCACTTGTCCGTCCGTCCGTACGTCTGTCAGAGCCTTATAACTTCTGAATTAGTGAACGTAATTACTTCAAATTTAGATATAATATGTAAACCGATGGTCTCCAGCCGAAAATGGCTTAAAAGGTTATAAAAATCTTTATTTCAGGAGGGCTCTCATAGAAGCGAATGCGAAGTAAAATATTTTTTATAGTGATTCATAGGGTTTCTGTGTATGATACATAATGATGATATGATGATAAGATAATTTGGAACAGAGTACAAAAGTTTTTTTTTTAAATTTTTTTCCTAAAATTGACGTAATGGGGGGGCTCTCAAAGTGGAGATGATAGTTGACCTCAGAAGTCATGATCGCTTGAAAGACCGGGCTTGAAACTTTTATAATTATTAGCGTTATATCATGTACTTGAACAACAAATACTAAAATTAGATAAATATAATAAGGAAACTAAATTTTTTAATGAGCTGCAGTATTTTTAACAGAACTTCACAATGATGTCAAAGATGACGCTCTCATCTCTTATTGCAAACGCAGCAGAAGTACTAATACATAATATAATAACATATTATTCAATTAAAATTATTATATACTTAGTATTGAAATATCAAACATCGATAAAACTTCACGTCGCGACGTGAAGTTTTATGCATTGTTGTTTTTACATGTTTTCTGATCGTATCGATAGATGACGCTGTAAACAAATAATTTAATTTGAATGTTCCAAAAACTATACCTTGGTACCTATTGATGCCTGATTTCACTACAGTTCCCTAACCTTTACGGGCTACCTATGTTAAGTTAGGTGACGTTATGTTAAGAATGGTGACGCTATGTGAAGAAAGGTGAAAATGAAATTGGGATGTTAGGATTGTATTTAGGGGCTACCGACGTATAGAGACTTCTACTTAGGGGATGATTTAGGTATGGTTGGTGAAAACGGGCATTATAATAATGTCAATTTTGATCGTGCACGATGTATTGAATGAATAAGTAATTATGGGAAACCGTTACCGCGAGGTCTCAGTTCGGGGCGAATCACTAGTTTAGTTAGGAGTTAATACAAAAATAGTGCAACGGGTGTGGATTGAACCGTTTACCTTTCTGTTTTCAGTCCGGGTAAGTACCTTTAACCTTTGGACTATTGTAATAATACTCGTGTTCTATTCAGATCTCTTAGGTTATGAGTAGCTGTGAACCGCGCTGTATGGCATTTAGCTTCATTATGTTTAGTAGGCAGTCATTATTTAACGCAAGAGTTAAAACGAAACAGATATAAATTATGCTTAACTTCTAACGTATAATTAATAAGCTTTTAACCTCAGGCATAAAAGAGAGAAAAATCCTTATTGAACCGTCACAAGTCAATCGACATGCTGTGAAGTATAAAAATTCTGAGATACTTATACGATTTCTTACAAGTTACCGAGCAAATATATACCTCAATACAAATAAAGGAGGCAAGATTTTACCTTTCAATAATTCTTCGCAAATCAGAGCCTTTTGTTATCATCTGGAAATGTTAATACTGCTTTGAACTGTGCACATATTTGATTTTATGTCTGAACTTGAAATCTTGCACAGTTTGATTTACTAGGAGTATACATATTTGATTTAAATAATTACTTAGTTCTACTTACTCTCATGTTGATGAGGAGCTTGTTTCCCTCTTTCTATTTAACTTAGATTGTGTACCTATCAAGTTATTACTGTTATTAGTCTTGCAGGTCTAGGAGTTCTGCGGGAGGTAAATATTCCACTTGTAAGTTGTTACATAACATCGAAGCATTGTTTGCTGTTTATTGCTCTTATTGGATATACTCTGACTATTCTCAGGAAAATTAATAGAAACTTAGCAATTGTTAGCGAAAAGCTGTGAGTTGTCTTCTTTATGAGGTTTAAATTGAGAATATTGAGGCCTGTTTAATAAACCTGCACTATGAAATAAATAAAGCGAAACTGCTGAAGCTCCAGCATGACCTATCAGTTGTATGCCTTTTCCAACTCAGAGATTTGACTATGAAACTATCTCTTTCCCTACGCTATTTTGATCTACACTTCTTTTAATCCAGAAACCAATTATCCAATTGTGTGGAATGCCACCTGTGTAGATACTCTAGCTGCTTCCCACATCCATGCGACCTCCTCTGTGGCGGGTGCAGCGGCTACTAGCGCCGAACAGGCTAAGAGGCGCAAATATGAAAAACTTGACAGTGGTTTCATATTTGCGCCTTTTGGTGTAGAGACCCTGGGGCCGTGGGGCCCGGAGGCTCGCGCACTTTTTTTAGAGATATCGAAAAGAGTGATCGAGTCTACCGGGGATCCAAGAGCTGGCAGCTACCTTGGCCAAAGGATTAGCTTGGCTATCCAAAGGGGTAATGCTGCCAGCATCTTGGGTACTATGCCACACTGCGGTGGCTTGGATGGGGTTTTAGATTTTAATTAGTTTTTATTTTAGTTTTAATTTTAGAGTAAATTTAGGTTTTTAATTGTATATATGTATTTAGTCATTTACACAATAAACGCAATAAAAAACTGTTTTACTATCCAATTAAATCCAATTCACAGCTTCATTTAGTTCAGTGAAAGTCCGATAAAAGTCTGATACCAGTAGCTAATACGAAAGATTCAATTTTATTTATAAAGAGCCTGTATTAAAGGACAAAGGCAAAGTAACTTTGCATTTTGTAATTCCCACAAAGACTCCCCAGTTCTAAAGCGATGAAAATGATAAATGAAATTATTATATTACGCGAACCCATTTTGTGAATATTCGCAATTATATTATAATCTGAGTCATCTCCATTAGGTGAAGTGAAATTGAATAGCGAAATGTCGCCACTGACAGGATGAAAATACATAGTAGTGTTTGACTAGATTTTGAATATTGATAATTTAATTTGTGTAGGTATTATGTACACAATGGTACACAAGCGTATAATATATAAAGCAGTTACACGCAACTTTATCGGTGTGGATTTATCTCTTTGAATTTCTGATATAAGTACTAAGTCTCAAGTAAGTCTATAGGATGGAAGTTAAAAAATTTTGTGTCCTTCAAGATTGTTTCAGTGGTTAGGCCATGAAAAGGTAACAAACAGACACACCTTCATATAAAAAGTCGTGGGACACCAGATAGGAACGAAGTTATTATTATAAAAATATTAATTTCAAGTTCTATTCGAGGTATAAAGAAAATAATTATTCGGATATACATTTTTTATCATGATTTTTTTATCGATAAAAATCAAAATGACCCGAGGGAAGCCTAAATATCGATTTTATAAAATATTTAAATTAAAATGATTTTATAAAAAATGAAAATAAAATTGCGCGCCCCCGGGTGGGCTCGAACCACCAATCTTTCGGTTAACAGCCGCACGCGAGCCAATTGCGCCACGGGAGCGATGCACAACTCGTTGAAATTATTATAATATAAGATATTTTTTAGGCCATCAAAAAATGTATAAAAGTGTCGTTACAACTTTTGGTCTTAATTTTTTCCGTCTAGCCCCCTTTCGCAACTCGCTATAAGGAACTTCGTTCCAATTATCTTTGCCCACGACATTGCGTGGAATTAGGTTTTGATAATCCCGAGGGAGCCTAGACGTCCAAGGCTGGACATACTAGTATTAGGTCTTGCGGGGATCACATGATCTTCCACTTAAGTTCAGCGACTTGCTTAAGATAAATGCATACTGAAACAACACATCTTTTTATAATCCATTATGTAGTAAGAATGTGCAGAACGTACAACGATCTGGAATCCAAGGCTCAGGAGGAGCTAGATATCGTTGACCCTCGCGTGGGTCCCTAAAAGAAAAAAAAAGGAAAAATGCGTTGTTTCGCGTAGCAAATACTAATTCCCCATTGTAAAATATTATTGTTGTCATCTGTTTTAGACACTTAAGTAAGTAATTTAATTGTTTCTATTTTAATTCTTGTTAATTTAAATATTTTTATTGTGATTCTAATTAAGTAGGTAGGTATAAGTAATTGAACACAAAATTTGGCGTGCAGCCGGTTTTGTGTTAGTGCTATTTTTGTTGGGTTTGCTAGCTGTTTTTTTGTGTCAAATATAATAAAATAAATAAATAAATAAGATCGTCTACCCACACTGAGGTAGTGGTCTTGCAAAGCTGTGTTGCTCGGTGCGGGGTCGTCATTCGTGCATCGTGGGACCCCATTATCTGTCGGTCCATTGAGCTATGTACCCCGCTTATTGCCACTCCAGCTTCATCTCAAGCAATGAAAGTTAGTCTGACTATTTGAGTAAAGCAATCCAAAGATAAACTGTAAATAAAAAAGTTAGAAAGTAATAATAAAAAGATAAACGTGGAGTTTATGGGGCGTTAATTTCAGTGGAGCGCTTTCACTTGTATTCACTCTCGTGAAATATTGCAGAAAGATGTGGGGCTGGTTGAATGTTTCTTAATCCAATCTCAACTTCCAATCAATTTCTCCTGTGAATTTATTTTCGTTATATTTTCACGAGTCACCGGCTGAAGAATAATGTGCACCGTTATGGAAACCGGGAAGCAGAACAAAATATTTTGGATTCATGGTATAAAAGTATGTGTAGGCTTGATAAATTTTTCTCAAGGTTAACAACTAGATACTGAGTATAATAAGCTCTGCAACACTTTTAAGTAGGAGTTTTCAGAAACAAAAATGATCCAATGATACTCAAGTTTTCAGTCGAGTAAAAGCAACTGAAAGCTTTAAATTCATTATAAAAAATTAAAATAATAATATATTGAATGTAGAAGAACTTGTAGCTCCTATGATAAGTAAAAATCTACTACCACCCCAAATAGCAATATAAACGGATAGCAAATTCTGCTAAGAAAAGCTGACAAAAATATACCAGTGATCGGGAAAAGAGAGCTAATTTAATTAAACTTACATTAGATAAGTACTCACTATCTATTGAAGTTAGTGCAATAGACTTGCATAGACCGCAAAATCATATTTTACGGATAGATATTACTAATTACTATTACGTAAACGTATTAGATCGCAGTATACTATGCATTATTCTTGGCTATTGGCATATTAGTAGAGAGGATAGAAGTGCTTGCGAAATATGCGAATACATGTTTAAGGATGCTGTTCTCTTTCTCATTTTAATTAATTTCTATACTTTTCGACGTCAGGACGATGTCCTATTATTGACGTTTAACACAATAAAACTAATTCAATTTATCTTGTTCCATTTATGAATAACTTAGTTCGCGTTAGTTTTTAAAAACCCTCCAGGAATCCTTTGATTTCCTGGATAAAAATCAGTATCTATGCCAATCTCCAGGTCCTTAACTACACACATCTAATAATTTATAATAAATAATATACCTTACTCTGTGATAATATTAAGAATAATTCAAGTCAAGTAATTTACAACGACCAACCTTCGTAGAGTTAGTACTTAAATGTTTTTTAATAAAAGTAACAAAGAAAATAAGCAACTTGTAAATGCGCTTTATACAAATCCGTCCCATAGATTTAACAGAAAACAAACGACAAATTGCCTTGAGCTGTTTATTTAAAGCACTTAATGCAGAGTTTGTTTCTCATTGTGAGTTCCGTATCTCATATCTACTTTAAGTTTGCTTTGTGGTATTAACTAGTAATACGTATTAAGTATTTTGTCTTTTCATGTTATACCTACTTTGATTGCATTAAACGTATATTTTGCAGTAGTAGGAAGAATCCTACTCTAGGTGGCAACTCTTTACTTTAAGAACTAATAAATAAAATTAAGAAACAAAGTTTTATTTTTTAACGTCAGTTTGTCTTTCAGTACTTATTATGTTTGTTCTAAAGTTTACAATGGAACAATTATTATACATTTTGAGATGATGATGATGAAGTGTCAATGTGCTCACAGTCGTAAGAATGATTAAAACTTACTAACTGAGCTCATAAAAATGATGCATAACGTTTCTCACCATTTGGCTGTTCACCAAAAATTTTTAGACCTCTTTCCTAGTGGGAGGGTTAGTCATTATTTACTAGCGAGGACTGAGTTCCTGGACAGCGTGCTCTTCCCACAGTTTAAAAGAAAGATAAAGCCTCGAAATGCCAACAATTAAATGGCGACTTCTCTGTTTTGTTTTTTGTTTTAATTTACATTAAGGTTTGTTTTTTAGGGTTCCGTACCCAAAGGGTACCAACGGGACCCTATTACTAAGCCTACGCTGTCCGTCCGTCCGTCCGTCCGTCCGTCCGTCCGTCCGTCCGTCTGTCAGCGGGCTGTATCTCGTAAACCGTAATAGATAGACAGATGAAATTTTCACATATTATCTATTTCTATTGCCGCTATAACAACAAATAATAAAAGTTAAAATAAATTAAAAAAATTAAATTAAAATGGGTAGGTGGGTAGATGGAAATTTTTTAATTTAATTTTTTTAACGGAACCCTAAAAGAGCGAGGCCCGACTCGCACTTGGCCGATTTTTTTTCATAGATAGCATCCATTAATAAAAGTATCATGAACCTCTGAGTCTTTAATTATCCATACAAAATATTTAATCGATCTATTGCGCGTTGCTGCGTGATCGAGAGACAAACTGACTAACAAACATTTTCGCATTTATAACGTTAGTATGATGTTTTATGGTTGCAATAGGTTGTAAACGCAAAAGGTTTCAGGACAGTTATCTATTTTGTTCGTAAGAATAGAATTGTCGTTACCATCAGAGCGGCATTGAAAGCGGGGTTTTTTACAAGCTTTTATTTAGCTTGACCAGTTTATTTATTTGTTTGTTTGTTTGGGTCAAATCTTGCAAGATGAATTAAATCCACTTCCCGGTTTCTGATCGAGCTGAAATTTTGCATTTATGTGTAAATCGGATGACAATACAATATTATTGTGACATGGAGCTGATCTGATGATGGAGACGGAAGATGGCTATCGGAAATCTGTAATAAAACGACGTAACCCCATCGTGTTTGGCCTCGTTTGATTCGTTATAACAAGTACTCTGATCCTAGATGATATCCAGAGTCTAATGATGTAGCTACTAAAAGCTTGCATTTAAAAATAAAATTTTTAATTTACACTTGTTTTAGTGTGACATAAGGGTAGCGTAAAGACATTTCCCAGCGCTAAAAAAGAAAGGCCTTTCGCTTGACGACAATCCAATCATGGAAAGCACTGGTGAGATTTATAGGTTAGAGCGCGTTTGCCTAGAAAATGATTGTTCACCCTTAAATAAAACGATCCTCATTGTGATATTCAGGGATCTACAGCTAGGGAAGAAATAAACCACCGACAGGTCTTTCTTGAAGCTTTTTAGGTCACAAGAAAAGTCCAATCCAAAGGAACACCGCGTTAGGAAATGTCCGGATTAGAAAGCTATGCCTCGAGGCCCACATTCAGACATCTCTCATTTGAGATGACATCTCAACAAAATAAAGTTGCGTCTCAAGGAAACATGATTAGTGAACGTGAATAGTACATTGTTCAACGAGGGGTGAAAGTGACCGATTACATACGATTACATTTGAGGCCCGAGGCGCAGCCGAGGGCCTTAATACACCCGAGTAAGGAATCGCACTTTCTCCCGAGTGATACATAGTGCTTTATACTACACCTACGAGGAAAATAATAGACAAATCACATAATTGAAATTCATATATCTATTAATTTACAATTCTCAAACTCAACTCAACTCTAAAAAACTCATGGTAGAATTTTTTCTCGCTTTTCCACTGTAGTAAATCTTCATAAAATGCTTTGTTGTATTTATCGATTTCTAGATTTCTCGGCACATTAATTTTTCACTATACACAGACATTTTGAATTCACACTGCTATCACCAATAGACATTTTGAGTTCTTAATATAGAGTAAAGTTTATGGTTTCTACTAAAAGCTTGTAAGTAATTTTATAAATTCAAAATTTAGATATAACAAAATAATGCGACTCGCGCGAAATTTTTCATTTTTTTAAAATACGTAGGTATGACTTACAGAAAACGCAAGTGGCCAGTAACCACAGACCAGGAACAACAAGATAACAATTTGTTTTTTTTTTACTTTGTAATCAGTTTTATTTTATTTCATACAATAAGTATGTAATAGAATATGGAACCTCGTTTACTATATAGTATATAGAATCCTGTTTATAAAGATTATTATTAGTTATAGTTTAGTCACTATTTTATATATTTTTCTAATTATTTATTTATTAGATACTTACTATGAAAATAAAGAGTCTTGTTTGTTGAAACAGATTTCTATTTTTTTTTTATATAATTTTTTTAAGTATTGGTATTACTGAACTGATTTTATCAAAAATTAAAAAAAAAAACCAAGTGTGTAATGGATTTTCATACAACTTTTCAGCCCGCTAAAGCACGTAAGTAATGAAATTTCATACATTTTTTCAGCCCGCTGATTTGTCTCCACGTAAAGACGTATTTTCTTTCTCGCTCTTTTTCGATATGACACAAATCAAAAGGTACTTGCCGAGCAGGTGTAGTATAAAAAGTTTTGTTACTCTGTTTTTCTAGGTCTCAATCAAATCAGATATAGACGAAGCGAACCAATATAAACTGATTCATGTAACAAAATTCTTCAAAGGTATTTTCAATGGAACAGTTCGAAAGAATAGAACATTATCTCCAGGCGCGTAAAAGTTGTGACAAGCGTTTTTATTCGGCGTCTCGCCTCATGAATGTTTGTCGCCCTTTACCGATTCTCACAAAAGAATATCATCATCACACAAAATGTGTTCTCGCGTTCCTAGGATAAATAAAATCAGTTATATAATAGATGCTCCATCGTATCTCTTTAATATTTTTCTCCAAGTCGAAATGTTTATAAATAATCATACTTATTAATATTAAAAATACGAAAGTGTGTTTGTTTGTTGGTTTATCCTTCAATCACGCCACAACAGAGCAACGGATTGACTTGATTTTTTGCATGGGTATAGTTGAGGTCCTGGAGAGTGCCAAAGGCATTTTTATCTCGGAAAACCAGAGTTCCCGAGGGATTTAAAAAAATAAATTCGCGCGGACGAAGTCGCGGGCATCAGCTAGTAATAATATTATAATATTAGGTCTTTGTCTTACAATGATTTCATATTATTGGGTACCTACTTTGAAATCTATGTCAGAAATATTAAAATATAAACTGCCTAGTTATATGAGTAGGTAACTTATAGTACACTAGCGGCACGCTATGATGGCCGGTTTGACGTTTGTCCGCTCATGAAGTTCCGTATTAATTGATAACGACTTTGAAGGAAATAATTGTATTACTTTATTGACGATAGTGATGTGCAGAGATTCATAAATTTTATCGAATGTAGTTTTAGGTTTAGGACTCAAAATTTATTTATTAAATTGATTTCTAAAATGTATACAAGTGTAGAAAAATCAGTTTGCACCATTTAAGGGGTGAATGTACTTGTGAATATGAACAATTTTCACTATGTGGACAAACCTCTAAAATCGCAAAAAAACATCAGCTGTTTCATACAAAAGGTAAAATTTTTATTTTTATATGATATATACCACAACTCGGCATTTGGTTTTCTAAATTGAAAATTTTTAAAAATGGAATCTAATACGATCGTCACATAGGATCGCTGGCTAGCACAACTACTACCTCCGGCAAACTCGCGTCAATGCTCAATGCAAAACAAAGCAGTTTCGAATTGACGTTGCTTCGAAAAGTATAAACTGTCAGTGCAATGCGATTGTGATATAGTTTTGACCTGGCTTTGGATTTCAAATATTGATACTGCATTACTGTTGACCCTTGCTCGTTAATTTGGACTCTGTTCAAGCCCTTTGTTGTGGATTTCGTCGATATGACCGAACGTACGCAGAGAACTGTTCTAAATAGTCAGACACGTGAGTTCGTAATACGCCTTCGTAACTATTTCGATCGTGAAGCTCAAAATGGAGGGCCAATTTTACCTATAACGTCAGTGGTTGAACGCGTAGCTGATGCGCTTAATATTGGACAACGAACTGTTAGACGGATAACTAAAAAAAAATATGGCGAGACTGGCACAGAAGAAAATAAACTTCACACACCAAAAAAGAGAAAACGAGCAAAACCAGTCGTAGGCATCGATAGCTTTGATGCCGATGCTATCCGAAGACATGTTTACGGCTACTATTTACAGAAGGAGTATCCAACAAGAAAAAAGTTGGTGCATTCACTGAAGGAAGCTGGATTATTCTTCGGTGGGGAAAGTTCTTTAACGAAGATTTTGAAGACCATTGGATTTCGATACAAAAAATGTAACAAACGCAAAATATTGATGGAAAGATTTGATATAGCGATGGCAAGGTATACTTTTTTACGGCAAGTGAAAGAAATCAAAAATTGGCAAAATGTTGTGTTCTTGGATGAAACATGGCTTAATGCTAACCATACTGTAGGCCGTTCTTGGAACGATGACACAGCAGCATCTACTTCCAAAGTTCCTGTAGGAAAAGGATCGCGACTTATAATTTGTCACGCCGGAACCATCAACGGGTTTGTCGAAGGTTCTCTCATGGCTTTTGCGTCAAAAACCACTGGAGACTATCATGGTTTACCTCAATGTTGTGTAGCCTCCCTGAACCATCTATTATAATTATGGACAACGCCCCATACCACTCGATGCAAATTGACAAGCCACCTGCCCAATCCCAAAAGAAAGCTGATATCGTCGCATGGCTTCGTAAAAATGGCGTAGATGCAAACATGAATATGTTAAAAGCGGAATTAGTACGTCTTTTAAAAGAAAACAAACCAACCAAGATCCGATACGTCATTGACGAAATAGCATTAGAACATGGGCACAGAGTTATACGGTTACCGCCTTACCATTGTGAGTATAATGCGATTGAGTTGGTGTGGGCTCAAATTAAGGGATATGCTGCAAGACACAATACAGAACCCCCATTTACCACAAAAAAAAATGCTAAAATTATTAGAAGAAGCTTGTGAACATGTGACTAAAGGAGACTGGGAAAAGGTTGTGAATAGAACTGTTAAATTAATAAGGGAAGATTATGAAAGAGATGTGAAAATAGATAATATTATAGAAAACGAACATATAATTATTAATGTAGGTGATGATAGCAGTGACGACAGTGAAAATAGTAGTATGGACGAATCTGATTAATTATGGCCTTTTGTGGCACCTTTTTTGGTATCTTTTGTATTCATATGTTTCTTGTGTGCATATAAAGTATGTATATTCATTTTCATTCAAATATTCAGTTCGTTCAAATAAATTAAATAAACATATACATTTTTGTTTTATTAAACCTATTTAATCAGGTACAAAAACAAAACTTAATTGTTTTTTGTTCGAGAATAAATTGACATTCCACATCACTATTGTAATGTGTCAAACCGGCCATCATAGCGTGCCGCTAGTGTAATTAAAGCAATAGTGCCTTAACTTCGAGTCTTCTCATAGTACAAACCATAATAAAACAAAACTCTTCAAAAACAAAACGATTATTGTCCAAATGCCTTGAAAATTTACAAGTGTAAATAAAAAAATATTTAAAAAAAAAACGAGCTTTTAGTAGATGGCTACATCATCAGACCCTGGATAGTTATCATAAAGGATTAGAGTACTTGTCAAGACGAACCTAACGAGACCAAACTCGATGGGCCTACGTCGTTCTATTACAGAGTTCCGAAGCCATCTTCCAGTTCCATCATCTCATCAGCTCCATGCCCCAATAATCTTGCATTGTCATCCGATTTACATATAATTACTAGCTGATGCCCACGACATCGTCCACGTGGATTTAGTTTTTAAATTCCCTCGGGAACTCTTTGATTTTCCTATATAAAAAGTAGCCTATGTCACTCTCCAAGTCCCCATGCAAAAAATCAAGTCAATCCGTTGCTCTGTTACGGCGTGATTGAAGAACAAACCAACAAACATACACAATTTCGCATTTATAATATTAGTAAGGATTAATTCCATAGTAAGATAAGTATTCCATTTGGGTTAAAACTATCTCGCAATCTAACATCGTTCGAGATTTAGGTTGCCTAGCAATATAATAATACTCGTAATAACATCGTTCGAAATTTAGGCAACCTAGCAACCTAAATCCCGAACTAATCTAGCTACGAAGTTTGATCAAAATCGGTTCAGTAGTTTTCGAATTTATTCCGAACATACATCGTGACACGAGATTTTTATATGGACATGAACAATTTCAGCTCAATCGGAAACTGGGAAGTGGTTCTAATTCATCTTGCAAGATTTGACCTAAGCATACATTATAATACATTGCAATAATACTTTACAAGTTAAATAAAAGCTTGTAAAAATTAATATCCGTGATATGTATCTGAAAGTAAGTACAATAGAGCATTATATTATGTCACCCCATTTAACCCCGATATATATTATAATGGGCGCAGATAAACGAAAGAATAGCTTCTGAAGATTAATGTTTTATTAATCGCATCACGTGGGCGACGAAATGTAAAAATAACTCCATTTACGGGAAACACTTAAAAAGCAGAGACTTTTTTAAGGGATAAGCTTTTATTTAAAAAAATAGATCTCTCTCCGGTCGTGTCGGATTTCCGTCCCATCGGACTATGAGAGTGAGGGAATAGAGAGAACACCTGTGTTCGCGCACACTTGTGCACTATCTCACGCGCAAATGACTAATACCAAGTGGGGTATCATATTATGAAAGAACTTTACCTATACATTCTAAAACAGATTTATAATTATTTTTATACATAATAGTTTTTGATTAATCGTGCAAAATGTCGAAATAAATACCCCCCCTTTAAATACTTATTCGTAGCTTCCATAGAATAGCTTGAGCGTAGCAAAATATAATCTGCCTTGAGTAGGCCCACTTCTTGAACTTTCGTGCAGCGATGGTATGACTTTTGATCCCGTGGGCGATAGACCTAAATCACAATTTAGGTAATAAGCTGTTAAATTATCTAACCATACAATATTCTATCTGTACGTAAAAATGCAATGTTCAGTAACTTTATAAGAAAAATCTTCTACAGAAAACGAGGTACGATTGAAAATATTATTTATTTTCAAACGTACCTTTTTGTGTACACTGTACTATAGTTACAGCCAGCAACTAACGTAACAAGATAGAATTGTTACGTTTATGGTAATGGTAGAAGAGACGTGTAAAATTGTGTGTAGAGCTCCCTGTGGCAGCCTTTGTCCCAATATCGTTACTGAGGCCACGTTCACATGACATCTTTTTAAGTACATCGCATACGATATTCTATGAAATGCAAATACACTTCATCATTAGCAACCCATCAACGGCTCACTACTAAGCGCAGCTTTCCTCACAGAGAAGGGTTATAGGCCATAGCCCACCACGCTGGCCCAATGCAAATTGGCAGACTTTACACACCTTCGAGAACATTATGAAGAACTCTCAGATGTGCAGGCTACCTCAAGATGTTTTCCTTCACCGTTGAAGCAAGTGATATTTAATTGCTTATACGTACTTGACTCCGAAAAGTCAGAGTAGGACCCGGGATCTAACCTGCGACCCCCCGAATAGGAGACCACAGTCCTAAACAATAAGGCTATCACTACTTCTATGCAAATGCACTTAGTAAAGCCAAAATAAATTTGGGCAAAATTATCAGAGTTTTGCGGTCCTAACATAGGAGATTATTTATCTTCTTTACATAGAAGGTTATATTTAATTAATATTTATATTATTGTCTGTGATTGCTTAGAAAAGTAAGAGGTAATAACAAATTTTTCTTAAGCTATTTGATCAACATAATTATGCTGCGCGAAGAGTTGTTGCACTGCTTAGCTTGCGCTCAGGCTCCTGCCAAAACTGAATAAAAGAAGAGAAAAGAGGATTCAAGTTATGGAAATGAAAAATACGTGTGGAATCATCCAGCCACTTCTCTTGATCTTAAACAGACATTTAAATGATGTTTATGGCTTCTTAATCTGGAACACTTTTCTGTTATCTACTTATTTGTTCTATCTTCTAGATACAGTCATGCTTACCTACATGAGCTAAAAGCCAGTTACTGTATCTCCCCTGATGGTAGGTGACGATCAAGTTTGAGTTAGTAGCAGTCTGGGGACTATCGTAGTTTTCAAATCGTAATCAAACCCATACCCCCAATCTCTTTCTACACGCTATCGTGCCTCAACGCTAAATCGCTTGGCGCCACGTCTTTGAAGGTAGGGTGCTTACCACGAGCAAAGTCTCTCATCAGAGAAAACGATAAAAGAGCAACAGCAAGTTAAGTCGAATAGTTGTGGTGTAAACGTGACCTCTCTCTGGATTCTTTGTGTTCAAAGCTACACCATTGTATTTGTTCGATACACGGAAATTGGTGTTACAAACGTTCGATTCGCTTTTGTTTTATTTTCTCGAAATATTTGTCTTTGGCCGTTGTTGTCTTTTGAGAGTTTGGGATTAAGAATCAATAATGTGGTAGCTACCTGGACTAAAGAATTAGTTTGGTTTGGCCATCCAAAGGGCCAATGTTGACAGCATCTTGGGTACTGTGTGTTAATTTATTTAACTTAAAACCCTATGTTTATTCGGGGTATAAGGTAGCTTATCAAGTCCTCAACTATATACGTATACAAAAAATCACGTCCATCTGTTGCTCCGTTGCTGCGTGATTGAAAGACTAACCAAGCAATAAAACACACCTTTCGCATAAAATATTACTAAGGATTTAAATGGTTTGAAAAATGTAATTCTAGTTGAAGTGAAACTTCTTTAGGCGCATGAGGGTAAAATTTTTACAAATGTAACGTCACGCAAGTATGCAACGGAAACGGAAGTGTCGAAAAAGAGATTCGCCAAAGAAGTTTCACTTCTGACATGTGTACTTTGTACGCACGCACTTTTTTTTTTAGTTAGATATATATAAGAGTTACACATAAATAATATAAATCATACTATTCGTATCATAAATGCGAAAGTGTGTTTGCTGGTTTGTCCTTCAATCACGCCACAACAGAGCTACGGATCGACCTGATTTTTTGCATGGGTATAGTAGAGGACCTGGAGAGTGACATAGGCTACTTTTTATCCCGGAAAATCAAAGAGTTCCCGAGGGATTTTAAAACTTAAATCCACGCGGACGAAGCCGCGGGCATCAGCTAGTATCTATAATATAATAAAACTGTAACAGGTCCAATTCTGTACATTGAAGATATTTTGAAAATTTTTGTTTGAGGGCACTCTATAATCGATACTGAAGCCAAAACAATTTTTTTTTATTTTTTTGTCTGTCTGTCTGTCTGTCTGTCTGTCTGTCTGTATCTTGGCCGCGCATCACGCCGAAACTACTGGACGGATTTAAATGAAACTTGGCACGATTTAAGTTAATACTACGAGGTATAATATAGGATACTTTTTATCCCGAAATTCAGCACCGTTCCCTTGGGTGAGGGGATGAAAGTCAAAATGTGTATTTCGCTGTAATTCATTAAGGCGTATTCCGATTTAATCCATTCTTTTTTTGTTAGAAAGCAGGTTCTTTAGAGATTGTTCTGTAATTATTTCAAGGTCGTCAATTTCGTAGTTCAGAAATTATAGACATCACAATCTTCAGTATAGGTCCAAATAACTTGAACCCCGGAATCTACAGGATACTTTGAATGAACGGCTCATCTTAAGCTGGCATACGTAATTTATCGTATAATTATTAATGTAGGTGATGATAGCAGTGACGACAGTGAAAATAGTAGTATGGACGAATCTGATTAATTATGGCCTTTTGTGGCACCTTTTTTGGTATCTTTTGTATTCATATGTTTCTTGTGTGCATATAAAGTATGTATATTCATTTTCATTCAAATATTCAGTTCGTTCAAATAAATTAAATAAACATATACATTTTTGTTTTATTAAACCTATTTAATCAGGTACAAAAACAAAACTTAATTGTTTTTTGTTCGAGAATAAATTGACATTCCACATCACTATTGTAATGTGTCAAACCGGCCATCATAGCGTGCCGCTAGTGTAATAATTAATAAGTGATCATATTATTCAAATGTACTAAGGATTTAGGACTAATAAAAAACTTTGTTTTTCAGAGCAACACTTGAGTTTAATTCCTAGAAAATTTACAAATATCTTATAAAACGACTATTTTGTTTATGAAAATCAATTGAAAATGGAGAAACTTCGTTTCGAATTTACACTATTGCCTGGAAGTGATGGAAAGTCAAATGTGTTTTCTATAACCTCAATAGCCACGAGTGAGAATAAAGTGTACACAATTCCGGAAGAGTTACAAGCAGCTGGTCTTCATAAAGAAATAGCGAAAACAGCTGCTTTTACGAAAGTAAAAAATAGTTTGAAAAAACGGTACCAGACAAGAAAAGTATGGATAACAATGACAAAGGAACTCGAAAATACCTATATAGATGAGGATGGTAATTTACAATTCGGGGATCAATTTCTAGAAGAAATAAATCAAGACAAACTCAGTTCCCATCACCAAGAGATAGGGACTTTGGAAAAAATTTTTGAGAAGTTGGTAGAAAGTACACAGGCGAATAAAAGTCAGAGCTTAAAAAACATTGCAGAAAAGTTTGTGATTGAAAAATTTACAAGCAAAAATTCAAATGCAAAACAGTGGATTGACATTTTTGAAAAAGAGTGCTTTCGTTTCGATGTGACAACAGATGAAAAGAAAATTGAAATTCTTAGGTTGTTTATGGATAAAAGTTGTGTAGATTGGTATAGTTCTATGATTATAAAATTAACCATGAACTCAGAATGGTCAATGTGGAAAAAGAAATTCTGTGAGTCATTTGTTAACAAGGGATGGAACCCAGTCACATATGCACTAAAATTTAAATACAACGAAGGTTCATTGTTGGATTATGCTATGAGAAAAGAAAAACTTTTATTGGAGATGAGAAGAACAATTGACATGGGGACTTTGATTGATCTTATTGCAGCTGGTTTACCGGAATTCATTCTTAATAAGATTGATAGAGAAGCGATACAAGATACAGTGGATTTGTTCAATGAAGTGAGCAAGTATGAACATATGGTAAATAAAAAGAATTTTGTGATTAAGGGGAAATATGGAAATCCTCGAATTAATTCTAAAAATGAAGACAAAAGTCCATGCAAGATTTGTGAAAAATTAAATAAGGGCATTCGTTACCACCCGGAAATTACATGCTGGTTTAGAACAAAAGAGGATGATAAGTTAAAGAAAAACGTTATCAAACATGTAAATAACTCAGTGATAGAAGCAGAGTTAAATGAAACTGATAAAAAAAACGAATAGTAACACCATTAATAAATGTCAAACTACTATTGAATGATAAATCTTCTATAATATAATAAAACTGTAACAGGTCCAATTCTGTACATTGAAGATATTCTGAAAATTTTTGTTTGAGGGCACTCTATAATCGATACTGAAGCCAAAACAATTTTTTTTTAATTTTTTGTCTGTCTGTCTGTCTGTCTGTCTGTCTGTCTGTCTGTCTGTATCTTGGCCGCGCATCACGCCGAAACTACTGAACGGATTTAAATGAAACTTGGCACGATTTAAGTTAATACTACGAGGTATAATATAGGATACTTTTTATCCCGAAATTCAGCACGGTTCCCTTGGGAGAGGGGATGAAAGTCAAAATGTGTATTTCGCTGTAATTCATTAAGGCGTATTCCGATTTAATCCATTCTTTTTTTGTTAGAAAGCAGGTTCTTTAGAGATTGTCCTGTAATTATTTCAAGGTCGTCAATTTCGTAGTTCAGAAATTATAGACATCATGATCTTCAGTATAAGGTCCAAATAACTTGAACCCCGGAATCTACAAGATGCTTTGAATGAACGGCTCATCTTAAGCTGGCAAGTGTACTTTATCGTATATAGCCATCGTGGATATCCCTATAGTCAAACTACTCCAAAGGCGTCAGATTTTGCCAAACGATCATTATACCTACATACTACATAGTAGGTATGGATGTAATACATCGTATGGACTTAATGCTACAGTGTTTTCCTATGCAATTTAATATTCTAATCATACTAATATTATAAATGCGAAAGTGTGTTTGTTTATTGGTTTGTCCTTCAATCACGCCACAACAGAGCCACGGATCGACGTGATTTTTTGCATGGGTACTATAGTTGAGGACATAGGCTACTTTTTATCCCGGAAAATCAAAGTGTTCACGAGGGATTTTAAAAACTAAATCAACGCGGACGAAGTCGCGGGCATCAGCTAGTTACAAATAAATGGAATTTATGATTCCGGTTCAAACGTCTCTTTGATTAATTCGAAGTTATTGAAATTAAAAGGAAATGGAAATTGTTTGAATGAAGCTAACTTAGTAACAATTAATGGTGTTAAAAAAACAAGTGGTTTGACGACATTGAAAATAAAAATATTTGGATTGGAAAAAAATGTAGATGTATACATAATTGATGAACAAAATTTCAAATATGATTTTTTGATTGGATTAGACATGATAAAAATGTTTAAACTTATTCAAAATGAAGACTTATCGATAACACAGAAGCACTGTTCAAGTGATGAAAACCAGGAAATAGGATTTCCTAAAATAAACATAAACACGGAATTGGAAAATATAAAAAATAATAATACTACAATGGAAAACAAAATACATATTAACGAACATGTTAAAGAAGAAGATTTCCAATGCAGAATAGATCACTTAAATCAGAATCAAAAAGTTAAAATAGATACATTGATTTGCAAATATAAATCAGTTTTTGCAAAAGATAAATATGATGTTGGAACTGTTAATGGATATGAAGCAAGGATAGATTTACTGGTAGACAAATATTGTTGTAAAAGGCCTTATAGGTGCACTATAGACGACAAACAAGAAATAGAAAAACAAATAGCAAAATTACTGGATAATAAACTTATAGAGGAATCCTACAGCCCATTTGCTGCACCTGTTACATTAGCGTTTAAAAAAGATGAGAATAGAAAATCCAGGCTATGTATAGACTTCAGAGACTTGAATAAAATAGTAGTACCTCAAGCTCAACCATTTCCCTTAATTGAAGACCTACTAATAAAGACCAGAAATTGCAAATTCTTTTCAACATTAGACATAAATTCTGCATTCTGGTCTATTCCTTTACGAATAGAAGATAGGAAAAAAACTGGTTTCATAACACAAAATGGACATTTTCAATGGACATGCCTACCATTTGGACTGAAGACCTCCCCAGCTATTTTCCAGAGAATATTAAGTAATATATTGAGAAAGTATAACCTTACTGATTTCACTGTTAATTTTATTGATGATATATTCATTTATTCAAGAACGTTTGATGAGCACATTTGCCATTTAACACAGTTGTTAGAAGCGATCAAAACAGAAGGTTTCAGGTTAAAATTTACCAAATGCACATTTGCATCAGATTCAGTCAAATACCTGGGTCACATTTAATTCAGAATAATTCTGTAAAACCACTTAAAGATAACCTAATTTCAATTAAGGATTTTCCAGTTCCACAAACACAGAAGAATGTAAGACAATTTCTGGGAAAAATAAACTTTTACCATGAGTATATACCAAAAAGGGCAATAATACTTGAACCATTGCATAGTTTACTCAGGAAAAATCAAAAGTTTCATTGGTCAGATAGATGCCAAAAATCATTTGAAAGTATTAAAAACTTGCTATGCTCACAACCAGTTCTAGAAATATTTGATCAAGATTTACCAATCAATATATATACTGATGCTTCTTTGGAAGGTATTGGGGCCATTTTAAAACAAACACAGCCTGACGGAAGTTGCATATTTTTCAAAAAAACTAAATGAATCCCAAAAGAAAAAAAAGCTATATATTTAGAATGTCTAGCTATCAAGGAAGCAGTGAGATACTGGCAATACTGGTTAATAGGCAAATCATTTACAGTTTATTCAGACCACAAACCATTAGAAAACATGAATTTGAAATCTAGGACTGATGAAGAACTGGGTGATTTGACATATTATCTTTCGCAATATGATTTTAAAATAAAATATTCTCCTGGAAAACAGAACTTGGAGGCAGACTGCCTAAGCAGGAACCCAGTATTAGAATCTGATGAAAATACAGACGAACAATTGAAAGTCGTGAACTTAGTAAAACTTGAAGATATTTTAACAGATCAGAAAAACAATGAAGAAATACAAAACAATAAAAGCAAATTCATTGAAAAAAACAGTGTGTACTTAAAAAGAGTCAAGAAAAAAGTAAAGATAGTTCTGTCGGAACAATTTAGCATTAGACTAATGAAAAACATTCATGAAAATCTGGGCCATATTGGAATTGGACAAATGCAGAAGACGATTAGTCCATACTATGCTGCTAAAAATTTAGTGAAAAACATAAAAAAAATTGGTAGAAGCTGCGAAATTTGTATTAAAAATAAATCAAGAGGACAAACCAAATTTGGATTTATGTCTCACTTGGGCCCGGCCACAAAGCCTTTTGAAATAATGTCTATAGACACGATTGGAGGTTTCGGAGGTTCAAGGTCGACAAAAAAATACCTTCATCTCTTAGTAGATCATTTTACAAGATACGCATTTATTGTAACGTCAAAAACCCAGACTGCAGATGATTTTGTAAAACTGGTCAGGATCATATCAGACACGAAAAATATTGGCATGATTCTCACTGACCAATACCCAGGAATAAATTCAAGAGAATTCAAAAAATTTTTAAATGACAAACGAATACCCCTAGTCTTCACAGCAGTAAATGCTCCATTCTCAAATGGCTTAAATGAAAGGCTCAATCAAACATTAGTTAACAAAATCAGATGTAAAATAAATGAAAACGGTAAAAGAAAAGCATGGACATCAATAGCTCAAGAATGTATAAATATATATAATAACACTGTTCACTCAGTTACTGGTTTTACACCAAGATATCTTTTAAATGGCACGGATGTCAATATCTTACCAAACGAATTAATGCAAAGCTTGTGCGATATTGATTGGATAAGAGACAGGCAAACAGCACTAGAAAATACAATAAAATCGCATAACTACAACAAAATATTATTTGATAAAAATCGAAAATACCATGAATTTAATGTAGGAGACATGGTTTATGTGGAAAATGGAAATAAGTTAAACAGAAAAAAATTAGACGAACTAAGAATTGGACCCTTTAAAATTGTTGAAAAAATTTCTAACTCAATATATAGAATTGATACAGGACACAGAAAGACAGAATCTAATCTTTATCATATCACAAAAATTATCCCAGCATTCGATGTTGCCCAATGATTTCAGAGAAAATTATAAATTTTCTTCCTATGGGGGGGAGATATAAAGAAATAAAGGTGTTATTTCTTCAATTTGAATTTTGCCGCGCTTCGCATAGCTTCGCGCGCGTCATTGGCGGCCATGTTGTCTTTCTTAAGTCAGCATAAATTCTAATTGTCAACCTATTTATTACGTTTTCCCATATCGAAATAAATAAAGAATCCATTTATTATTAAGGAATAAACTTTATAGTCGTTTCTTTGTTTTTCAGGTAGGATGTGTTGTGATATTGTGTAATAATTAATAAGTGATCATATTATTCAAATGTACTAAGGATTTAGGACTAATAAAAAACTTTGTTTTTCAGAGCAACACTTGAGTTTAATTCCTAGAAAATTTACAAATATCTTATACGTATATAGCCATCGTGGATACTATTTTGTCAAAGTCAAACTACTCCAAAGGCGTCAGATTTTGCCAAACGATCATTATTCCTACATACTACATAGTAGGTATGGATGTAATACATCGTATGGACGTAATATTACAGTGTTTTCCTATGTAATTTAATATTCTAATCATATTTACTAATATTATAAATGCGAAAGTGTGTTTGTTTGTTGGTTTGACCTTCAATCACGCCGCAACAGAGCCACGAATCTACGTGATTTTTTGCATGGGTATAATTGAGGACCTGGAGAGTGACAAAGGCTACTTTTATCCCGGAAAATCAAAGTGTTCCCGAGGGATTTTAAAAACTAAATCCACGCGGACGAAGTCGCGGGCATCAGCTAGTAATATAATAATAATATGAACAGAGGCAGTTATAGCACAGGTTATAGCCTGTGAGGCAGTGATAGTGTAGTGTAGTGATAGGCCTAGTGGCTAGTACGGCGGTCCAGGTGGCTCGCAGGTTGAACCCGGGCACGCACCTCAGGCTTTTCTAAGTTATGTGCGTTTAAGAAATTAAATATCACAAGCTTCAACGGTGAAGGAAACATCGTGAGGAAACCTGCACACATGAGAGTTCTTCATAAATTTCTCAAAGGTGTGTGAAGCCAATTTGCACAAGCCAGTGCAGCGTGGTGGACTATGGCCAATTACCCTTCTCTGAGTAGTGAGCCGTTAATGGGTTGCTGATGATGATGACGATGAAAATATAATATGAACAGTAAAACGATCAGTAGCTAGGTAGTTAGATCATTCTCTCGTAGCACAGCCTTAATGCCATTTAGGTAATAGGATACATTGCTTTTGGTAACAATAATGTTCTACCTACAGTTCGAGCCATTTGTCTAATGTGCTCCATCGCAGCCCCCGGATTCACTCGCTTTAACACAGATTGATGAATATGGGTTTTAGATTATATTAGCTTTTGTCCACGATTTTATCCGCGATTTCGTCCGCTTGAAATTAGGTGTTTCTCCGTAATAAAAAGTAGCCCTGTGCTCGCTCCAGGTCCTCAACTAACACCATCATCATCAACATCGCTTCGACAGTAGATATCTACATATAAACGACAGGTCATTTAGGAGCTTTGATGGTAATTAGGTAATGGCTCATTAAATAAAGTTTAATTAATGTCTACGAGCGCAGCAGTAAGTTTGTAAAATACTGGTAAATTAAAGCCGTCAACTACAACAATTACTCAGTTCTATCTAGAACAAAATGTAAAGGGGTAGGATACTACTCAAAGACCAAAAAACTACCCTTTCCAACATACAATTTTATTATTTAGTATAGAACCCTTGACAACATAATGGATTTATATATTCAAGGCACGATTTCTATTATAGTAATGCCGAAAGCATATTTACGAAGCCAAATCTATTTGAAAAACTTTTAGGGAAAAATAGATTTGGGCACATTGGGTTAGCGTGTGTGTTGGTGTGTACCTACTTATTTAGTGTTAGTATGTTTGTTTGTTTGTTGGTTTGCCTTTCAATCACGTGGCAACGGAGCAACGTGACAGTTTGATTTGGTTTTTTTGCATGGATAAAGTTAAGGACCTGGACATAAGCTACTTTTTATCCTAAAAGGTTCCACTGGGATTTATAAAAACCTAATTCCACGCGATCGTCAAAAGCAAAAGCTCCCTTCAATTTAATAAAATCTACTACCCCTTCTGATTTTTAGACAAATTAAAAGCTTTCAATCATTACTTAGAGCGGCTTTGAGATAGGCACCTTCAGTTACAACGAATAGGTTTTCGAAAAACTTATGAATATGACTTATTCGAAAGCGAAGTTGTCTGGACGGTAAAGAAAAGCTTAATTCCTAATTTTTTGTAGAATAATCTCATCAACGGCTCACTACTGAGCGCAGGTCTCAGAGAAGTTTTAGGCCCACCACACTGGCCCAATGCGAATTGGCAGACTTCACACATCTTCGAGAACACTATGGAGAACTCTCAGATGTGCAGGTTTCCTCACGATGTTTTCCTTCACCGTTGAAGGAAGTAATATTTAATTACTCAAACGCACATAACTCCGAAAAAGTCAGAGGTGCGCTCTCGGCCGACCCGGGATCGAACCTGCGACCCTCCGAATAGGAGACCACAGTCCTAACCACTAGGCTATCTATATACTTAACTAGGGTTTATTGTCTTTTAATTCAGTTTCCTTATAAAGTAGATTTTTCTGTACTTAGAGTTTTATGCATCTCTCTTATGCTTGATCTATATACCTTGCTTTGACTTTAATCTGACTTGGACTGAGTCAAAACGAGATACAAAAAAATATGTATTATGTTTATAATATATATCATGGATATAAAATGTGTCTCGTTTTAATAGTAGGTAAGTAATACTATGTTTATCGTTTCAACTCTGTATGAGAGTGGGAGAGCGATCTTATTAGGAGAGTGAACGATTCAATTCTGTATTTCAATCCCAGGACGCGCCGATCTGATAGAGGATATAAAAAGAACATATAATTAGGATCTCAATCCGCTCTTTGACCGTCTCATATTTCAACTGAAATTATAATAATAAACAAGTCATGAGGGCAACATTTTACGTGTCGAATTGCTTTCCTTTGATCCGAACCACTTCGCTAAATACGTTTCCACTCTGAACCAATTTACATGTTCCAGTTACTGAAAGTTACGATGCTCGCCCATCTGAGAAATCCACTGGAAAAGGGAAAAGCACTAACGTCAAAGTTTGCTTATGGGTAAATGCAAACTTTGATCTTTCTGTTGTGTTTCTCTGTAGAGGCTACAATATAAGATAGGTACAAAAAGAATCATAAAACTAGATATTTTCTTTGGGTAATTTTTATATTATTTCATTCCAATGCTGTTTCCATAATTATTCTCGATGTTGAAGAATCTCTAATGAAATCTCCTTGAATATTTTACTAACATATTTTACATTAAAGCGCACGTAAAGGAATATTACGTATATTCAAACAAACCTCGATAATTGAAAGCTCTAAATAGCGAATATCTTTAATATTAATCTCCTACAAATTGTTGATATTCAACACGCTTGTGTGAACACGCTCGTTATCCGTCTATTGTTAATATCGTTAATGTATTCTTGACTTGAATGAATATTAATTAGTCTTTGTTTCTACACTTTATCTTAATTTAGGTCATTCGAAGCTTTTCAGCTTTACATTATGTACCTAGTCTCGTCAGAATTTAAGCATGCTAATATTTTTACTACTACTCAATGATACTAAATACGGAAAAATAAATTTTTGCGCTAACAGCATTTAAAAATGTTCGATAGAAATAATTATATGCATAAAAATTTAAATTTAAAGTTAAGTATGAAAGATAATTAATTTAAACATCTGAGAAAAGGTCATTGATTTGACATCGGCTTACTCTCTACTCTTTTTCTTACACACACACACTCTCTCTATTCCTCATTTCTGAGGGTCGTTACCCTTTTTCAATAACAAATTCTGTAAGCAAACACATTTTATACTCCGTATATTCCGTAAATAAGAAAATCTATATATAAATCTAATTTATAAAAAAAAAAGATACCGGCCGAATTGAGAACCTCCTCCTTTTTGGAAGTCGGTTAAAAACAAACTAAGGTCGAAACTATGAATGATAAATAAAATTAAGTTATCTGCTATGTTTTTTTTGCATTTTAATTCGGTACATTTTTGATGCAGAAATAGCAGGTAGGTGGGTTCTATTTTATTTATTCTATATCTAGAAGTAGTTTTGCTGCACGTTATTTCGAATTCCTGAACAACTCTCGCGTTCAGTTTTAAGAAACAAAACTCTTTGACTCGGGTGTGGCCAAGGTGTGGCATATTTAATTAAAATGTCATGTCCACAAGTCATGTCCCACTTTATCTGGCCCGGTGGCCAAAAGTGGAACTAATGAATTTTTGAATGAAACAATATTTGTTAGCAACACGAAATGTGATAGTAGCGACGCTGTCACCGGGCCAGATAAGTTTGCTGTCTTCTACCGTTTATGACTTGTTCATGGTAAAAATATAATTATTCCTACTTTTACTTCGTGTTTTGTTATAACGTTCGTGTTTAGTATACATATAACGGGAGTCGGTAACATTTAAAGTCTCCTCATGCGGATTTGAAAATTTTGTATTCCAATTGATGGTTAAACATTATGCGTGCGTTAATTTGAAAAGCCAAAGCAATGTTTTACCGTCATCGCGGATGTTTTTTTTAAAAGCGTTCAATAGAAAATTTCTTATTCTTTCAGAAAAAAATAACGCAAACGACTTTTTATGGCCGAAAGAGTCTTCCCTCTATCACATACTTGCGAGACTATTCCGGCCAAAAAAAGTAGATTGCGTAATTTTTCCTGAGTCTATCGAATACACTGCAAAAAATCAACATCCGCGATGACGGTAAACCATTTTAGAATTTTTGAAAAAAAAAATTTTTTTTTAATTGCTTTGGCTTTTCAAATTAACGCATACTGAGCTCATTATGAACGTATGATGTTTAACAATCAAATCGCATACAAAATTTTCGAATCCGCTATGAGGGGACTTTCAATGATACCGGCTCCCGGACCATTAGCAAAATGCTCGTGACATCTGTTAAGTTTCTGGAAGTAAACATTCAGAGATTGTGAGTCAATAGAATTACAATGACTGTCAGAATCTGTGAGGTCAAGCAGAGTATCAGATAAATCTTGATAAAATATAATAAAATCAACTAAACTACATAAATATGTTTCATACTCGAAGTCTTAACTTTTACGAGCCGATTAGTTTCAGCGAAGCTCTAAACTTGAACTGTGTTAGCGCACTCCAAAGCGACAACGCCGTCGTAAAGAACGTACCTAATTTCTCACTATTTTCGCTATTATTCGTTATTAGGCGAGGGACACATTTATTTCGCGACGATTAAAGTCTCCATTGAAATAGTTTCGCGAAAATAATAATATCATTTTCAATAGAACACGTATCTAGTAATTTCTCAACTGAAAGGCCGTCATTAACTTACTCGTTATTACATTGTATTCAACTCATGTTCCAAGATTACAAAATATCGTCGCGAAGATAATCGCGTTATATTGGCTAAGAAAGCCAATAAATCTGGCATAGCTAGATAGATATCATAGATTATCCCCGACACAAAGAAATAAGGTTCCATTAACACTCCCTTGATCTAAAATACAAGTCAATCTTTACAAGTCATTCTTACAATCTTTGCGATCCTTCCTTCGCAAATCATATTGTAAATTTAATATCTATATTTTACTATTGTGTGTTGTAAAAATCAAAACTATCCAAAGGTAAAAGTCATCCATCATCCATCACATATAATACTAGCTGATGCCCGTGACTTTGTCCGCGTCCCGCGACTTCGTCCGCGTCCCGCGGGAACTCTTTTATTTTCCGGGATGTCTATGTCACCCTCCAGGTTCTCAAGTATACCTATCCAAAAAATCACGTCAATCCGTAGTTTTGTTGCAGCGTGATTGTCGGACACACCAACAAACAAACACACTTTCGCATTTATAATAGGTATTAGTAAGGAAGAATTAATACTACGATAATAAAGGTGCTCTAATTAAATTTTAGAACACAAAAGCTACTATTGTGAATTAAATATGATACTTAGATATATTCCCTCGGTAACTTTTTGTAGAGAATAATGAGTACTTTAATCATGTTGTACATAATTTTTATGTATCATCAATAGTTTTCTCAGCACACGCCTAATAATGCATTTTATAGGCAAAATTTTGCTACTTTGGGTTACATTATTACAATTTTTTTAAGGATCTCTAATTTTATGAAAATAAAATATAGCCTTTGCTACTTCCTGATTTAACTTAGCTTTCTATTGGTGAAAAAAATGGTTAAAATCGGCCCAGTAGTTACAGAGCCTATTCGGTACAAACAAACAAACTAACTAACAAAAAATCTTTCCTCTTTATAATATTAGTATAGAGTATAGATAATTATGTATGTAGGTCATGTAAGAACGACACACGAGCCCTGTAAGAAGACACAGGGTCACTCAGCGGGCGATGGAGAGAGCTATGCTTGGTATTTTTCATAGTAGGTACCTACACCATCAAGAACAAATCAAAAAGGAGATCCGTAAGAAACCAAAGTTACCGACATAGCTAATTGAGTCGAGAAGTTGAAATCGCTATGTTAACAGACACCCCTCTTACTGCGTCGGGGTTTAATAATGCTATTTAAAATTTGGATATGTCCTTTTTAGGGTTCCGTACCCAAAGGGTACCAACGGAACCCTATTACTAAGCCTACGCTGTCCGTCCTTCCGTCCGTCCGTCCGTCTGTCAGCGGGCTGTATCTCGTAAACCGTAATAGATAGACAGATGAAATTTTCACATATTATGTATTTCTATTGCCGCTATAACAACAAATAATAAAAATTAAATTAAATTAAAAAAAATAAATTAAAATATTTCCATGGGTACATGGAAATATTTTAATTTTTTTTTTTTAACGGAACCCTAAAAGAGCGAGGCCCGACTCGCACTTGGCCGATTTTTATTTAGATGTAACCTGTACATATACACCGATGGATGTAACCATTTCACTACATTGTATGCAGAAGGCATTCAAGCTTTTTTCTTTTCCGAACATTTTTCTCGGAGAATTAGCAGTGCTAACCCTTACCGAGAAGTGACCGTAATATTCTGTGCACAGTACCTGAATAAGAGGACCGTAATTAAATTCCTCCATGATAAACAAGTTTCTTGACTACGACTTTGTCACTTTGTTCTACTCTCTAGAGAATTGTTTAGTTTGATGCAGGAGAAGTTCAGTGAGGATGAATAGGTAAGAATTTATATTAATATACAGGGTTCATTTTAATTCACCAACAATCTCCCACATGTAACTTCTGTGCATAATACTGAACAACATTTGTTCAACGATTTTGCACATAACTCCATTAATTTCACCAAAAAAATCTAAGTTTTTGTTGAAGAGTCTGTCATTTTTTTAACTCTGGTCATTTTATGTAATGTCTCTTCCACACCTGCGTGAAGCGTTGACTACTAAGTTACTAACCGCGCAACAGTTAACGCCTGAAGTTATCGCTTCGTATTTACAAATGCTTTGTGATGTGTATTACTAACATCAGGCTGAGCTATCGTCTGCAAGTCCATAATTTCGCGTTTATCGCAAACTCCAAAAAGGCTTTCCGCAGCGACAGACGTAAGTATCGGACAAGCATTAAGTACCGAATATCGAGTGACGGCGCGTCAAATACGCCACCCTTCCCTTTGACACGCGTCGCATAGAGTTTTTAAAATTTTAGAACAGAAATTTAAATATTATAAATTTTTGTATGAAAAAGAAACTTTTTTATTTTTAGGAATTTTAAAAAGTCGTGGAACAAAAGTTATTTACTTTGATGCATAGAAATTGCCTGTAGAAGATTGTTGAATGTTGACATTTTAAAATTAACTCTGTATAAGTTGTATTTCTTTACCGTGTAATTAACTTATTGTAAACTTTTCGTATTATTATTTTACTATTAAAGCACTTACCTAATTTATTTTAAACTTGCTGATGCCACGACTTCATCTGCTTGAATTACGTTTTTTAAATCCCTCGGGAACTCTTTAATTTTCCGGGATAAAATGTAACCTACGTGTTAATCCTGGGTATCTATCTATAGGTATGGGTTAATATGGGAGGCTATATCGTGAAGGAATAGCAAATATCTATCCATCCATCCATCCATCTTCACAAACTTTTGCATTTTTAATAAGTAGGAAGGAAGGATAGGATAGGAAGGCTATAATATTAGTAGGAAGTAGGATAGGATTTCACAGTTAACTTTGCTGGAGCGAGGAGGGTTTTGGACGCTTAGGCGACGTGTTTTTGGCACAGTGGTGAGCGTTGTGATCTTATAAGCGAGCGGTCTCAGGTTTGAGTCCCGGTAGGAGCAATTTTGGAATTTATTATTTCTCAATTTTTTCTGGTCTCGTCTTGTGGAAAGTTTTGGATGCGGCTAGTTATCCTTCGGAGACGGTGCCGTCTAGAGATTTGCGTACAAAGGCTTGCAGTAACCGATAGGGGTATGGGTTCAATTAAAAATGCCGTAATATGAAGATTTGAATTATAATATGATGCTTTTAATCCGATAACGGCAGTTTTTAGACACAAGTGATCTCAGATTTAACTCCCACTAAATCGACACTCTTCACAGAGTATTGTTTAACTGTTGATGTGTTGCAAGTTTTTGTAACTACTTGTTGATAATAAAGGTTTTTTACCTTTATTCGTGGATTAAAAGTTAAGCTCGGCGAAGGTGAATTGTTTTGTAACCGACTTCAAAAAATACAAAAAGAGGAGGTTCTCAATTCAACGCGTTTTGTTTTTGGTCGATGTTACTCCATATCTCCCTCAAATCTTAACCGATTTCAATAATTTTTTTTTATTTGAAAGGTCTTATCTGCAGGTAGGTCCCATTTAAATGTGGTAAAGATCTGCTGAATATCTTCGGAGATGGAGGACGGAACTCCTCAATGAATGAGAGGAAATGTGTAGACTTTTAACCATGCCTAGTACATAACATGCATACATCAAATTTAAATCTTTGGCATACATAAGCTAATTTTCTATTTATTATCATCTTATTTTTACAAGCTTTTATTTAACTTGCAATGTATGTTTAGGTCAACTCTTGCAAGGTGTATTAGAACCATTCCCGTTTTCCGATTGAGCTGAAAATGTGCATGTACATGTAAATCAGATTACAATGCAATATTATTGTAACATGGAGCTGATCTGATGATGGAGGCGGAAGATGGCTATGCGAATTCTGTAGTAAAACGATGTAACACCATGTAGTTCGGGCTCGTTTGATTCGTCTTAAGAAGTACTCTGGTCCTAGATAATATCCAGGGTGTGATGATGAAGCTGAACGGTGGTTATGAACACTCTGTAATGAAACTACGTAACCATATTTTATTTTGAGCTCGTTTCATTCGTATTGATAAGTAGTCTTAAATGATATCCATGGAATGGCTCTGATGATGGAGGGTAAACTGCAGCCAGGATATGCAACACCCTAGTACAGTCTTTAAAAATAATCGCAGATATGTCGTGTTAGGATTCGTATTGATCAATGAATAGAAATAAATCGCTCGCGATCAGAAAATGTGTAGATTTATCCTATGAACCTACACTAAAAAGCTTGAAATAATCGACCGAGCGAAGCGAAGGTCTTTGAGTTAACTAGGGCGATTTGCACTTGTCCGTCCGTCCGTCCGTCCGTCCGTCCGTCTGTCAGAGCCTTATAACTTTTGAATTACTGAACGTAATTACTTCAAATTTAGATATAATATGTAAACCGATGGCCTCCAGCCGAAAATGGCTTAAAAAGTTATAAAAATCTTTATTTCAGGGGGGCTCTCATAGAAGCGAATGCGAAGTAAAAAAAAAAAAATCGCGTTACATAAAATTGTTACGTATCATTTTAAAGATAATTTTGAACTGAGTACAAAAATATTTTTTTTTTAATTTTTCCCTTAAAATTGACGAAATGGGGGGCTTTCAAAGTGGCGATTTTATACGCTCGCTTGAAGACGCTCTCTAGAAAAATCCGCTATGGATTTTCAAACTGATTTTATGTTTTTAGGTCACTTATATCCTGTACTTGAACAACAAATACTAAAATTATATGAATATTATAAAGAAACGAGATTATTTAATTTTTAATGGGCGTCAGTAATTCATATAGCATCAACATAGCTTCACAATAATGCTAATAGATGGCGCAGTCAGTAACTATTCCCATGGAACTACGAGTTAAATTCAATGTTTGATAAATAATTCAATGTTTTCACTAACGTTCGCTAACCTTTACGGGCTACCTATAAGTTAGGTGATTGATGTTTTCTGTCAACTTATTTATCACGATCCTGTACGGGACACCTAAAAGGATATTGGGACGGATGTTAGGACTTAGGATTGTATTTAGGAGCTACCTACGTTAAGAGACTCCTACTTAGGGGATGATTTAGGTATGTTTGGTGAAAACGGGCATAATAATAATGTCAGTTTTGGTTATCATGTATCGATTGAATGAATAATCATGGGATACCGTTACCGCGAGGTCTCAGTTCGGGGCGAACCACTAGTATATAAAAATTCTTTTAAAAAAACCGACTTCAAACGCCACTGAAAAGTATAATTTGATTTCAGTTTGTACACATATGTTGAAGTCGGGCGGGCCTTAATAGAACTATGAAACTGCAACGCTCGCCCGAATTCAACGTACCTGTACCAAGTACTTATATTCTCTGCCTGGACCTACAAACTAAAATTTTGGCTAGCATGGCGCATTCGTTTCATCGTTTCATCGTTTCTATTTAGGCCCGCCCGACTTCAACATATGTGTACAAACTGAAATTATTTTATACTTTTCAGTGGCGTTTGAAGTCGGCTTTTTTTTAAAGAATTTTTATATATTATTTTACGTTATACATTTGAATTCCTCCGTCAAAAATCGACTCAGGTCGGTGAAAGTTTGCTGTAGCCTGTAACCTACTTACTATGAGATATGGAACTGTTATTGCGTGAACGAAAACAAAATAAAATGTCTTGTATTCTATATTTGCCGACGTTGAAGTTATATGTATATACCCCCAACGTAAATTAAAATCTTGAGAAAAGGCCAGCCCAACACTTTTTTAGTTCCTAGATTGTTTTGGTTCAATTTAAATAACACGATAAATAAAAACCATTTTATATTTAATTAGCCCATAATAAATTACCATTGAAGATATCGTCTCGAAAAGTCTTCTAAGTCTTTGTCGCCCTGACTCATTTTTTTCTTGTCCTTATTTTTTTCATTAATTGTATTTCTGGTGGCTTTTTTCTTTTTGGGTTTACGTGTACTTGTGATCTGTTGGACTCCTTGACCGCCAAACTCGGTTCGAATTTTCCAAGGAAATGCTAGATTGTCAATCCCGTGATCTTTCAGCTCACGTATCTCATACTGGTTCCATACAAAACAGCAGACGTTATGTCTATTCTTACAGCCGGGGATTTGCGCAAGTTGTCTGTATCCAGGGCATAGTTTGTGGTTGATACAAATTCCTCCACGTTGCCAGCACTGAGTAGTTAGCATGGATCCTGCAAAATAGGATAAATCAACGTTAGATGGTTTGTAATGGGCTAGTGGCAAGAGTTGAGGGACTTGACAGTTTACGCTGCCCTGACTGATTTCAGGGCAGAGTAAAATCAGTCAGTCCAAGTAATATGACTTGGAGTTACAGCAATAGGTCAAGTTCAAGTACAAGAGACGTACAATATTTAAGTGTGAAAAAGAAAGATGGAAGAAAAATACTGGACCAATCTTCTTCTTCTTTACCAACTGAAAGACGTCCATAGCTGGGTAAAAGTCTCTTCAACAGGCCTCGTTCTTGCACCGCTTATATCCAGAGGCTCCTTCCGACTCGTCCGATGTCGTCGCTCTACCAAGTATGGGGTCTGGCAACATTGCTTTTTGCCTCCATTGGCTCTGGCACCTTGGGACCACAACGACTATATTCGAGCTATGTGCCCTGCCTAGTTCCACGAAAATGTCGCAAAACAGACGGACAACGCCCAATTGGGGAAGAATTAAAATAAGCGAAGATGATGATATGGAAGAAAGTATTGTTTTTCAATAAAACTTAGTCCATCCATGTAACACGTTTTACTGGCAGATTAATTACATTCATACATCCGCGACGAAATCTGACACGCATCAATCAATTATTATTATAGGGGTCTGGCAAAATGCGGCAATTTGCTGTGAAATATGTACAATACGGATGGATATGAGGGCTTCTAAAATATTAATGTCTTCCCATATATCGCTACCTTACTCAGAATATAATGTACGATATGATTTCCTTTTATGATTAGGTACTTCTATCAAATGTTATGAGGAAAAGATCATTACGCAATGTAAAACTGGTAGGTAGTAATCGAGATATTTTGAGTGTTATATATTTATACTGTTATAAAGTTAACATACAAGAATGGCTGATTAAAACAAGTAAAAGAAAGAAGAAGAAGATTACTCTTGGTAATATTAAAATTGCTGAAGTTTGTTTGTTTGTAGGATTTGTGTCTATAGTACCAACGCGACGCTTAAAACAGTATTATGTTTCAATTTTGTATAACTGTAAGGTTCTCATTATATGATATCTCAAAAGAAAATTGAAATGCGTTGGTAGTTTATGCCCTGGAGAAAGATAAGCTACATATTATTCTGGAAAAACGAAGGATTTTCTCGGAAATAAAACCCAACTCCAAGCGGACAAAGTCGTGGGTATAACCTAGCGTAAATATAAACGTAACTATCTTTTTATAGCTAATTACAATAACCTATTTTATAGATTGACTGCTTCAGACACCTGCAGACTGTGGACGGACAGATCTACGGTTAAAAAAGGTTTGAAAAATCCTTAGGAGTGAAGTTAGATATATAATAATATCAAAATAGATAAGAAGTGAAGTTAATTAAGATAATACAAAAGGAACTCACGGCGAGACGGTTTAAGCGAACCCAGAACGCTGTGATAAGCGAAAAGCTGCGCTCGAAGATCCTCATACTCCTCGTCCAATGGGAGATCTAGGTTAGCGTCATTTCTCAAAGAAGATATTAATCCCTCCCCGAAGTCGCTGGCGGAATTTTCATCTTTCGCAAAAGATACGTACGACGTACAAGTTATTATTAGAAGCTGAATTTGCATTGTACCAACATGGCAGTGTGGCTTGTATCAAAATCAATAATTCCATATCAATTTTATATCCAGCTCGTTACCCATATATTTTTATTGAAAATGCATAAATTCCAATGATAGCAATGCAATATTGGAAGCCGGGACGTGTATTGGCAACTATGCGTTTATATAAATGGCTAGAATGTTTTATTTGCAATGTTTATGTGAGATAATACCTTATAAAAGTGGTAGAAATTTAATTTTTTACATTTACATTAATTTATTCAATGCCGATTTCACCAACGTCGAGTGACGCTTAACCTACTCGTAGTTCTGACAGTTTTTGTATTAATAATCTGCCAAAATATATTACGCTCGATTAAGACATTTTACGTTGGTGAAATCGGTCATAAGTATAAAAATACGTTGTATCTCCAGTAATTACTATGAGTTACATCGAGCTCCAAAATAATCGTAAAATATCATGATCATTTTTATAACTCAGCCGTTGTTGTTATTATGTTGACAGCAACCTGTTTGTGCCGTCTGCACTCTGCTTGCCTGAGATTATGCGTCCACCTAGAGGGAAATTCTCTTCTATGTGTATCTGTTATTCGAGCAGAGTTTCCTGTCCATTGCACTTAGGTACAATAAATATACACATAATATTACACTCGTATTATACGCAATGAATACTCACAATTTTTTAAACGATATTACAAGCTATATCACAATAACGTATATCAGAAGATTTTGTACTGCATGTAACTCTAACATTCAATGGTTTCCAATGTTACGGCGGTCCTTGTGAATTATTGAGCCAGTGATATCAATGGGTTCGAATGTATGCCGAGCGGACGTCATAGCCTTTTTTATAAGCACTCGAATATTCAAATTGATTCAAAGTTTTTGCGCAGTGAAAACTATTATTACTATATTACATACTAAATGACCCACCCCGGCTTCGCACGGTTAGGCTACAAAACAAACACAATGCTACAAATATCTGGGGCCTGGAGGTTAAGGATAGTCTGTTTGTAATTGATGCATATGGCTAAGACCCTCATATAATAGGTATATGGCATACCATACGCAAGTCATTAGATAGCTATCGAATATAATATTATTATGTATGCATATTATATTATGCGAGTGACTTGCGTGAAGATCCGTGAAGAGTTATGTCCTCTACCTACGATAATATTTATCAGATCTTCCTTCATGCCTGATCACTTTTAAATAAAAAAAGTATTATTAAAATCGGTTCAACTTTGACAAAGATATGAAATAAAATCGATAAAAACTTTGATCCCCTATAATCTCAATCAGTCTCGTATAATCCACCAGCCCTTGCCTACTGTCCAGTATTCGGTCGTCAAAGAGTTGATATTGAATGAATGAATGTGTGCTACTTAACACAGCATTATAATAAAAGTTAACGTTAGAAGATGTAATGGCAATGCAAGTAAAATTAACGTACATTATTATAACGAAACTTCGTATAAAAGGTAATCCGAATAATAGTCCAGTCATTATAGTAAGTTCACCTCGGAATTCGAGATACCCAGCTGTAAGTCTGTAAATACTTGTATATTGACACCCTAAAAGTTGTCTCAAAACCTACATACGGTAGGGTGTGCGCAACTATTAAATTTCAAGGTCAAAGGTCACAAAAATCGGTCTTTTGCGCTTTTTTTGTAAATATCTCATTTCCTATGGGTTTTTTTCTATTTGTATTTATTATCAATATTGTAGAATACAAAATTCTCTACAAATTTTGTTAAAAATTTTTTTTATACGGTGAACCGTTTTCGAGATAGAGGGCGGAGAGCGCGAGGTCACAGCATCACTTCAGGTCAACCGGTGCCTCCGGTCGAAAACGCGCCATATATAGTTGATGAACTATCGATAAATCAACGATTATAAATATTTGTCAATGTTTATTAACTATCATTACGAATCGTCTCGCTCGTAGGTTTGACGACTTCCAGCCTCCCGAACAAGCCGGATTCCGAAAAGGCTTTGGTACCATAGATCACATTCATACGCTGCGGCAGGTTATACAAAAGACAGAAGAGTATAACCAGCCACTTTGCTTAGCGTTTGTGGACTATGAGAAAGCCTTTGATTCAGTGGAAACTTGGGCTGTATTGCGGTCGCTGCAGAGATGCCGGATTGACTACCGGTATATCCAAGTGTTGAAGTGCTTGTACGAAAACGCCACTATGTCAGTACGTATACAGGACCAGACTACGAGACCAATCCACTTGCAGCGTGGAGTGCGACAGGGAGATGTAATCTCCCCGAAGCTATTTACCGCTGCGTTGGAGGACGTCTTTAAGCTTCTGGATTGGAACGGACTTGGCATCAACATAAACGGCGAGTACATCACTCACCTGCGATTTGCCGATGACATAGTAGTCATGGCAGAGACTCTGAGAGACCTCAATACAATGCTCAATGATCTCAGCAGGGTTTCTCAACAGGTGGGCCTGAAAATGAACATGAGCAAGACGAAAATCATGTCCAATGCTCATGCTCCGCTCCACCCAGTAATCGTTGAGAACTCTGCGCTCGAAATTGTGGACGAGTATATATACCTGGGACACACAGTCCAGCTAGGTAGGTCCAATTTCGAGAAAGAGATCAACCGCCGAATCCAACTCGGCTGGGCAGCGTTCGGGAAGCTCCGAGATGTCTTCTCGTCCAAAATACCTCAGTGCCTGAAGACTAAAGTCTTCGAACAGTGCGTGTTGCCAGTGATGACTTATGGATCCGAGACATGGTCGCTAACTGTGGGCCTCATAAGAAGGCTCAGAGTCACTCAGCGAGCGATGGAGAGAGCTATGCTTGGGGTATCCCTGCGAGATCAAATCAGAAATGAAGAGATCCGCAGGAGAACTAAAGTCACCGACATAGCTCAGCGAGTCGCGAAACTGAAGTGGAAATGGGCGGGGCACATAGTTCGAAGAGCTGATGGTCGTTGGGGTCCCAAGGTGTTGGAGTGGCGACCCCGCACCGGTAAACGCAGTGTTGGCAGACCCCCCCACTAGGTGGACCGACGACATCAAACGAGTCGCAGGGAGCCGCTGGATTCAGGCGGCGCAAGACCGAGGCCTGTGGAGGTCCATGCAGGAGACCTATGTCCAGCAGTGGACATCTAAAGGTTGATAATGATGAATGATGATTAACTATTATATTATATTTTATCATTTTTTTCCTAACCTATCCACTTTTTATTCAGTATTAATTTATTTAACAACACTTTGCCCATGTAATTGCAGAATTGTTAATAAAAATATAGGAATTATATTTGAATTTTAACCTAATTAATATTAATAACTTCTTACATGAATAAATTATGAATTAATCTTTTTATTAAAAAATATCATTCAATACATTTATTTTTATTAAAAGTAAAAAAATGGAATAAAGGGTACAAAAACTACAATACAAACACTACAAAATATAATTTTAATCATCTTCTTCCTCTTCATCGTCGTCTTCCGGCTGCTGGTAAATTTCAAACTGGTCTTCATTATCGTCTTCAACGATATTTGTCTCAAATTCTTCCATGATTTCACAGTTGCAGTTGCAGAAAATTGTATTTATCAAATCTTCTGGAGCAGGTGGTAAAATTGTCATGATAGGCTCCAGAAAATCGTTTCGCACTGCCCAACCCCATACCTGGGGTTCCAAATCATGCCCTAACCAAGTTTGAACTTGATAATATACACGTTTGAAATGTTGATGAGCAGCTGCACTTGTTGGTGGAATATTTGAAAGCTGCACAGGTTTATTAAGTTTTGTAGACTTGACGTAATGCATATAACGAAGATGATCGAGACTTTTCACAGATTTCGGAGCATTATAGACATTATATACAGTATATAGTAGTAGTACATACAGTACCCGGCGATATATATTGCACATCAATGCAATATATATCGCCGGGTACTGTAACTATACCATAAAATTGAACATCTGTCCCTACTGGCTATAAATAGAAAGGTCCGTAGTGTATAATAGGGGCCCGTATGATTCCCAGGTATAATTTTTGACGTAGTGGAAGGATTTTATTTACAGATTTTAAAGAAGATGCACTTAATTATTTTCTATTTAAAATGTCATTAGTGTAAATGGGAATATAATTATATTATGATTTAAGTTTTACCCTTAATTATTTTTTAATTTTAGGAAACGGTTATCAGTATTATTGAATATATATATAGATTTAATGCATGAAGAAAATGATAAAATATAATATCATAGTTATTAAAAATTGACAAATATTTATAATCATTGATTTATCGATAGTTCATCAACTATATATGGTGCGTTTTCGACCGGAGGCACCGGTTGACCTGAAGTGATGCTGTGACCTCGCGCTCTCCGCCCTCTGTCTCGAAAACGGTTCACCGTATAAAAAAAAATTTTTTTACAAAATTTGTAGAGAATTTTGTATTCTACAATATTGATAATAAATACAAATAGCAAAAAACCCATAGGAAATGAGATATTTACAAAAAAAGCGTAAAAAACCGATTTTTGTGACCTTTGACCTTGAAATTTAATAGTTGCGCACACCCTACCATATGTAGGTTTTAAGACCACTTTTAGGGTGTCAATATACAAGTATTTACAGACTTACAGCTGGGTATCTCGAATTCCGAGATTCTTACCAAATTTAAGCTTAAATGACTGGACTATAAAGGTAGCCTGATAAATAAAAGGTTGCAAAAATTATTAACCTTCGGTAAAAGTTTAACTGAAACAACAGCCATTTGTGTCTCTTTGACCTGTCAAAAGGGTTAAGGAGATTTATTCTACAATAGCTTAATGGTTAGTTTCTCTATGTATAAAAAATGTCTCAAACCGTTAATCTTTTATGTTAACCGTCGAATGGACATCGTTTTATTTTTCAACAATTGTTATTCTAATGTTGATGTGAATAACTATGACTATAAACGTACATTACTTCCATTACTTCTTATGTTAATACTATTAGTACTACTGGTACTATTCATGCCCGCATGAAGTCTCCTGGTCTTGATGAGAAAGCATATATTCTATGACGTGACACGTCTATCGATTGAAATCTTTTGAAATATATGAGTACTGGAATGTAAAAAGTAAGTATATGTATATTTTTATCTTTTTGAGTTTGTAGAGTCTCTGGATGTGAATACAAGACGTATCCGTTTTCTTTAACTTTTAAGATTTAACTTAATGTCAATCATCAACCGAGCCACCAACGTCAAGTGATGTTTAACTGAGGAATGGCTATCTGTTTGTCAGTTTTTGTATTGCAAATCTGCCAAAATATGAAAACGTCAGATAAAACTTATTTTACGTTGGTGAAATCGGCCCTTGGCATATCATCGGTTAAATGAAAACGACACAGTGTTCTAAGAACGGCACTGCAAGAAAATTCATGCATAACAATTTGAATGAAGGACTTTTATGCCAAATTACATTATGTAATGTATGTATGGACTGTAAACCATGCTGAGAGTTGGAAGTTTTAATTCATGCCGTTAAAAAAAAACGATTTAGCAGAAACGAGAACGCTTATAATATTTATTGTTTTAGCAAAATCTTTGCTAATTGTGCCGAGCCAATTCTGACAAGCGATTGCGCTACGAAGATTAATTATACTGCTATCGAACAACGGCATGGTGTGAAATCAACATGGATTAAGACATAGGAAATATAGGTTATTAGCAACCCATCAGAGCTGAGTTCACCACGCTGGCCCAATGCAAATTGGTAGACCTCACACACCTTTGAGAAAATTATGGAGAACTCTCAGGGGTGCAGGTTTTCTCACGATGTTTTCTTTCACACGTTGAAGCAAATGTTATTTAATTGTTAAACGTTCAACTCCGAAAAGACAGAGGTGCCAGGGATCGAACCCCCGAATAAGAGACCGCAGAAATCCTAATCAATAGGCTATCACTGCTCATTACCTATATCTAACTGTTTGGGGTAAATAATAATTAATCAGGAGTTTACCATATTAAAAGTCTTGATTTTTCTAATAAAAGTATAACAGCTACATTGTAGTAACAAAATGCGCAGCTAAAACATATTTTAGAATACCTTGTACCCTAAATCTGTTGGCTTATGCCCAGAAAGCGTAATATTTTACAGCAGTCACTGACAGACACCATTTTCGCTAAAACCCAGGGTTTCGGGGTTGGGGTAAATTTAGTTAATACATTCAAGTATTTGGTGGCGATATTCTAAAGTCCTCATAAAAAAACTTCTGTTGCGCTGAAAAATTAATTGTAAAATCGAGATCGTAAGTATGAAGGTACCTTTAGTTAAGTAGGACAAGAACAAAAGAATTAATTAAAATCACTTTTTTTAAATTCATTTACTTATAATTAAAAATTATTTCTTTCTCTTTTGTTTTACCTATGCACGGTTGTGAAATTCAACAGTTTTTTTCCTTGCGCTTGTTTGTTTTAGGCAAAAAAAAAAACGCGAAAATTTTTAAATGAAACTCGAAATAAATTGCAGTAGTTTGAGTCGCACAATTCGCAGCGGTGTCGGCTATGATTAAAAAAGTTATCAACTTCGTAGCAACTTTTATATTGTCACGTCCAAGGTTGCATTTTTTATGTCGAAGGCTTTTTATTGTTTGGGAAATGGTTATGGCGATCTTTGTGCGCGAAATTAATGAATTCTACAAAACCATACTAAAAACTCATTAAAGAGTAGGTAAACCTAATTTAGAGTGTAGTACCAACTTAATTTTCGAAACCTTTTTAATTATCACCTATAAATCGACAGTAGAAGAATCTAAGATCTTTTTAGGACTTGCTGATGCCCGCGACTTCGTCCGCGTGGATTAAGTTTTTAAATCATTTATTTCATATAGGATTTGATTTGATATTCCGGGATAAAAAGTAGCTAAGAGGTCATTTTCATGGTCCTCAACTGTACCCATGCAAAAAATCACGTCGATTCTGTTTCAGCGTGATTGAAGGACAAACCAACAAACAAACACACTTTTGTATTTATAAATATATTAGTAAGATTATGATTATGATGAATTCGAGTGGTCATTTGGTGTTATTCCGCCTTTTGATCAAAACCGATACTGTCTGTTGAACTGCAAAGAACCTTGTTTTATGTTACAGAATGAAATATATCGGAAAATGAGACCAACCTAACTTTATTTTCATTTAAAAATATGTGCGGTTCCAGTATCGGTTGTGTAAACTATAGGAAACGGATATTCTTTTTCGGATTTATGTGCCACATTGGCAGGAGAAACGCCGCGTATTTATGAGAACCTTTATTTATCCGTGTACGGCAAAATTAAAATGAATGTAACATGCACAACATATTGTCATATATTTATTTACATAATATGTTACTGTAGCCCCTTAAACTGCCGACTCAATTTCGATGAATGAGATGTCAAACGATTCGTTATTTTATGACCGCTACATTTTATACGAATAAAATCAATATAATGGGGTTTTTAAACTTTTAACAGAATAAGGCAGGACAATATCGAAGAGATTTCAAATAATTTGTCTTGTATATTTCTGAGTTTATGCGCTCAATTACATCCTTCATTTCTTAAACATACTTGTTTGAAGAACCTCCAAGCGAAATGGAAATTCATATTGTTCACTTTATTAAGTATACAAAAATAATATAACTTCGTGCTCATTCTTCCTAATATAATAAATGCTAGTGTGTTTGTTTGTCAGTTTGTCCTTCAATCATGCCTTATTTTTTTCCATGGGTTAGAACTTACGATCTGGAGAGTCATGTTGCCTAGGCATAAATAGTTTCATTTTCACTTCTTAATCTTTGAATTTTTGAAATTAAATTAGAGCATAAGAAATACACTTTGACTATTCAACCTAGTAAATATATAAGTCTGTGGAAATACATAGAACAATGAGAAATGTGGAAGTAATAATTCTTTCTTCATATCACGTTATCATGCACATGCATTAATGCTGTTTGAAATATGAGGTATGAACAGTGGTATGTTTCGTGGCGGTCATAATTATGTATCGATTTCATGTTACCTTGTACACAGTTGTAGGAAATCGGTACGTTACCAGGTATTAAAGTGTTCGAAAGTACCTAGATATTATTGTTTAGGAATAGTGCGGTGGTTATAACATCATTATTGACATCGTAGCGACATTAAACAGTCATTATCATCATCAGAAACCCATCAAGGGCTAACAACTGAGCGCAGGTCTCCTCTCAGAGAAGGATATAAGCATAGTCCACCACGCTGGCCCAAAGCTTTTTGGCAGACTTCAGCAGGACTTGGCAGGTTTAGGTTGCAGAGGCTCAAACAGTATTTTGAAAGATTAGCTATAAGTACTATGTAGGTATTTTAAGGTAGAAATAGGATGGAAATCAACGTATAAATAGCGATACATTTAATTCAATGAAACTTGTTAAGCTCACTTCTATTTGTTAAATACTAGGAAACTTTGTGGAATAGGTATATGGAATTAAATATTATTTCACTACATAAATTCATACTCGGTGAAATGAAAACATGAATGTAATGTTTTTATGCATGCAAGCGGTTTGATAATATGATGTAAGGCTTGATTGTTATGCTTCAGCACGCCTTGCTTATGCAAGCTATAAAGTCACTTGCGTCCAAAAATGTGAAAAAGCTTTTCTAAAAATATAGTAGTAGGTACACGATTTTACGTATTACTAGAATTCTTACTTTGAATCACATAGGATGAAAGGAAAATAATATAAACTCTTTTTTTTGGCATAAAAGTACCTACCAAACCAACAAGCAAAGATACTTTCGCATTTTTAATTAAAGTAAGGATACGATATTAAGGATGCTATTATGTTTTCAATTGACATAATCAATAATTCACCACTTTGTGTTTGCGACACTGTAATGTGATAATTATTACATCGGATTAAAGTAATGAAATTCATGAAAGTTTAAATGAAAAACAACGCTGTAATCGTTTGAATATTTAATTTCGATTCATTTAAACAATTTCAATTGTGACACTCGAACGTCGACCGAATGTAATTAAACGTATAAGTTAAATACGAGTACTATTGACACAATCGTGATCAAGTGTCAGGAAATCCATAATTATTATGTTTAACTCGGTCACGGATTATAAATAATTGTTGTAAAATATTTCATCTTTTGATAAAATAACGTCGTCTTCTTTGTCAATCGATAAATGTCCACTGATAGTCATTTCACAGATATCTCTTACTTGGATCGCCACAGAATATGATATTGTGCCGCTTGTATCCAACGACTCACATCGGCTCAGTTTTCAGCTTGATATCGTCCACGGCGCGGAGGCGCCATTAAAAGGCCTTGGAACCCCTATGTTTAAAGTTCTTTGAGTTGTGTTCCTCCAGCTCTCTTATTGATCTCCTCATTTCTGATTTGATCACGGAAAATATAGCTCTCTCTTTTGCTCGCTGATTAACATGAGTTTTCTTATGAGACTCTGTGAAAAGTATATATTTTTAATCCCTACATCACCTTTGGCAACACGCACTATTACCAAGATCGATAGAATGAGGTAGGTAGGTATGTTCTTGTACCAGTAGATGTTTTTATATATAGTGTTAATGCCCGCGATTTAGTTTTTAAAATCCCTCGGAAACTCTTTGACTCTCCGGGAGAAAAACTAGCCTATGTCACGCTCCAGTTCCTCAACTATATCCATGCAAAAAATCACGTCGATCCGTAGCCGTATTGCGGCGTGATTGAAGGACAAACCAACAAACAAACACACTTTCGCATTTATAATATATTAGTAAGCATTGTGTTGCGATTTTCATATTCACTTTTCTTAGAACTACTTCGCCGTAAAATAACGAGCATATTATGTCATGTTCCGTTGTTATAGTATTCAATTATAATACCGACTTGACTTTTCAAAAGACCTTTTTATAACAAGCTAAAGTACCATTCCACGGTTTTTCCTAAATTTCAAATAACGTAGATTCCGTCCACAAGAGCTGGCCGATTCAACGACTCGACATGTGGAAATTGGATTCTACTCTTTCAATTTTATCGCAAGACTTATCTGAGGAAAGGAACTTTCACTGTAAATTATTCATTTTTTTCAACCAAGACCTTTCAATGTTGCAATATAATCTTGGGACTCTATTTATATGAGTTTTATGTTCAAGTCAATAAATATCAGGAAATAGGTATACAGTGTTTTGTTTGTCAGACCAAAACTGTGCCAAAACTTCGAATGAATAATGATAACGTCACTTTTTCAAGCACGCATCTCTGACTTGTCAGAGTTATGTGCGTTTTAAGGAATAAAATATTATTTAATTCAATTAATAGTCCGGTCAATTTAGACATTCGAAGTTACATAAAGTCCCAACAAGCTGAAAATCAGTAAAATTGTTCAAAACATAATTATAAATAATATTTAAAAGTTCCCCATCATTCCCGTGTATGGAAAAAATTTTATTCAAGGTCAAAGGTCAAAAAAATGAGTTTTTCGCGATTTTCAGCAAAACGGTAGGTTTTATCATAAAAGTACATTAGACAAAATTGTAGATCATAAAATTATCTATAAAAAATGTATCAATACTTTTTTTCTTACGAGCCACCGTTTCTGAGATATAACGATTCAAAAAGTTATAAAAGTTGTTAATATCGTCATAATATGCACACGTTTCCACGCCACCTATGAGTGTACTTAGCGCGTTTTTTTTTTTAACGTGGTTTCGTAGGCCCAGTAGGTATCGCAATTCGCTGCCAAGCTGTGTATCGCAATTCGCTATTCACGCAGCAGTTTGCTTTTGTGTTGTTCGCTCCGAGTGTGCTCCGAGACCGTCTCGTCGAGCCCTCGTCGAGCGATTGAATTGCGATACATCCCGCAGTGCTCGCGGCTCGCGTCTTCCGCCGCCCGTCGCGTTCCCCGGTGCCAGTGGTACTCGCTGCACTCGTGCGGCTTGAGGAAGCGGCCGGGTTCGACCCGCGTCGGCGCCCCTGCGCCCCGCCCGCGAAAAACTGCGCGGCCCTAATCCCGCGCTTTTTGTGACAAAAAGCCGTCGGATTGCCAACACCGACCGTCAGACCTCTTACCGAGCGGGGTTGACTGAGCGTGTACGCGGGCGCCTAAGCTGGGTCTCCCTTAGGGGTCTCGCCTGGCTGGGTAGCACGCGATTGCGCTCGGTCTCCCTGCAAGGGACGCAGTGTTGCATCCACCGCTTTGTCGCGATCATCGCGACCCTATGTCATAATGTCGGACGAACCGCCTCGCCCGCAACGTGCGGGACGCGGCAGAAAGGGTATTCCGCGTGCAATCGTGCGCCGGAATATCTTTGACCAGGTCACGCCCCTCTCCATGGAAAGACGCCCAACGCCAATGATGACGGCGCCCCCATCGCGCCTGTCCGACCCGCCGTCCTCGTCCTCCAGCGAGGACAGTGAAGATGACGCCGCGACTCAACCGATCACCACAGCCGGAACATTGGCTTCGGTAGGTGAGTTGGCCAAGTGCGCGCGCCCGAGCTCGTCCTCCTCGGGGAACACTGACGGCCAAGACGACAAGCGGACGAAGCTGTCTTCCCGCTTCGCCCTGCTGCCGTACCACTCCTCAGACGAGTCGCCGCGGTCACCCAGCCCAGCGACTCGCCCCCGCGCTCGAGAGGTGCTCCCGCCGCCCCCGCGGATTACCCCCTCACCGCAGCCGGAGGTGCGCCCCCCGCCCTCCGCCCCCGCGCCCGCAGGTGAAACGGCAAATCAGGCCATCCCTGTCGCGCGCCTACCCACTACCGACGCGACGGCACATATTGCCGTCTCTGTCGCGCGCTCGCCGACGACTGACGCGACGGCACATATTGCCGTCCCATCCACACAATCCACTGCATCGTCCTCTCAAGCGGGGTCCGCAAGCTGGCCGAAGGACTCGACCAGCTATGCGGGCCTAGCTTCGCCCGTACCAATGGACTTGACTCGGCCGCACTCCCCTCTGCCGAGCACTTCCTACGCTGCGGCAGCCGCGGCGCCGTCCGCGCCACGCCGCAGCCCACCGCCCGCCGAACAACGCTCGACCCAGCAAGCGGGCCGTGCGGCCCCGCCTGCTGCGCCTGCGGCCGCCCAGCCGCCGCGGTCCGAATATCCGCCGCTAGTGGTCGAGTGCCTCCCCAACTGGACGAGGCACTTCCAGGCCATCCGGCGCGAGCTGGGATTCGCGCCAAACGCCAGACCACTGGGCAGAGGAGTCCGATTCCTCCCTCAATCTGCCGACGAATTCCGGGCTGTACAGCGCTACCTGACCCAGGCGGCGCACCAAGACAGTACCATCTCATGGTACTGCTACAGCCCGGCGACCGAACGCCCAGCCAAAATAGCGGTGCGAGGACTGCCGCTCGACACACCGCCTGAGGAGGTGGTCGCCGCCCTGCGCGACATCGGCTTCCCGGCGGAAAACGCGCGGTCAATCCCGCCAAAAGCCGGCAAGCACGGCTGCACCTACTTTGTGCAGCTGGCGCACATGACCGCCGAAGAGCTCCGTCAGCTGTACGCAGTGACGGAGCTTCTCTGCATGCCCGCGGTCACCGTGGAGGCCTGGCGCGGAGGGACCAAGCCGCCCCAGTGCCACCGGTGCCAGGCGTACGGGCACTCCTCCGTCAACTGCCACCGGCCCTTCCGTTGTATCCGGTGTGCAGGAGCCCATCCGGTCGCAGACTGCCCGCACCCGCGCGACGTTACGCCCACCTGCGCGAACTGCGGGCAAAGCCATGCCGCGAATGACCGCCGATGCTCGCAGTATAAGCGAGAGGCGCGGAAAAGAGGCATCGCCTTGCCTCCGCCCCCGCCTCAGGCACCCGGCCGTCCCCGCCCGCAATCGCAACGCAGGCCCGCAGCGACCGCTGCGTCGGCCCACGCAGAAGGCGCGCAGGCGACCGCCGCGCCGCGCGCCCCTCGCCCCCCATCGACCACGAGAACCGCTCCACCGAACGCCGCTGGGGGCCCTACTACCACGCTCCCAGCGGCGGCCAACCCGCCCACCGAGCGGGGACAGGCGCTGCGCGGTAGGCGCAGACCGCGCAACCGCGGCCGCCGCCCCGCTCGCAACGAGCCAGTCGCCGCCTCCACGCCTCAGCCGAGGCAAGCGAGGCAGGCGCCCACACAACAGGCCGCGCAGGTGCAATCCCAGGCACCTGCGCCGACTCAACCGGCGCCGACTCAACCTGTGCCGACTCAACCGGCGCCGACTCAATCGGCCCCGACCGCTCCCGCTACAACAGTCCGACCACAGTCACCGACGCCTGCCGCTTCTCGGGAGCAAACTCGCCGCTCGCAGCGGATTGCTCCTGAGAGGGCGCAGACGCAAGCTCGCGTGCAACAGCAAGCGCGCGAGCAACAACCTGCACCATCACGCGCTGCACCGCGCGCCGCGCCGCGCACTGCCCGGCGCGCAGCCCCACCCGCCGAACAACACACCGCCTCCCAACCGCCTCCCCCCGCACCTCAACAGGGGGAAGCGAGACACAGCCCGGACATCATGGCCATAGTCCGGGTTGTGTTAGAGGCAATAACGACCGGGCTGACAACATACCTACAGGGACAGGGCGCAGTACAGGCGATCGCAGCAGGGATGGCGGTCTTAGCGCGACTCCCGTCCTGCTGAGGGTCCTGTACTGGAACCCGGGCGGCATCAGAGGCCACATCCGCGAGCTCACAACGCTCGCCCAGTCGCAGGATGTCCACGTCATCCTCCTGGGCGAGACCAAGCTCGCGGAACACGTCGAGCTCCGTATCCCGAACTTCTTCGTGTACCGGCGCGACGAAGTCTCTCCCCGGGGTCTAGCCTTCAGAGGAACGGCGGCCCTGGTGCGGAGGGACATCGTACACGAGGAAGTTGAACACGCACCATACACATCCCTGCGTACGCAGGGAGTGCGTGTTCACGCCGGGGAGGAGGAGCTCCTCCTGTATGCCGCCTACCGACCACCTGCCACGACTTTCTGCAGCACCGACGTCCACACACTCCTCGAGTCGCATGCCCCCACACTAGTCGTGGGTGATCTTAACGCGAAGCACCAAGCCTGGGGCTCGCGCGTCATCACCCCGGCCGGAAGGGCTCTGCTCGAGGACAGCGAGCGCCACCATTACGGTATATTGGGTCCAGGCGCACCGACCAATATACCGTCAAACCCTCATCACCACCCGGACGTCCTGGACATCGTGCTGCATCACCGGATTGACCACCCCATCAGTGTCGAGCCACTCTATGACCTCGACACTGAACACCTGCCGATCCTGGTCACGCTCAACCTACAGCGCGACTTCACCATACCGCGTCCTCCCAGAGCCAAAACCAACTGGGAGAAGTTCGCTGTCGCGCTGTCGGAGCTAGAGCTCGCAGGCCCCATCTCGAACCCAGTGGATGTTGACCGGGCCGCCAACACCATCACGGCGGCCATCCAGACGGCCAAACAGGAGGCCACTACCACCGTGCCCCCCACTGGGCGACGAGACCTGCTTTCGAGCTCGCTCCGCGACATGCTGAGGAGGAAGCGCGCCCTGCGCAAGCTATGGGCGCGCACTCGCTGTCCGACGGTCAAGCGTGACCTCAACCGCCTTGCACAGGAAGTGAGGCTAGCACTCGGCGCCCGCGAAGATGATGACTGGGAGAAGACCATCGACGCGGCAGCCGAGTCCGAAACAACGCTGTACCACCTGTGCAAGACCCTCACCGGATCAGACTCACCCGTCTACCCTCTGCTGGACAGCCAGGGTAGGCGAAGATACTCCGCGCATGACCGAGCTGAGATCATGGCGGAGTATATGGAGGTACAGTTCACCCCCAACCCACCGGCCAACGACAACGCGTACAGGCACCACACCGAGCTCGACCATCAAGTGCGGGAATTCCTGTCGGCCCAGACTCCTCCGCTCCGGGGGGACGAGTTCATCTCCCCGTCTGAGCTGAGGAAAGCCGTCATCCGTCTCCCCAAACGGAAGGCGGCAGGCTACGACGGAATTCCGATCGCCGCACTTCAGCAGCTGCCAAGAAGAGCCCTCGTAGCGCTAGCGAGGCTCTTCAATGGCATACTCCGCACCGCACACTTCCCGGAGACCTGGAAGAGGGGGAAGGTGATCACCAACCCCAAACCGGGCAAGGACCGCCGCCTACCAGGGAGCTACCGCCCGATCACCCTACTGCCGCACATCGCCAAGCTGTTCGAGCGTCTGTTGCTGCGAAGGCTCACCCCGTACGTCCGTTTACGGGATGAGCAGTTCGGCTTTCGCAGTAACCACTCCACGACGCTCCAGCTGGCGAGAGGACTTCACCACATCGCCAGCAAGACGAACAAGGGCTACTGCACCGTCGGGGTCTTTCTCGACATCGAGAAGGCCTTCGACCGTGTGTGGCACACCGGTCTGCTGGCAAAGCTCCTCACCACCGACCTGCCACCCGCGATTGTGCGGCTGGTGGCCTCTTTCCTGGACGGGCGGTCCTTCCACGTCTCCGTGGAGGGCGCGGACTCCCAGCCGCGCCCCATCCGTGCGGGAGTGCCCCAAGGTAGCTGCCTCTCCCCGTGCCTGTACGCGTTGTACACCAACGACATCTCTACCCTCACCGGACACCTGCGCGAGGGGGAGGAAGACGTGCTGTTGTCGCTCTACGCCGACGACAGCGCGTATCTCGCGTCGTCGTTCCACCAAGCCGCCGCCTGCAACAAGATGCAGCGCATGTTGGACCTGCTTCCGGAGTGGCTGGACAAGTGGAGGATGGCCGTCAACGTGGGGAAGACGGCCGCGATCCTGTTCGGCATCCGGAAGCCATTACGTCAGCTCCGCTTCCGAGGGCAGGACATAGAGTGGCAAACTTCGGTGTGCTACTTGGGGTGCCGCATCGACCTCAGCCTGAACCTGATTCCCATGGTCAACCACGTGGTGAGTCAGGCTAAGGCGGCACTGTCGATGCTGTACCAAGTCCTCACCTCGAGTCTATCACCGAAGACCAAGCTCCTCATCTATGGAGCCTATGTCCGCTCCAGACTGACGTACGCGGCCCCAGCCTGGTATGCGTTCTGCTCAGCATACCAGAGGCGCCGCCTACAGGTCCAACAAAACATGTGCCTCCGCCTGATCGTTGGAGCTCCGAGGTACGTGAGGAACGATGTGATCCATCGCGACCTCAAGACGCCCACCGTGGAGGAGTACGTCCGTACACTGGCGCGGCGCATGTTCGCCAGCGCCGACAACGGACCGTACGAGCACCTCCACGGCATCGCACCGCTAGCCAGCCGACCACCGACCGGGCGTCCTCTACCTCGTGAGCTCCTGCGATCGCCACCACCGAGGAGGCACGCAGGCGGCCACAGCGACGACGACGCGAGATCCACCGGATTTGACCTCAGCTCCGCGCACGGTGGCGACACCATCGCCCGTAGCGCGGAGCACTCCACCGGACTTGACAACATTAGATTCAACATTAGAGCATGACCGGCCTTGACAATTTGTGCATGCCAGAGAACAAAACAGTCCGACTTTTTTGCAACCACATTTAGCACTGCATCCCTTTTTGCAGTTGCAAAAAATTGTTTTCAGCAGTTTTTCCGGCGCAGGTGGGAGTAAAGTTTGAACAGGTTCTAATATATTGTTGACCAACTTCCAACCCCAGTCTGTAGGGTCTAGCTGATAACCAACCCACACTTGAACTTGGTAATACACCCGAAAAAGATGTTGATGAGCAGCAACTGGGGTTGGAGGAAGACAAGCTAATTGAACTTGTTTTTTATTTTTAGTATTTTTAACGAAACATGCATATCGATGCTTATCTAAACAGACAGTTTTTTTAGGAGCTCCGTACATAGAAAGAAGAAAGCGGATGCCGTTGGTGATAACTTCTTGTTGAGTTGAATTACTCTTTTTAAAAACTTCAGCACATTGAATTAAATCTTGTTTTTCAAACAACAACTAATAATATACAACTCTAGAGATGTATATACGTGGCGTACTCATGCATATTATGACGATAACAACTTTTATAACTTTTTGAATCGTTATATCTCAGAAACAGTGGCTCGTAGGAAAAAAAGTATTGATACATTTTTTATAGATAATTTTATGATCTACAATTTTGTCTAAGGTACTTTTATGATAAAACTTACCGTTTTGCTGAAAATCGCGAAAAACTAATTTTTTTGACCTTTGACCTTGAATAAAAAATTTTCCATACACGGGAATGATGGGGAACTTTTAAATATTATTTATAATTATGTTTTGAACAATTTTACTGATTTTCAGCTTGTTGGGACTTTATGTAACTTCACTCTCATTTTTTGGTCTAGATTGACCGGACTATAAGTTTTATGACGATGAAGAAGAAAATTCTGAGAAAACCTGCATTCCTGAGACTTCTTCATAATGTTCACAAAGGTGTGTGAAGTCTGCTAATCCGCCTTGCACTTTTGAGAGGAGACCTATGCACTATTGTGGGCCGGCGATAGGTTGAAATGAATAAATGAATCATTTTTATTATGTTGTTCTGCTTATGTCCAGAAACTCTCTGCAACTCATTTGATGTCGTCTTTCCACATATTGGGAGTCCAACGATCGCTCTTCTGTACCTCTAATACTTTACACTAATTAAGACACGTAGTTAAATTCTCATTATCTTAAGTTAGTGCTGGATTGTTGTCGTATTAAAATACGGTTGGCTTGCTTTTTGCTCGTCAACGTTAAGCCAGCGGTTTTAAAAGAGACGGCTTATATAATTAGTTTTGTCATTTTATACCGACTGACGGGTATCGTTAAACCGTTTTTCATTTTCACAGCCCTAATTAGTGACGTTACTAGATGATGCCCGTGACTTCATCCGCATGGATTTAGTTTTTAAAATCCGAGGGATCCGAGGGAACTCTTTGATTTTCCGAGATAAAGAGAAGCCGATGTCACTCTCCAGGTCCTCAACTATACCCATGCAAAAAAATCACGTTGATCAGTAGCGTTGCGTTGATCAGTAGCGTTGCTGTTGCGGCGTGATTGAAGGACAAACCAACAAACAAACACTCTTTCGCATTTATAATATTATTATGATTGATAATACCCGCGACTTCAACTGCGCGGCGTTAGGATTTTTACTAAACCCATGGGATCCTTTTGTTTATTCTAGAATTAAACGTATTCTCAAGCTCTTTAACTATATCCATTTAATTATTCAGGTCTAGTCAATCCGATCCTCCGATGCCGAGTGTTGATAGGCCGCACAAGCAAAACACTTCCCATCACATCACACTAATATGTATTATAAATGCGAAAATATGTTTTTTGTTGGTTGGTCCTGCAATCGCGCAGAAATAGAGCTACGGAATAGGACCTGGAGAGTAGGCTACTTTTTATCTCGGAAAATCAAAGAATTTCCGAGGGATTTTAAAAACTAAATCTACGCGGACGAAGTCGCGGGCATCAGCTTGTTGATAATAATTTAATTAATAAATTATTATTAGTTTAGTATGACGTCATTCATGATTTTAAGGTTTATTCAAAAGTAGTTGTAGTAAATAATGTAAAAATATTATTAAAAAAAAAAACAAATTGTATGTGGACACATCATATTGCACGTATTCAAAACTGAGCCTCGTTACGGAACGTAATCCAGCATTGAAAAATTGCTGCCAAAATTCTGCGGCATATTTTTTCGATACGTTCGTTTCTTCGTTCATAAGTAATGAATTAAACCGAATGTCAATTGAATCCTCAAATATATTGCAGAGGCAATTTTTCGTTTTGCGTGTACCTATTTAAGGTTTAGCTAACGTTCGCTGCGTCGACGATTTTTTAAAACTTCCCCCTGGTGCGTTACGGGGTTTTTAGGACCTGACAATAAACCAAAAACGGTGCGTTACGGGCTCTATCTTGCCCCGTAAGACTTAACTGATAAAAGTTGAATTTAAACCTTGAAGACTTAGTATAAGAGTTTTTAGTTCTAAAATACTGTTAGGTCATAAAATAAAGTAATCACAATTGGCACAGTTTGGGGATCTGTCTTTTATATTAGAAGTTATAAGCAAAATTAGAAAAGAGGCAGTTTAAACCTCGCAACGCACTGGTTTTAGGGTACAAAACGTTGCAAAATAGTGATGGGAATTGAAACATCTATAAATTGTAAAAAGTAGTTTTTCATTAAAACCACTCATTAAGAAAACATTACTTGTTCTGCAAGGCCTTACACACTGTCTGTCACAAACACTGACACGAGAGCAATGCAGAGTAGCATTTTAGCCACTACACCGAACGGTGAGCTTCAGTGCTTCTGTCGCTTCGCTGCTCCTTCTTCTTCTTTATCAACCTATAGACCTCCACATCTGGTCAAAGATCTCCTTCATGGACTTCCACAAGCTTCAGTCTTGCGCCGCCTGAATCCAGCGGCTCCCTTGATGTCGTCTGTCTACCTAGTGGAGGATCCATAAGTGCCGATTTCAGAAACGTCGAATGGCGTTTTACCGAGGAATGAATTGGGCATTTTGACAGTTTTTGTATTGAAAATACTGTCATAATAAATTAAATTTATGCTCGCATGGGACTTTATTTCAAAAGGTATACTTCCCGGGAGGAGGTTACTTTTGCTGAGGAGTTGCGTATCAAGCAACCTAGTTGATGCTGCAGCCTCAGCTCAAGGTTACAATGCTTTGGAAATTATCCGAAGTAACTGTACACCAAATTTTAAATAAATCGCACCAGTGAAAGTTTATAAGTTCCTTTAATCAAGTCAGAAATGAGCTGATGATCTTCAGACGCCTGAACAGAACTTCATAAATTATAGCTAAGATCGATCTCGATCGCGTCCAGCTTTCAAACAGAAAAAATCACATCAAAACACGTCTTCTTTTTGTCGGGACTTAAAAATGAGTAACTAGTTGTGCAAATCAAAGAAAAAGACTTCTATTAACAGCTAGTCTAGTCACGCTGTAAATTTAATTTTTTTCTACACCTTTTAACGGGAAGAGACATTATTAATATGAAAAAGCGCGATCATAACACGTGTTATCCTTTATCGACTAAGCACATCACTGGTGTCGAACGCAGCGCGTGCGAAGGCGCGGGAGGCGTCGCGGGGTACGGGGTCTTTTGACCCTATAACCGCACTGGAGTAATAATTTTAGTCTCTGGTGGAAGACTAGGTGGAAATTGCCCTGGAAGCAGGTAGCGACGGATCATTATTCCATTTGACGAAGGAAAAATATCTATGTATCTATCTTTTTCCTACTTCAATAGACGGCGAAGATACCTTCGCCGCACTGAATGAGAGAACAGCATTTTTGGCGTCCGCACGGAATGCAAGTCTCGGTCGGGGCTCTGCCAACCTCGCAACGCACTGAACGTGTTAAGTTAGCAGGCAGTTGAGAAATTAAATGTTTTGGAAATGCTGATAGCTTTAATTTGTAAGCCACAATAGCTATTGTGGCTTGCAAATTAAAGCTATCAGCTCAAGGGAGTGTAAATGGACTGAAATTTGGAAGGGTGTACCTAGGTGAAAATTCCACTCGTTGCACAATTATTGTTATTATTATATAACTTAGGCACTTACCCACTCTAGCAGTCTTATCATTTCAGGTCGGAGGGGAAATAAAAGATGACACTAGTTTTTACCCGCGACTCTGTCCGCGTGGAGCTAACCTTTATTATCCTTACTAATATTATACCCAAAGATTTACAAGATGGAGCCTAAAGGCTGTGAACGCGTCGAAAATTTGTGCTGCCACATGTGGTTCACGCCCTTTTCCCGCGCTCAGTTTGAATTAGGTCATCACCAGATATGGAGCTCGCGAGCCAATATTTTGTTTTTTTTTAAATGGCGGTTTTGGTCAATAAAATGTGAAAAACCTAAACAGGACGATCTAAAATAACCAATAACATCACCTACCATAAGTAAATAACATTAATTCACATCAGTTAAAATAAGAAATTGAAATTTTTCGAAAATAATTAAATTATGCTTTGTCAAATTTAGGATAATTTTGGCAGATCACGCACATGAAGTTTCGTATTTTTTTGTTCGGTAGATGTACTACAGTTAATTTCGTACTTCATTGATGGGTACCGCCCACTTAGTAAAGTGCCATACCTCTCGAATAACAACAGACAATAGAAAATCGATTTTGAAATGAAATAAATCGATAAACATTGTTTAGGTTGTGCACCGTTGTACTAGTATTAAGTAGCCTTAAATATTTATTCCTTATTTCATTTCACCCTAAAGGCACTCTCACAGCAACAATTTCGACTTACGCGTATTCAGCGCTACAAGGTTGACTGATGAAACAAAAATACGCACAAATCGAAATCGTCGTTGTGGGAGGACTTTTATAGTCATATTAATTAATAAATAATATTATTTTATAGAAAAAAACTTGAGAGGTGTCAAGGGACACCTGGGTGGAACGTATGAGGTGGTCCGCTGTTACCTACAACGCATATTTTTTTCTTTCTTCGCCGAATAAACTCATAAATAAATTTTTCGAACATAACAAGACCTTAACATTAAAAGCGACTCGTAAAATAAACATTTAGACCTATAAATTTAACAATTTAGACAAGTTAAATAGTGTGCTCGCATGTGCAAAGCAATTAAGCCAAAATAAGACAAAAGGCACAAAACTTCGAAACCACTTTGAAAGCAATAAACTATAGAAATTAGGAGAAATCTGAGTAAAGGCACGATAAGAAATTTTAAACTAGGAAGTGCATCGTAAACTATGTTTTTTGTGGCCTTACAAGCCGTGCGAAACTTGGACATAACAAAATACCAGATTTATGGAAACAAACAAAAAATAGAAACTTGGCTAGGCACGCACTGACGACGTGATTGGTTTGGGAGGCGTGACATTTAGTGACGCGATAGGATTGGTCGAGAACAACGGGTGACGGATACAATTAGACCAATTATATCTTGTACAGTTGACTTTGGGCGTGTTTTAAATCCACAGAAGCGGGAGTCTGGAGAAGGGATGCGAAGGCGCGAGCGCATAGCTGGCGAGAGACGTGGACAGTTCATCTCTGAGACCTCCGAGTGGCGGTCCAGTGGCGCACACTCGAGGGTCCTTTACAAGCTGATTGGCAGTGCGCGTATTATCCAAGCCAAGCAGCCCTAATTTAGCATAAATTAGATTATCGTTGTAACATTTTAAGAAAGAACTTGTAATAAAATAACTCAGGGTTGAGAATATAATTTAATAAATTGAGCGCTACAGTGATTAAGTGAGGCGATTGCAGTAAATTGGTAATGTACTCGATTCAATTTCGTAATTAATTAATAGACTGCTAAGATCCACAGAGACTCGAGTTAATTGTAGGACTTAAGTCGAGAGGCCTAGGTCTCAAAGGCTAATGGTAATGGACGCAGACAGTTCGCTGGAGCTTATGAGCCGAGCAATACAGAGAGATAGGAATATGACATGGAACCCTGTAGATTGGGTAATTCTTTTCACAGGGGTGGTCTATATCTTGTACCTATTAATACTACTTTACAGACTAGTGTGGCGTGGATAATAGAGGGAGAAAGTCTGACATAAACCCGCCGATAATCTAGCACACCGGTAGACCACCTGTTCAATTATGTAAAATTATTTATCCTAAGGGAAAGATTGAATTAAATTGAATTAACTATCTGTGAATCTTAGCACAATATTATGTAAATATATGTTTGTTCCTACTGTAAAATTAAGGTGTGTGTGTCTTTTCTCCTCGCTTACAGTTTGGCTAGCATTGTGTATTATAACCAATTTAGTATGTCTGACCAACTTAAGATAGAAGTGAGTCTGTATATATTCTTGAACTTTCCTCATTGTGGAAACACTACATATTTAGCATAGTAATTACTGTATTATAATTGTTTTTGAAAAGAGCAACCGCCGAGTTTCTTACTGGTTCTTCTCGGTTGGAAGGCATTCCGAACCAGTGGTAGATTCATTAATTATTCAAAAGCACTTGTAAAAATTTAATTGAATAACAAAATAATTCTATTCTAGTCTATTAATGGTTTAAGGTAATTTAGCGCCTTAAAACAATGAGTTAAATAATCAAACAGTTTCTTTTCTAATAATCCTTAAGAAATTGATAATAAATCTCATTCTTTTATCCGTAAACACTTCTTTTATTAATATAATTTATAAACTCCCTCATGTTACCTAGGTACGATCATGTATTTCATTTCAGAAAGCAAGCTTAGATAACTATTAGGCGTAGAGATACGAATATTTATGATTCCGAGATGGGTTCGACTCCCACAGATCATGGAGGTTCTGATTAAGGTCAATAACTTTATTTCAGGCTGATTACATACTCCGATATTATAAATTAAGTCAGGTCAAATATAGCTATGATATTTCTACATTTCTCGATGGGTTCGACTCCCAGACGAGTGAAATTCTGTGTTGTGAGTAATTAATTATTTCCAACTTGGACAATTACCGTAAGCTACTTTGATTTAAACAGATAAATACCTTTCATAGCGAACTAAACAGGTCTAGTTCGAAGATCTACGTGACTATTTCAGAATCAAAGATTAAGCCTATAGTCTCTGAATTACTGTGCAGTCTATGAAGTCTAGACTTCATCTAGCTTAGCACGATGAACCGATTAGGGTATTTAATTAGGTATTTCAACACTAGTAAAATACCCGAGAGAAGCCGCAGTTTCTTCGAGTATTTGTACACATTCTACGGGCAGCGACTCGACGCAGGTAGGGGATTTTAACCATTTTTTGTGTCCTATTTTAAGCAGTTGCAAGGCACTAGGGTGACCATAGGGTATTGTGTAAAGGAGAGACTTTATTGGAGATGGCTAGGGTGACCACGATATTGTGGAATGAGAGACATTAAGGTTGATGTGGGCTTTTAAATATTAACTTGTTGACTTTAATAGTCAAAGATTGATACAATATCAGTACATGGCTACCAGTGTGGCGCACCGGCGGCGATTCTCCAACACAAAGATTACACGCCCTCTGAAATACAGACCAGCCCCGCTCTGGTTTGGCCAAACCACATATCAAATATAACAAATGAATATATCAATAAAACCATGGTAATGGGGCGAGCTACGGCTCTCAAAAGAACCTGTCTCTCGAAGACAAAGGCAATATACGCTTCGCAGCGCAAAAGGGTGATCTGGTCTGTGCCCCAATAACAATGTTTAAAGACCCCTGTGCTGGGTGTAGGGTTCCCCGGTGTTCGAGAGAATCGGTCGGCTTGCGATGGCTCAGAGAAGGCACTCATACATTCACCAGCTAATCATGCATTCTATACTGATCGTTAGCTTATATTCTTAATTAAGTCCTTCTGGACTTCCGAGTGTCGAAGTGACGCTATTCCACTGCTCTACTAAGGTAGGCCCATACAATACAAATGGGCCTCGCGTATCCAGATAGAATGGAATGATAGCCTGAATTGTCCACCCGCAAATGTATTGCCCAGGTGAGCGATGCGTCTCCGTTTGCTTTGGGAAATCCGCGAAATTACAGATAACATGCCAACTACCAACGTGTCTCTTATTTCTGAAATATTGTTTTTTTATGAACTTTTCTTCAAGTATACTTAATCACAAATCATCAAGCTTAGACGATCACACCGTACCACCACACGTAGTTCCTTTCGATTAATTTTAGTGAAGGAATTGTAATAAACTAGTGGTGTCATCTAGTATTAAATTGATTAATTACGATGAATTATATTTTTTAGTTTATTTCTATTGCACTGTTACAAAACCAAAGAGTTACTCTGGTTTTTAACAGATGGCGTTAGTAGTACAATAACATTTTATCCAATTTATACAATAAAAAATTAGGGAAAAATTCCACATATAGAAATTATTTAAAATAAAATTGAAAACAGAAAATTCAGTCTGTCGAGCTGGGATTCGAACCATCGACGTTGAACTTTTAGGCGACTGCCGGGACCCCTAGGCCATGCAGACGCCGTGTTGAATGGCGAAAATACTGAACACAATGCAAAATTCACATTCAACAAAAAAGTGTCGGTTTCAAAAATGTGTCGAGTGTCGGTTCCTTAATGTTTTCCGTCTAGCCCCCTTCCGTACCGCGCGATAAGGAACTAGTTCCAAAAAATAGTTTGATTTATTATCTGACTATACAACATAATATCGAATATCCATGCGACTATCGATTCTAAGTTTTATGGAAATATTAATCGATAATCGAATAAGTTCGGTAACGATTACACACGCCGCGCATGCGCGGCACTCACGTCACGCACACTAGCATATTCTCATTGGCCTGTTTTTTTTCGTTCTTTAGTAGCGCGATACTCCTTCTAGACATATAAGTATTCATAGATTATACCTAAATAAGAAAGTGAGTTTGTTTGTATGTTGTGTGGTGTCGAACCAGTGGTAGACTCATCGACGATTCAAAAGCACTTGTAAAAAAGTTTTTGAATAAAAAACATTTCTATTCTATTCTGTTGGTTTTTCCTTCAATCACGCCGCAACAGAGCTACAGATCGACGTGAGTTTTTGCATGAGAATAAGGACCTGAAGAGTCATAGTGAAGGACATAGTTTTTGTTTTTTTTTTTAATATATAGACAAGCGCTTGACTGCAATCTCACATGATAGTAAGTGAAGATGCAGCCTAAGATGGAGCGCGCTTACCTAGAAGATGCCTATTCTCTCTATAGACTCTTATTTATATAAACTCTTGATTTAAAGGTACCCGAGTTATAGTCAGTTAGAAAAACGGCAGCCGGAAGGGAAATCCAAATTTTAGCGGTGCGTATTAGCAACGAGGAAGCAAAGCGCTTAGTGCGGGATCGTGGATTTTGTTCCAAAAATACAAAATTTGGTTTCCGCGGGAGGGGTTTTTGAAGCTAATTCCACAAGGACGAAGCGCCGGCAAAAGCTTGTTGATAAATAATATATTTTATAACTGGAAACCAAACTACCTGTAAAGTTTTAAAGCTAAGAGTGTTTTGGTTAACTCCCTCGTTATTGTTGGAGCTACGTAGATATTAATAAGTTAGTTGGTCTCTTAAGTCACATGGGGGTTCTGAGGTGACCTGTTTTAACCCAGACGTTAGTTAATAATTCAAGGGAACAGAAACTTAGAGGTAGTTCGATTAATTTATCCTGTAGCCTATAATAATTTTACATGCTATGGTAAATAGTCAAAATCCTATAACGCAATATTAAGTAATTATTAAACGCTCAAACGAATTTTGCTTATGTGCAGCTATCCTAACTATGGTTGGATGCTTTTTTGGTTTGTCCTTCAATCAAGCAAAACAGAGCAAAAGCTCTGCATTGCATGGGTATAGTTGAGGACTTGGAAAGTAACATAGGTAGTAATTTATCCCGGAAAAACAAAGGGTTCACGCGGGACTTTCAAAAACATAACTTCTCGCGAACATATAGTCGCGGGTAAATGCTAGTTATATATTATATATATTATAATAGAGATCTGCAGATAATATAAAAGGACATCGAAATAAATCAAAGATCTGATAATTACCCCCTCGGGATAACTACGCGCTCAATTAAATGAACGATTTGATATTTATTGGCACATTATTATATTCAATAAATATCTGAACAAGAACCTATGTACAAATTGGGGATCTTCGTTCCGATTTCATAACGAAGGTTCCAAATTTTCTTTTTCTTTTTTTCAAACTAATTCTTCTTCTAGTGCTATTTCGTATCGGGCGTTAAAACCTTTTAAAGTTCTTCGTCCTTTATCAACCGATATAGACATCCACTATTGAACGAATTCACAGATCTCGGTTTTGCGCCGCCTGCATCCAGCGGCTCTCTGCGACTCAAAGTTAGTTGGTCTTCACTGCGGCTCTGAACAAACCTGGAGCTCATGTTAAATCACTGACGAATTTAGGACGTTTTTAAGCTATGAATATATGTGAAAATTTCAACTGTCTACCTATTACGGTTTACGAGATACAGCCTGCTGAAAGACGGACGGGCGGACGGACAGCGGAGGCTTAGTAATAGGGTCCCGTTGGCACCCTTTGGGTACTGAACGCTAAAAATGATTGCTACAGTGTAACTATCTCCATCACCTCTGTTAAACCGACTCTTTCGCTCCAATTCCACCAATCACCACAATTGAGACAATGTAGCAATCATTGATGCAGACTTTTCCCATCGACCAAACCGTGAGCTGCCTTTGATATTTCCTTTATAATGAGTTGCAATAAATTATACTTGTTTTTTTGGGCGTTTACCTGTGGTCACAGTGGGTCGACCGGTCGACTCATAAAACTTATGTATCATTAAATATTCGAGCCTTTTCCTCTGGAAATTTTCAAGATGAGTTAGTTTTTCTTTTTCTTCGTTAACCGATATCTGTCCAATGCTGGACTTAGGTCTTAAAGATCACTCAATATAATATGTAGATCAAGCCTCGATATTGCACCGTCTGAAACATTTCAAGGAAGGGGGGAGGGGACCGCTAACACTGTGGTTTCCCTTAGAACCCCAACGTCTATTCTCATCATCATCATCATCATTAGCAACCCATCAACGGCTCACTACTGAGCGCAGGTCTCCTCTCAGAGAAGGGTTATAGGCCATAGTCTACCACGCTGGCCCAATGCGAATTGGCGGACTTCACACACCTTCAAGAACATTATGAAGAACTCTCCGGTGTGCAGGTTTCGTCACGATGTTTTCCTTCACCGTTGAAGCAAGTGTTATTTAATTGCTTAAACGCACTTGAATCTGAAAAGTCAGAGGTGCGTACCCGAGATCGAACCTGCGACCCCACGAAGGAGACCACAGTCTTAACCACTAGGATATCACTGCTTACGTCTATTCTACGGGTAGGTATATCAGTTCTTCGAACTATGTGCCCCGCCCATACAAGTTACGTTCTTACATCGCCTTGACTTTCCTCTATGAGTTTCTAGTTTCTACCACCCTTATCTGTCTTTAGTAGAAATCGTTTAAATGATTTAAGAGCAGATCTCAAATTGACTACGTTAACTGAAATCTTTATTATATCTCTTCCATTTTCCAGTCGTCACCAGACTCCAGTTCGACTGTGATTTACGGCGTTCCATTTTAAATCTTCAATATCTGTCACAAGCAAGAACAATAAGACACTTTCTATTTTAATTTTATCTAGAATTCTTGATAATTTTCTCTACCCGACTTTTACAAAAGGCAAAAGGAAGGGTTATGATTTTATTTTAAGAGTCTATTTGTATATGTACATATATGTGGCTTTTTCCGTATGTCATCGTAGCGCCTAAACTACTGCGCCGATTTTGATGACAGAGGTGTCCATCGATTCGGTATTGTGGTCCAGCGTAGCCATATATATAAATAGTACTCTGTGAGCGTAGCCATGATACACTAACGATTGTCTATTTCTCTTTCTACGATTGCAAACGCTTGAAGGTTTGGCTAGAGCTAGGCTAGATGGCGCAGCAGCTGATCAAAGACAGAAGTGTATTGATAATATTTCGCAGCACTTTATATTTTAAATGCTTTTTTTAGCATTTAAAATGCACAAATTATTGACTGTAGTGTCCATTTAAAATGCACATTAAAATAATTAGGTAATTTAAGCGCCATCTAGATTTTAATTTTGAAACTCAAACCTTTCAACATGCTAACTAGATGGCGCTTAAATTACCTAATTATTTTAATGTGCATTTTAAATGGACACTACAGTGAATAATTTGTGCATTTTAAATGCTAAAAAAACATTTAAAATATAAAGTGCTGCGAAATATTATCAATACACTTCTGTCTTTGATCAGCTGCTGCGCCATCTAGCCTAGCTCTAGCCAAACCTTCAAGCGTTTGCAATCGTAGAAAGAGAAATAGACAATCGTTAGTGTATCATGGCTACGGGGGGTGACATTGGCTACATTTTATATGAACAAAATCAATATTACGGAATTTATATTTAATATTCTGTAGTCGGGTTACAGTTAACACTGGATCCGATCCAGGTTAAGGTACTGTTCAAGAAATTGTTTTATTGATTAATAGCTTTTAAAAACCTTAATACTAATCTTTTTAATTATATAAAATACTGTTAAATAAATGCTATTACACTGTAAATTATCTATAATATAATAAAACTGTAACAGGTCCAATTCTGTACATTGAAGATATTTTGAAAATTTTTGTTTGAGGGCACTCTATAATCGATACTGAAGCCAAAACAATTTTTTTTTAATTTTTTGTCTGTCTGTCTGTCTGTCTGTCTGTCTGTCTGTCTGTCTGTCTGTCTGTATCTTGGCCGCGCATCACGCTGAAACTACTGGACGGATTTAAATGAAACTTGGCACGATTTAAGTTAATACTACGAGGTATAATATAGGATACTTTTTATCCCGAAATTCAGCACGGTTCCCTTGGGAGAGGGGATGAAAGTCAAAATGTGTATTTCGCTGTAATTCATTAAGGCGTATTCCGATTTAATCCATTCTTTTTTTGTTAGAAAGCATGTTCTTTAGAAATTGTCCTGTAATTATTTCAAGGTCGTCAATTTCGTAGTTCAGAAATTATAGACATCACGATCTACAGTATAAGGTCCAAATAACTTGAACCCCGGAATCTACAATGTTACATATAAGCTGCATTTGCTATATGAGATTAGAGCGCCATCTATTGACATCATTGTGAAGTTCTGTTGTTGCTGCTCATTAAAAGTTAAATAATTTAGTTTCCTTATTACATTTATCTAATTTTAGTATTTGTTGTTCAAGTACATGATATTACGCTAAAATTATAAAACTTTCAAGCCCCAGCTCTCAATGGTTATTCCGTTGTGAGGTCAAATATAATCTCCACTTTGAAAGCCCCCCATTTCGTCAATTTTAGGAAAAAAATTAAAAAAAAAATACTTTTGTACTCAGTTCAAAATTATCTTTAAAATGATACGTAACAATTTTATGTAACGCGATATTTTTTTTTTTACTTCGCATTCGCTTCTATGAGAGCCCCCCTGAAATAAAGATTTTTATAACTTTTTAAGCCATTTTCGGCTGGAGGCCATCGGTTTACATATTATATCTAAAATTGAAGTAATTACGTTCAGTAATTCAGAAGTTATAAGGCTCTGACAGACGGACGGACGGACGGACGGACAAGTGCAAATTCACTCAAGTAGACTCAAAGACCTTCGCTTCGCTCGGTCGATAAAGGGGGCTCCTATACATGGAAAAGGAGCCGAAATAAAATTTTATTTTTTTACCCTGACATTATGTGGGAGTTCATTGTCTAAAGCTCATTAAGTGTAGTTCAAATATATTTTTTTTATTTTTTAGCTACAAAAATGATGAAATGGGGGGCCGTCAAAGTTGTCGATTTTAGACCAATTTTGTTAGGGGGTCTATCTCAAAAACTACAAGTATGATATAAATAATATTATTATTATAATATACAAGTTTTACATAATTATTTCCATAAGGGTAGGTACGGTTCTACGCACACGGCGCGTGGTGCGTCGCGTCCCGCGCTAAACTCAAACATAAATGGCCAAATAATATGAGAGCGTGCAGTAAAGCGGCCGCCGCCACGCGGCGCCCGCTGCGGTGCCCGCGTGAACCTGCGTGAACGCTCTCATACTTGGCATTATTATGTTTGAGTTTAGCGCGCGACGCGACGCACCACGCGCCATGTGTGCAGAAACGTACCCTTAACAGTAGCGCAGATAAATATATAAGTATTTGCATAGGTTCGGTCGTAGTTACGGGTACCTACCTGTTAATCTAAATATATAAAAGACAAAGGTGACTGACTGACTGACTGACTGGTCTATCAACGCACAGCTCTAACCACTGGACGGATCGGGCTGAAATTTTGCACACAGATAGTTATTATGACGTAGACGTCCGCTAAGAAAGGATTTTGAAAATTCCAACCCCAAGAGGGTTAAATGGGGGTTGAAAGTTTGTATAAAAGTCCGTCATTTATCAAATTATTTTTCATGTAATATCCATGAAACTTTAATTTTTGGGCTTTCGATAAAAAAATAAGAAATAGGTGTTTTTGCAAATTTTGAAAATTCCACCCCCAAAGATTTCAAATAGAGGGATGAAAATTTGTATAAAAATCCAGATTTTTAAGTTAATTTTCAAGTAATATCCTTCAAACTTGGTACTTTAGCTTTTATCTAAATATATAAAAGGCAAAGGTGACTGATTGACTGACTGACTGACTGACTGACTGACTGACTGGTCTATCAACGCACAGCTCTAACCACTGGACGGATCGGGCTGAAATTTTGCACACAGATAGTTATTATGACGTAGACGTCCGCTAAGAAAGGATTTTGAAAATTCCAACCCCAAGAGGGTTAAATGGGGGTTGAAAGTTTGTATAAAAGTCCGTCATTTATCAAATTATTTTTCATGTAATATCCATGAAACTTTAATTTTTGGGCTTTCGATAAAAAAATAAGAAATACGTGTTTCGCAAATTTTGAAAATTCCACCCCCCCCAAACACTTCAAATAGGGGATGAAAATTTGTATAAAAAACTTGAGAGGTGTCAAGGGACACCCGGATGGAACGTAGTTCCTTTCGATTAATTAATTTGGCATTGTGTTCGGTATTTTCGCGGTACAATAATGGGTCTCCGTAGCCTTGTGGCTTCTGCAGTCGCCTAACAGCCAAAGGTCGATGGTTCGAATCCCAGCTCGACAGACCGAATTTTCCATTTTCAATTTTATTTTAAACAATTTCTACATGTGGAACCTTTCCCTAATTTTTATAACTTATAAGTTATAAAAAATTAGGGAAAAAATTTAGTTTTCAAGTAATATCCATGAAACTTGGTATATTGGCTTTTTACGGAGATACGAATCGCCTTAGGTTGGATTTTAATTACCAATAAAAATCTAGCTTAACGTGAGCTAACCAACCGCTAAGAAACCATTTTTGAAAATTCAACCTCTAAGGGGGTAAAATAGGGGTTTGAAAAATCGAACTTAATGTGAGCGAAGCCGCGGGCAAAAGCTTTTACCAATAAAAGTCTAACTTAACGTGAGCTAACCAACCGCTAAGAAACCATTTTTGAAAATTCAACCTCTAAGGGGGTAAAATAAGGGTTTGAAAAATCGAACTTAACGTGAGCGAAGCCGCGGGCAAAAGCTAGTTATGCATAAATGTGCTAAGCCAACAGGACAAAGCCATAGAGATGTCTGGGAATTATGCACTGTCAGAGTGTAAAGCGCGCGCTGTCTCATGTCTATTCAATTAGGTACAGAAAGGGGGTCAGCGGCGACTTTACCTTGTGTTTACTATATACTATATACAATACTCAAACAACAATTAGCTTGGTCCCACGCAAATAATAATGATGTCCTCCCGGTCGATTCCAGTCACGGCGATCAATCTCCACGGAGATATTATACTGCACAAGTGTGTACGCAAACACAGGTGCATTCTCCATTCCCCCACTCTCATAGTCCGATGAGACAAAAATCCGACACGACCGGAGAGAGATCAGGCTCGGGACTGACGGCTTTACTTGCTTCCCGAGACTCGGGGGTGACACACCATCAACGTCCTAACTCCAGACTAGTACTAAGAATTTATTGACAGAAAAATGCAATAATTTTTTTGACCTGACCTAGGTATCGAACCCTGGACCTCGTCATCTGCAATCGAATACACTAACAAACAGGCCAAGGAGGCAGTTACCCACACAAATAGCTAAATCAATACGAGCAATCTTCAAATACGGAATGGCACTGCTCTAACTGCGTCTACACTCTTGAATTTGCTCGATTCAAAAATCTTAGAGGAACTAAGTAGCTACTCAGGGCAAACACAATAATTTGGTCTTCAAGCCGCTATGTTCTCCAAGAGCAGGTTATTCTCAACGTTTGCCACACTTTTGAATTTGTCCTCATATTTACTTGAATTGAATGGACATAAAAATGTTGAGAAGCTACTTGGAGATACAGATATTAAGCTTAAATTGCATTTTAAAAGCGAAATTGTTTCTACCTGCACTATAATAGTTGAAACCTAGCAATAAACTAAAATCATTTTATAAGCAGGTACCAAGAAATCGATGTTGTGGGGAAAAGGTAATAATTTAATAACTGTACAGAAAATTATATAGACGAGTGGAAAATCGATTTCTGAAACAATTACAAGCGACTATATATCGCGGGTTAATTTCACAATACAAACCTTTATCTATCCAATTGTAGAAATGTTATCATCCTGTCAATTTGTTGCGGCTGTTTTGATCACGTTTTCACTAAAAAATATGTATTCAGATGCATTTCCAAACTCAAAAGAAGTGATGACTGACTTTAAGGATGTTTTCCTCGGGAGTCTTGGTGGGAAACCTCAACTTGGTTAGTCCTTAATAATTTCTCTTACATTGACTTCTAATGGCATGTTATAAGAGCCACTATTGAAGGATTCACTGCCTTTTTACTTGCCTTTGTACTTATTTAGCGAGAGAATTGTGAGAAACAAACTTTTTATTAATGAACTAACTAGATGATGCCCGTGACTACGTCCGCGTGGATTAAGGTTGTTTGATTCTCGCTCGAACTCTGTAATTTTGCGGGATAAAAAGCCTATATGTTAATCCTGGGTATGAGCTATCTCCATTCCAAATTTCAGCCAAATCGGTTCATTCGTTGTGGCGTTAAAGAGAAACAAACATCCATCCATACATCCATCCTTACAAACTTTCGCCTTTATAATATTAGTAGGATATAGTGGGATTAAGTAGGATACCTATTATGTCAACTAACCCTCAACTTCAGGTTCAACATCAGCGACGTGTTGGGCTCGGGGAGGCACCTGTCTACATATTCGATTCTGCAACAATTATGACATGGATGTCGGTGTACCTGGTTGCACCAGTCACTTCAGAGTGTGCTGTAAGAACTTTAAACATCTGCCACCGACTGTTGGCATTCAGAGATCCCGAGACGACTATGCAGAGATTGATGGCGAAGACAAAAGAGAAACGATCATAGAGCCTAGAGTAATAACGACTTTTGTGATTTGATAATAAATCTCTCTTTCTCTGCATGGAATTCTTAATCTCAGGCTGAACTGTAGGGCGTGCTCTGACTTAGCTCAGAGTTGAGACAGAGTTAAAATGGAACACAAGTTATTACTATTTATACAATGAATAAATAATTATATAATATAGGCAGCGATCGGGAAGCTCCGAGATGTATTCGTTCAAAATCCCTCAGTGCATGAAGACAAAAGTCTTCGAACAGTGCGTGTTGTTAGTGATGACTTACGGATCCGAGACATAGTCGATAACTATGGGCCCCATAAGAAGGCGAGATCACTCAGAGGGCGATGGAGAGAGCTATGCTCGGAGTATCCCTGCGAGATCAAATCCGAAATGAGGAGATCCGTAGGAGAACCAAAGTCACCGACATTGCTCTGCAAATCGCGAAAGTAAAGTGGACATGGGTGAGACATATAGTTCGAAGAGTTGATGGTCTTTGGGGAACCGGGAAGCGCAGTGTTGGCAGACCCCCACTAAGTGGACCGACGACATCACAAGTCACAGGGAGCCACTTGATTCAGGCGGCGCAAGACCGAGGCCTGTGGAAGTCCATGCAGAAGACCTAATGTCCAACAGTGGACGTCTATCAGTTGATAAAGAAGAAGAAATAATTATATTTGAAAGTGTCGCTATTCAAACATTTTAGAATAACGTTTTGGATAAACAATAAAAGGTTTGGTTTTTATTAATTTAATAACTGTGGCTATATTGATATTCGAATAACTCGAGCCTCATCTTAATATTCCGATCGTTCTCTTTGATAATAGCAAAACTTCCCCAATCTAAACCAATTGTCACAATAGAGCTCGAAGTTTACTGAAAAGTAGAATTTTCATTGGACATTTCAGCACACTTCCTAATTCAGCTATCAGTCCTAGGTATGCCCACAAACTGTTATTTGAACGCATCTGCACTCTGCCAGCCATCCCATCGAATGTCCATCGCGAATATGACAAGCATGACCTATCTACTGCAACTTGCTGATAGGTGGTAATGGCACCTACCTCGTGCATTAAAAAAAAACGGTCAAGTGCGAGTCGGATTCGCGCACCGAGGGTTCCATACTCCAAAAGTAAAAGTAAAACGATAATATTATATTAATTTACATAATTATCGTTAACTTTGTTTGTAGAGGTTTATTGTTAATATAAAAAAAACTATGCTAGTTAGAGCGTTGGTTTTATTTTTCCTGTAAAATATACATAAACCTCTATTGAACATAATTATTTCAGATTTTTCGATTGGTAAACTTCGGAGATAAGGGGGGGGGGGGGGGGGAACGGTATTTTTTTCGACATTTTGGCCGATTACTCAAAAGCTATTATATATAGAAATAAATAAAAAACTGCTTTAGAATGCACAAGTAAAGGCCTTGCATATGATACCCCACTCGGTATAATTATCTTACTTTGAAATTTCAAACCCCTGATTTTCCCCCTTTTTTAATTAAACTAAAATAATTTTCACGTTGATTTTATTTTTCATGTAAAATATACATAAACATCTATTGACCATAATTATTTTAGATTTTTCGATTGGTAAACTTCGGAGATAAGGGGGGGGGGGGGGGGAACGGTATTTTTTTCGACATTTTGGCCGATTAATCAAAAACTATTATATCTAGAAATAAATAAAAAACTGTTTTAGAATGCACAAGTAAAGGCCTTTCATATGATACCCCACTCGGTATAGTTATCTTACTTTGAAATTTCAAACCCCCGATTTTCCCCCTTTTTTAATCAAACTAAAATAATTTTCGCGTTGCTTTTATTTTTCCTGTAAAATATACATAAACCTCTATTGACCATAATTATTTCAGATTTTTCGATTGGTAAACTTCGGAGATAAGGGGGGGGGGAACGGTATTTTTTTCGACATTTTGGCCGATTATTCAAAAACTATTATATATAGAAATAAATAAAAAACTGTTTTAGAATGCACAAGTAAAGGCCTTTCATATGATACCCCACTCGATATAGTTATTTTACTTTTAAATTTCAAACCCCCAATTTTCCCCCTTTTTTAATAAAACTAAAAATAATTTTCGACTTTTCTTTATTTCAATGCTTTTGGGCCACTATTATACAAAACTATGCCAAATTTCATGTCGATAGCTTTAATAGTTACTGAAATAATCGACTGTGACAGACGGACGGACAGACGGACGGAGAAAGTCTCACCATAAGGGTTCCATTTTTACCATTTTGGTATGGAACCCTAAAAAGGTGGAACGAACCACACACACAATCAATCAATATCATTTTACACAAATAACCCATAAAACATTTTAGGCTTAAGCTAAATGTGTTGTGCGTTATTTGGAACTCTATTAGCCCATCTAAATTATTTATGTGGGGACAGTGGCGGCGGCGCCTCCAATTTAAGCACGTCAAACCGTATCAGTCCTGTTTTGCCCCAGCCCTGAACTCAGTTGCTAAAATAACCTGTAATAATTAATGCCAGTGACGTATCGCCAAGAGATTTAGCAGCCGTTATATTTTGACCAACTTATGAAATCAATTAGACCTGATCCAATTTAGTACCTAATCATTCTACTCGACTTCGTTCGCGTGGATTTTTGTAAAAATCCCGCTAGAACCCTCTGTTTTTTTCTAGATAAAAATAGCCTATCTCACTTTCTAAGTCCCGAGCTATACTCATCCATGCAAGATATCACGTCGATTTATTGCTCCGTTGCTGCTTGATTGAAAGACAAACCAATAAACAAAGAAAAACTACGAATATTAAAAGTGGAATAAATAGGTAAGGTAATATTAACGTATTGTAAAGAATCCGGACTTTTTTCGATTTTATCTGTCAAAATTATTGCCTATAAAGAGAGTCTAATCAAGTGGGAGAATGCCCCTTTATTGGATGTTCTTGATAGTTTGTCTTGATAGATTGGCGATGGTTAAGGAATCTAGACCTGTGGTATTTGCGATAGGAATCTATCTCTCTACCGAATTTCATTTGAAGATTTACGAGAAACACTTAATAAAGGAATACCTATTTATTGAAGGATTTCTCAAATTACCCGCATTCCTTCGAAATTGATTTTTTCTTTAATAAATTAATAATTCAAAGGAATATCTACGTGTATCTCACTCATTATCTGGATAATGAACAAAGGTAAAATTAAAACTAACTTTATCTTACATTTTAATTAATCGTTATTAGAATATTAACACAGCATAATAATAAATTGTCTAGGTACTAGCTTTTATGTTTTTTTTATTCTTTTAGAGATTCAACCGTAAATCCGCTCTGTGTTTGATTCGATCTTAGTTTTTATTTTCGTCTTAGTATTTATTTTGAAACAAGTTTACCTAGCTTCTTAGTTAGGCTGATGTTGACGCAGGTGTCTGTAAGTAGAAATTGTAGTTCAAGTTTGCTAACATTTTATTCCTGTGGAATATTATTAATTTCATTTCAGTGTGCTTTTGTTTCGAACTTATTTAATTTCAGTTCCAAGTTCTCTTTTCATCGTAAAAATAGGTTTCAAACTTTACTTGAAAATGGGCGTGGGCGAAAACTTACGGAAATCGTTTACGCTGCGTTTATATCTATTCTAGCCTTACTCTAGAGTCTAAATATATTATTTAAATAAAAAACAACTGTATTAATTTTACCTACAACTCTTGTCAACTGATCTTGAAGTCGAAACAGCGAGCTTATTGGGTTCCATAACAATAAAGAATATAGTTGTCTATGATTTTGGTCTGAAACCTAAACGAAACCTTTTGAAGTCCAGCCCAACGGTTAAAAGCGCGGACTGAAAACTGAAAGGTTGACGGTTCAATCCTCACCCGTTGCACTTTTTTATCCACTTCTTACTCAAGTTTTACCTTTATTTGGAAAGGAGAGGGGAATATTTGTCAAGTTCAACATAGCTTTCTCTTACTTTTCAAATAAAAAATCTAGTATTTCTGAGCTAGTAGAGTATACATGGACTTTTATTCGATTGTTGGTCTGGTCTTTGGATTTGTCTATGGCAAAGAAAGTACTGAAAATTGAAAGATTGTACAAATCCTACTAATATTATAAATGTTAAAGTTGATGATGTATGGATGGATGTTTGGATGGATGGATGTTTGTTACTCTTTCACGCCACAACGAAAGTACCGATTTGGCTGAAATTTGTAATGCAGATAGCTCATTCCTAGGATTAACACATAGACTTTTATCCCAAAAAATTACAGAGTTCCCGCGGGAATTAAAAACCTTAATCCTCGCGGACGAAGTCGCGGGCATCATCTTGTCTTTCGTAAAGCAAAGACACACTATTCGTGTTACAATGGCTATTTATAGATAATATATTGATCGGCAAAACTATGCATACCTGTACTCTATTTATACTAAAGTACAGTACAGTCCGTATCAGATAATTTTAAATAATACCGACCAAGTACCGACCCAGCAAAAATGATGGCAGATAACCTCCACATAATATGAAGTGTTTATTATTCGAAATCTAGTTGGAAGGGGGTTACCTTGAAAGGTATTTAATTCAATCTCGCTCAATATCCTAACGTATAAAGGTGCGGACTGAAAACTGAAAAGTTGCAGGTTCGATCGCCACCTGTTGCACTATTGTCGTACCCACTCCTAACACAAGCTTTCCGCTTATTTGGAGGTTCGCTATGTTGAATGTATGTAAATATTGTTAACATTTCGTGAGTGAAGTTAGCGGGACACACAAAGCCAGCAAAAGTTTTGAAAAAATACCTACTAAATTATTTTGATGCTGACTGTACCCACTGCCGCACCAATCTTGCATGACAGACTATATAGTCGATTTGCGGTTCGAACGTATTCGCTCGTATCGGCTTGGAGTGAGAAATGACACGCTAGAACACTTAGTCACAAGGGCTTAGTCGATAGGGTTTCACCCTACAGCCAATGTTATATACCTAGCAGCGTTATCTTTATTCTCCTATTTAATGCTAGTGCATTAGTGCGGGCGGCCTATACCTTATACGAATGTGAGTCAATACTCACGTTTAAAGAATGGTTCGCCTGCCGAATTTGTAAGTCCAGATTGAATAAAAATAATTTCAAATAGCCTCAGTCTGAAATATAAAGATACAAAATGGTATAGGTACTACGTTTATGCTCTTAACATATTTCTCAATCAGTAATACAATAGTGCGGGTTGTTACGTTCCCCCAAATATGGTCGAGCGAAGCAACGGCTGGATCATGCGTCATGCTCGTGAACGGGTGCCACCGGCGGGAATGGGGCTGCTTTTTTGTCTACCCGTCTTAACATGAATTGAATTGTAGTACCTACGCTTTTTTTTGGAACTTCACCTCATTGTGGAAATATTATATTCTATTCTATTCTATTCTAACAAAGTTGCATGGGTTAAATCGGCATGGCATCCGGCTGCCCACAAAATAGTATAAAAAACTTATTACAATGTAAGCTGTAATAATATTGTAAAATGGTTATTTTGAAAAGGGCAACTGCTGAGTTTATTGCTGGCTCGTCTCAGCAGAATCCGCTTTCCGAATCGATGGTAGAGTCATGACGTGTCATAAGAGCCACAGGTTGGCCTACATGAAATAAATAATTTTGAATTTTGAATTTTTTGAATTTTAAGCAAACTTTAACACACAACACAAATTAAACCATAGGTGACTTTCGGTTTATTAGGTATCAGTATAAAAAGTCACTACAATAGTGTTTGTCTGTGTGTTTGCGTATCCCTTCTAAGGATAATAGTGGATTTTAATCCAGATCCAGAAGGGATCTGCCATCATTTTAAACATAGCAAGTGAGAATTTCCCACTTACCCAACATTTAGCTAAGCTTACCCGAGCGAAACCGATGCGATTTGGCGCGTTAAACAATAAATTCAAAAACGTTTCTATATAATTTTTATCAATATTATAATCTCTGAAAAAGATCCACGCATCACACGTTAAGTGACGCAAGAGCAGGCGATTTTTACCCCTAAGGCTAAACCAGGCAGTACAGAGACAAAAGCGAAAATATCTTGGGTACTATGTCCATAAGCAGTGATAGCCTCGTGGTTAGGACTGTGGTCTCCTATTCGGCGGGTCGCAGGTTCGATCCCGGGTACGCACCTCTGACTTTTCGGAGTCAAGTGCGTTTAAGCAATTAAATATCACTTGCTTCAACGGTGAAGGAAAACATCGTGAGGAAACTTGCACATCTGAGAGTTCTTCGTAATGTTCTCGAAGGTGTGTGAAGTCCGCCAATTCGCATTGGGCCAGCGTGGTGGACTATGGCCTATAACCCTTCTCTGAGAGGAGACCTGTGCTCAGTAGTGAGACGTTGATGGGTTGCTAATGATGTCGATGATGATTACTATGCCCATACATTATTACACAGACTGTGTATTTTTTAAAATATTTAGGTAATTTTTTAACATAATCGTGCATGTTTAAATAAACATATTAATATCATATTAAATAACTTATACAAGAGTCAAGCATAATTATGCCAATATATTTGTTAAATACCTTCCATCAATAGAGGAATTACTTTACAAGTCTTCAAAACGTCTCATCATCGTATCAAGTCACAATATAGGTGTGTTAAGTAGGTAGGGAATGGTGCATGGAAGTAGTACTAAAGAAGGGTGCATGTACATAAAAGTAGTAAAAAAACCATTGACTCAAACCTGTGAATCAAGTTATCATCCTTAAACGGAGGATAATAATTCAGCGTGAAAGACATTTCCTTGCATAAGTTTTCCGATAAAATTGAAGGGTAAATCCAATTTCCTGAAATAGTCTCATTGAATCAACGAGTTTTGTAAGCCAGAGAAACCCAAAGCTATTTATTTAATATTTATATGAATAACAAAGTTATGTTCAAAATACGACACTTGTGAAAGCGATTTTATGAAATCGGAATTTCTGAGGCAGAATCCTAAAAGTCTATTCAAGACCTTAAGTTATTTATTAATTGCCTACTAGATTTTATAGAATACTAGCTGATGCCCGCGACTTCGTCCGCATGGATTTAGTGTTTAAAAATCCCGCAGGAACTCCTTCATTATTCGAGATAAAAAGTAGCTCTCCCGGTCTGAGGAACCACTACTACATCCATTACTATACCCATGCTAAAAATCGCATCAATCCGCTGTTCTATTGCGACGTGATTGAAGGACAAACCAACAAACAAACACACTTTCGCATTTATAATATCAGTAATGCTTTATTATAACACTTTGTAATTGTCAAAGTTTTTACCATACTTAACCAAGGACAAAATTACGTTTAGCTGTCATTTACGTTTTGTTATTCCACTGTCATTTGCGTTTTGTTATTCCATGTCAGATGCATTTTTGTTATACCACGTTTTATAGTGACTTGACGGAAACGCGGTCAAACGGGATAAAAAGTATCCTATGTCCGTCTCCTGGTTCTAAGCTACCTCTCCACCAATTTTCAGCCAAATCGGTTCATCCGTTCTTGAGTTATAAATAGTGTAACTAACACCACTTTCTTTTATATATATAGATACTGTCAAGTGCATTATTATAAATTCCCAGCTATGACTGCGAACTTATTTTCTATGGTAATTAGCCAGTGTGAACAGGTATCACAATTTCTATTGTAATCTTCTTCTTGTTCTTTATCAACCTTTAGACGTCCACTGCTGAACATAGGTCTCCTGCATGGATCTTCACAGGCAACGGCCTTACGCCGGTTGTGTCCATCAGCGGCTCCCTGACTCAGCGAGCGATGAAGAGAACTATGATTGGAGTATCACTGCGTGATCAGTTCTTCAGAAATGAAGAGATCCGTAGGAGAACCAAAGTCACCGACATAGCTCAGCGAGTCGCGAAACGGAAGTGGAAATGGGCAAGGCAACATAGTTCGAAGAGCTGACGGTCGTTGGGGTCCCAAGGTGCTGGAGTGGCGAGCCCGCACCGGGAAGTGCAGTGTTGGCAGACCCCCCACTAGGTGGACCGACGACATCAAACGAGTCTATTGTAATAAAAGAAACAAAAGAGAATTTATTTTAAAGAAACTTCAAGTTTCTTCAAGGAAATTTTTGATTGTCCCATAAAATGAGACCAAAGTTCTCACGGACACTCCTGTTGCACTTATAATTTGTTTTGGATTGCATCTATAGTTTTTTATTTATTCTTGACAAGATAGCCCTTGACTGCGATCTCACCTGATGGTAAGTGACGATGTAGTCTAAGATTGTAATATTAATATGTAGTACATTATAGATCAAAGGAAAAACGGAACAACTGTGACAAAGTACAATACTAAACTATTACCTGTGCTATTTCTATGTACTCTATGGTACAGTAAGTCGCTAGTAATATATGACAAGAGGTACCACATCTGGATCTCGTGCTTGCAACGAATTGTCTTGATTTTACAATTCGGAGTCAACGAACCTGTTTGTAACATTTCATGTAAGCAGACGTGAATTGGATGAAACCGTTGAATGTTATAAGTACGAACATGGCAGTTGCCCATAGTTCTATAGTTTGCCATGTAGGTACAAAGCTGGTTGATTATATAATCATCGAAATCTGAATAATCGAATTATCTATTCTGATACGCAATTACGAGTGTACCTGTATATGTTACCGGGAAATCCAATTATAGTGTTGCGTCGACGTATCTGGTTCATCTTCAAATCGGGTTCGATTTGTAACATCTTGTTTTTTTTTCTGCGATCTCACCTGAAGATAGGAGACGATGCGGTCTAAGATGGTAACGGGCTAACTTGTAGGGGGAACAGTGAACATTCAACCCATACCTACCCCTAATTGGTTTCTACACGCAATCGTGCCGGAACGCTAAATCGCTTGGCGGCGCGTCTTTGACGGTAGGGTGGTAAATAGCCACGGCCAAAGCCTCCCACCAGACCAGACCGGAGACAATTCAGAAATTATAAATTCCCAAATTGCCCCCGCCGGGAATCGAATCCGAGACCTTCCAGTTATAAGAGCACAGCTCTCACCACTGCGCCAGGGAGGCCGCCAAAACTTCTTCTTCTTTATCAATTGTTAGACGTCCATGGCTGGACAAAAGTCTCTTTTATGGAATTGCACAGGTCTCGTTCTTGTGTCGCCTGTATCCAGCGGCTCTCTGTGACAACTAGGCTCTGCCAACAATTTGCTTTCCAGTGTGGGGTCGCCCCTTCAGCACCCCACCCCAACGACTAAAGAGAGTTTTCTGTGAAGAAATCAGCCCCCTTGCTTTAGAGAGTAAGCCCGTCGGTCTTGCACAAGATCTAACTCTGGTCAGATTGCTTTCCCATCAAAACTAAAAAGTGCACTTGTGATTGCGCATGCATTTGTGCAGTTTAATATCTCCTGTACTAATCTAGTCCTCCTCGCGGCAAAATCAAATTCGGTTGTCGCAGAACATTACTATACTGACGTAATCAGTTTCTTATGAATCTCTTCATCAAAGAATCTGGATACAAAAAAATCTTTTATACTCTTACATATATATTCGTAATGTTATGCTTTTTTCTCCTTTACCTGTTGATAAAACAGCTTAATAAAGCAGAGGATATAAAATTATATTAAGTATAATATTCTCTTAACGATACTACAATGTGCGGTGATTATTAGAGGGGATTGTTGTCTGAATGAAACGCAGTGTACAATAACAGCAATATTATGCTTATGCAAACGGCCCCTTTGTATTCAAAATCCGCGGGGTTTTATAACTAGCTGATAACCCGCGACTTCGTCTGCCTGGATTTAGTTTTTAAAATCCCTCGGGAACTCTTTGATTTTCCGAGATAAAAAGTAGCCTATGTCACTCTCCAGGTCTTGAACTATACCCATACAAAAAATCACGTCGATCCGTGGCTCTGTTGCGGCGTGATTGAAAGACAAACCAACAAACCAACAAACACACTTTCGCATTTATAATATTAGTATGATGCATTGTTACAGCAAGTATGCCATAAATTAAGCCAATCGCCACAATTGAGACGGTAGAAATGATTGTATCAATGCTTGAAAACCAATCAGGGGATTTGTAACCGCCCTGGTCCTGGTAAAACTGGTCTTATCTGGTCTGGTCTGGTCTTGTCTGGTCTGGTCTGGTCTGGTCTTGTCTGGTCTGGTCTCGTCTGGTCTTGTCTGGTCTTGTCTGGTCTTGTCTTGTCTGGTCTGGTCTTTTCTGGTATTGTCTCGTATGTTCTCGTCTGGTCGTATCTGGTCTCGTCTGGTCTCGTCTGGTCTCGTCTGGTCTCTTCTGGTCTCGTCTGGTCTCGTCTGGTCTGGTCTGGTCTCGTCTGGTCTCGTCTGGTCTCGTCTGGTCTGGTCTTGTCTGGTCTGGTCGCATCTGGTCTTGTCTGGTCTCGTCTCGTCTGTTCTGGCCTGGTCTCGTCTTGTCTGGTCTTCTCTGGTCTGGTCTGGTCTTGTCTGATCTGGTCTGGTCTGGTATGGTCTTATCTCGTCTGGTCCCTTCTGGTCTCGTCTGGTCTCTTCTCGTCTCATCTGGCCTGGGTCTCGCCTGGTCTCGTCTGGTCGCGGCGCTTCTGCGCCTCACCTGCCAGTGTGCTGCTGAGCGCGTCGCGGTGCAAGCTACGGCGCTTCTGCGCCTCACCTGCCGGTGCGCTGCCAAGCGCGATGGAGCGGAGCGTATCGCAGCGCCGGCCACGGTGCGTCTGCGCCTAATCTGCTGGTTATGCTGCCGAGCACGCAATGGTGTGTTACAGCGCTGGCCACGGTGCGCCTGCGCCTCACCTGCCGGTGCGATGCCGAGCGCGTTAGTGATTACTAGTGATAAGATAATTATGTTTATCTACTCCCATGCTTTAAATCCTCTATAAAAGATTCTGAAACAGTTAGCTTATTGCCAACATTAAAACACCCAATGTCTTAATAACCATAATGTCATCCAAACGGATGATATAATGTTGTACTGAATTTCATAATAACACTCCTTTGTTTTTTTTTTCGATCCTTTCTGAGCAAAGGTTTACTCCACAGACAGCCACATTCTTACTGTTCGATGCGTGGTATCTAGTAATTTCAAAAAAAAACATTTGTATGAATTCCAAGAAAAGAACATCGCCGAGTACATCGGGATCGGGACCTTCAAACATTAAAGAACGTAATATTCAAGTGAATTTTAATAATTGCACTATACAAAATGTTAATTACTACTACAATAAATAATTCTTTCATTAATACTTAGTTTATTTGTATATACTCAGTAATGGATGATATTAATTAGGTTAGGTACTAGGAATAGTTGTTTTAATATTAGCAGTAAGCTAACCGTTTTAGAACCTTTATAGAGGATTCATATTATGGGAGTAGATAATGTCTTGTATGCAACTGTTGATAATTAGGTATTAAAACACTCATGTGATATTATTATCACATTCGTGTTTTAATACCCCTTATTATACAACAGTGGCATAAATAACTATTAGGATATTTGTAATCTACGGGAACGATAAATGGAATAAACTCAGTGTTGCTCTGAAAAACAAAGTTTTTTAATTAGTCCTAATTCCTTAGTATATTTGAATTATCATCATCATCATCACTACTGAGCGCAGGTCTCCTCTCGGATCGGCGTAGGGTTAGGTTTTCACTAACTCAACGTGAACGAAGTCGGGGGCATCAGTTAGTGTTGAATGGAAAATATGTCTCGATAAGTATTTCAAATAAAATACAAAATGCTTATTTAAAAAGGTATTTGGTATATGCAAAATACAAAATAAGTATTTTGCATTATAGCAATATACACTTATGAAAAGTTCGAAACTGTTTAATTGCGAAAATATTGTTTACTCGCGCAAGCTCACGGCTCGACTCAGTATGAGTGATATGTATCACGAAACTGACGAAAACAAACATTGGAACGAAAACGCTATCATGTACGTGACAGTTAGCGAGTTGATAACTTTTTTCATCACCGTTGAGCCGGTGGTTGAGCTCGCAGCTCAGTGAATCGGAGGGTCAGCGCAGACCGACCGGCATTCCGCACTTTGCCCACAGAAAAATTTATTTTTAATGTTACAGTTATTAGTTATAGTTTTTTTATTTATACCCACATATAAAAGACTAGCTTTGCTATACTTATGCCCGTTTATATACCACGTTTATACCAACGTTTATGTCCCTAGGCATCTCTTTACGTAGTAGTAGTATCCCTTAAATGCGATCAATTACTCAATGCCATTTTTATCTTTAGGTGGCGCATTCCTTAGGCGCTGCGCAAATGTGTGTCCTGTATCGGTTGCAATCCACTTATTATATGACATCTTATCTTATCTTATCTTAATCTTCTTAATGTAAATAAATTACGTGTCACGTTGTTTGTCCGCGATGGACTCCTAAACTACTTAACCGATTTTAATCAAATTTGCACACCGTGTGCGGTTTGATCCAACTTGAAAGATAGGATATTTTTTTGGATTAGGATAGTTTATTTGTTTTTTATTTATATAGATAAGTTGGCGGTACGAAGTTCGCCGAGTCAGCTAGTCTTAATATATTTAAATTACGTGTCACGTTGTTTTTCCGCGATGGACTCCTAAACTACTTAACTGATTTTGATCAAACTTTGTAACTGTCTGTAATTTGGTCCAATTTGAAAGATAGGATAGTTTTTTGGATTAGTATAGTTTATTTGTTTTATTTATATAAATAAGTTGGCGGTACGAAGTTCGCCGGGTCAGCTAGTATATTATATAAATTACGTGTCACGTTGTTTGTCCGCGATGGACTCCTAAACTACTGAACCGATTTTTATCAAACTTCGTAACTATCTGTAATTTGGTCCAACTTAAAAGATAGGATAGTTTTTTTGGATTGGGATAGTTTATTTGTTTTATTTATATAGATAAGTTGGCGGTACGAAGTTCGCTGGGTCAGCTAGTTTTAATATAAAATTTTATTTTTAAAAAATCGACTTCGAACACCCGCGCCCCTACAAAGTGTATAATTTATTGTTAATTTAAAAAAAACTGCTCGGCCTGGGAAAAAAACCTGTGAAGTATACCTTTCAAACAAAAAAAGAATTTTCCAAATCAGTTCAGTTGTCGAGTAATCGGTGAACATACATAAAAAATACGTGTGGCACTCGGGGACTGCCGCGGTAAAGCTATTGCATAGCATTTTCTAGTCGCACGCACATAAACACCGTGCCGAATTCTGCCGAACTGAAACGACGTTAGACGATGCACGGCTTTCAACGCCGCACCGCTGTGCCGGTCGGAGTGGGGGTTTTAGGTTTATTTTCGTTACGGAATTTCTTGATTCGGTCGCCGCGCTCAAAGCCCGCGATAAAAGCTATGCAATAGCTTAAAAATCCGACGAATTGAGAACTTCCTCCTTTTTTGAACTCACTCCTTTCCGAAGAAGTGGCTTATATCTCACAGGACACAAAAGTGTCCACGTTTGCGCAGCGCCTAAAGGTTCGTAAAAAAGAAATTGACAGGAAGCGTCAAACGTCAGATTGTTGGTGAAAACGGGCGTTAATCCGTGGACTTATCTCATCCAATCCAAAACCTCAACTATGCCCATGCGAAAAAGCACGTCGATCCCTTGCTCTGTTACAATGTGATTGAAGAACGAATCAACAAACCAACAAATAAACATTTTTTTGCATTTATAATTTACTAGATGATGCCCGCGACTCCGTCCGCGTGGATTTAGGTTTTTAGGATAAAATGTAGCCGATTCGCTAATCCTGGGTATGAGTTATATTCATTTCCAGCCAAATCGGTTCATTCGTTGTTGCAATAAAGGTAACACATATCTGACCATCCATACATCCATCCTTACAAACTTTCGCATTTACTATATTAGCACAGAGTAAGGATGTGATATTAGTAGGATAGTAGGAAGTAGAATTTTAGTAAAGATACGAGTAATTTATTATTTATTATATTTTTACAATGAAAGACGTAAGTCGTCTACGTAATAAAACTGTGATAAAATTTTCCTGCAATGTTCCAAGTAACATAAATACTACAATGCTCAACAACACTGTAAGTGAAATACACCCAGAGTAAGATAACGAGGGGAAGTACTATCAACAAGTTTCTACAATTACCACAAATCATATAAAGTTTCAAGAGTCTCTCATGCTGCAATAACAAAGTTATTTTTCTTGTATCTATGCACCAGCCACCAACATTTCAATTTGTTTCTTTTCGTTGTACCTTAGACTTGACTACAATAAAGCCTGAGTAAAAAAACTTAGCCTTGGCCTATATTAAGTTTGGAAAGTTTAACCTGTGTTAAGGAAGTTTTAACTATGGAATAAACTTCTAAAATTATACGAGCCAATTGCAATGGCACAATAATACATAATAGTACAAAACGGTTTAAAATCAGCAACAACGGTTATCATATCAGTCCATGTTCGGTTCCCGAGTCGAGCCCAAAAATATATTAAATTTTTCTGTCAAGATTTTCTCAGTAGGTACCTTGTAGTCTAAGGTCATAGTTCATTAGACCCACCCGGCACCCGACCAGCACCACCTCGTCGCTCGTTGTCCACTCGTTGTCGGCAGGTGGTACACGGGTCGTCACCGCGTTTTCAACCAGTAAACGTCGCGTGGTCAACGAGTAGACGTGTTATCCGCGAATAAATGAGTAGTTTGTCAGGGATCGTCACTCGTAAAAGCGCATATTTTATAATCACAAGCTCTATGAATAATCGGTTTGATTTCATTCAGTGTAAAATGATGCTCCGTAGTGTTTAATATTTTTATAGGTATTCTGCCGCATATTGGTTTAACCAGCGAACTTGCTAAGTAAATCCCGTCATTGATATCTGACGCGCAGACTACGCACTCATCTGTAAAGTCTGTTTGTATATAGTGAATCGACTCGCATCTTGGTGGTATCTCCAAACGCTTATTGTCTACAGTATAAATTGACAAATTAATTTCATTATTACAAGTAGTCAACGTTATTTTATTTAGATTAAAATTTAAAACCGCTTTATATTTTGTCAGAAAATCTTGTCCGATGATGCCATTCGCTCTAATTGGCAAGTAATTAAATATATAAAATTTATTCTTCAGTTGATGCCCATTTACATCTAAGTTTAAATAACAATATCCAAGCGTTGTAATCGTACCTCCTACACCTGTTATGGTGATGTTTTCTTTGCAATATGAAATTTGATTTTGTAGAACATGTTTATACTTTATAGCTGAGATCCATGCTCCCGTATCGAGTAACCAATTATATGAATGATTGTTTAAAGATAAGCTAATTGAACAATTACTATTACATGACAATATTTTAGTCACGAAAAAATTTTTTTTCTGTATTTCTTGGTTCCGGTTTTGCTTCCGGTTCTGATAAAACATTAATATTTTTATTGCTCATCCTTTGATTTCGATTATAATTATTATGATAGTATGACCTACCTCTGTATGGCCGGCCGCGGGACGAAGCCTGCTGCTGGTGTTGGTTGCGAGGCCCATTACATCCACCGCGCCGCCCGTTATTGTTATAAACTCCTCCCCGCTGAGGCCTACGCTGATGATATGTTTGGTTCGCGTATCCTCGCCGTCCTGTTGTAAAATTCTGCCTGAAACCTCTATTATTATGGTAACTTCGCCAAAACTTGCCGACGAAGACATTTCTTCATCTTGTGCCGCCTGAATCGCCTCCTTGAGGGAACTGAAATTTCTAGACGCTATTATAGTGCTCAATCTTCGGTTTCGCAAGCCATCGGCAAATTTTTTTACCGCATGTTGTTCATTTATTGGTTTGAGAAAATTGTAACCTTCGGTATTCCCTTTGGCCTGCGACACCGTGAGATTCACGAACAGATCGGATATTTGTTTGCCGTAGTCTTTTATTGACAAGTCGTTAGCTGCCTTATTGAGTTAAGTTTGGTCTGGTTAGCTGTTGCAGACTTTTGAGGCAATAAAACCCTTTTCATGTCACTCACTAACTCATCCACACCTGGGTAGTCGGGAGACAATTCCAATTTTGCAGATTGGGATAATCTATTTTTAATACAAAATTAACCAGTTGTCTCCTGCATTCCGGTGCAGTAAGTATGGAATTGTAATATTCGATCCCATCAATTAACTGTTTGATGTTTGCCTCCTCATCAGTCATGAGGGGCAATAAATTTAATGCCACTTTAATATCGAAAGTAGCCATTGTTATATAATCTTTACTTTTACATACTTTACACAGCTCAATTACGTCAGTGTATGTATTCTGCAATTTCTCAATGTACTTATAAATTAACTCAGAATCGCTACTTGATACTTTATAATAATAATAATATAGCCTTTATTCAGATCAACTTAACCTAATAACAGTATTCTAAAGCAAACATAAACTTAAAACTTATTCTAATATTTGCTGCTTTTTTATCTTTTGTAGATCTGTTTGCCAATCGGCAAAGGCCTCCTCCAACCTTTTCCATTCTGATCTTTCTAGAGCCACTCTGTTCCACATCACTCCTGCCACTTCTCTTATATCGTCGTCCCACCTTTTCTGTGGTCTGCCTCTTTTCCTTTTACCTTCCCTTGGGTACCACCTTGTCACCTTCTTACTCCATTTGTTATGACCTCTTATTGTGTGCCCTGCCCATCTCCATTTGATTCTTTTAATTTTCCGTACTACATCTATGGTTCTTGTTTTATTTCTGATGACACAATTTTTCAGTCTGTCTGATCTTTTGATATTCAGCATGCTCCTCTCCATAGCATACTGGCAGGTTGCTAGTCTGCTTGTCATATCCCTAGTTAAAGTCCATGATTGGCAGCCATACATAAGGACGGGTAGTATGCAGGTGTTAAATAATTTACTTTTGATGTTTATATGAAGATGATTGTCTTTCATAGCCTCTCGCAAACTCCAGTATCTTCTCCAGCTATTCGTAATTCTTCTCTTCACTTCTTCGCGCATAGGTTCTTTTTGAGTTATGAGTTGTCCCAGATAGATGTACTCATCAGTGTAGTTGACTTCGGTGTTTCTTATCTGTATGGTGGTTTTCTCTCCATTTGTCATCATTCTAGTCTTTTCTGGGTTTAGTTTTAGTCCCACTCTCTCACTCTCTATCGCTAGGTCTTCTATCATTTTATTGATAGCTTCAGGTGTTCTGGCGAATAGCACTATATCATCAGCGAATCTTAAGTGCGTCAGTGATGTACCGTCCATATTGATCCCAAAGTTTTCCCAATTGAGTTTTCTAAAAATTGATTCCAGTACAGCCGAGAATAATTTTGGGGATAGGGGGTCTCCCTGTCTAACGCCTTTTCCTATTTTAAATGGCTGGCTTTTCTTTTCTAACTGTATTCTGGCTGTACTATGACTGTACACGTTTTTTATTAATCGTATGTATTTAAGTTCAACCCCTTGTTCCACTAATGCTTCCCATATATTTTTATGTAGAAGAGAGTCAAATGCTTTGCTGTAGTCGATAAAAGAAATGTAATATGTCAGCTGGTATTCGCTGTATTTCTCAACAACTTGACGAACTACATGGATGTGGTCGATCACCGAGTAATCCTTACGAAATCCCGCCTGCTCAATGGGTTGTTGTTCGTCTAGCGTTCTTTCAATGCGTTTTAAAATAATCTTAGCGAAGATTTTGTATATGTTTGACATAAGACTGATGGGGCGATAGTTTCCTATTTCATGTTTATCTCCTTTCTTATACAACAGGATAATGTTAGATTCCGTCCATTGCTGGGGAATTATTTCAGTGTTTATAATATTGTTAAACATATCTGTAAGTACAGGTGCTAACACTTCCTTTCCCTGTCTTTAGATGTCGTTGCTTATGCCGTCAGGACCTGGTGCTTTATCTACCTTTTGAGTATCTATGGCTTTCTCGACTTCAGCTTGAAGAATGTTTGGAACGTTTGAGGTATCCGCCAAATCAATTTCGTCTTCTGTTGTGTTACTTTCGTACAGTCTCTTGTAATAAGATGTTGCTATATTCAATATTCCTGTTCTACGATGATTCCATTTTCCACGGTCATTTTTCATTTTAACAATCCAATCCTTTGAATTATTTAACTCTCTATATGCTTTTTTGACTCCACCCGTTTTGCTTATAAATTTTTCTATAATTTCCATTCTGTTTTGTTTTCTGTCCTTTCTTATGCTATCTTTAATTTGTTTACTAATTCCGTTAAATGTTTTCTTCTGTCTTGTGTATCTTTAGTGCTAATTAAGTGGTTTCTCTCTTCTAGTAGTTTTATAGTATTTGTTGTTAGCCACTTTTTCGGTTCAGTTTTGGTATTTGTAATTAGTTGTATTTGGGTTTTTATGGTATTTTCTATCCAATTGTATCTTTCTTGTGTTCCTAATTCTTTTGTGTTAGATTCGTAGTCTGCAAATTTGTCACTTAGAGCGATTATTATTTGTTCTAACTGATGTTTTCCTAGCTTTACGTTTCCTAAATCGTATCTTGGTCTGGGTTTTTTTGGTTGATTTGATACTAGTTCTGCTCTAATTAGTTTATGATTAGTATTAAAGTTCAATTTCTTGATTACGGTAAAGTTAGAGAAGTAGTTCTTTTTGTTGGTCATTATAAAATCTATTTGGTTTTTTGTTTTGCCATCCGGCGAGATCCAGGTCCACATGGTTTTCTTATTTTTCCTGAACACAGTATTTAAGATAGTTAGGTTATTTTCTAGTGCGAAGTTTGTAATATGTTCTCCATTTCTACTTCTGGGTTTATTACTGTATGTGAAAGGTCCTAGTATTTTTTTCTCTTCCGGGCGCCTTTCTCCAAGTTGACCATTACAGTCTCCCATTATTATAAGGTTTTTATGACCGTGCTCATGAATCGAATTATTTAGATCAATGTAGAATGTATTTATTGTATCTGGACTCGATTGTTCAGTAGGCGAGTATATTTGTACTATTGACCAAGGATCTTTATATCCAGGTAATTTCAAATTCACTATCGCAATACGCTCCGTTATACCTATAAATTCTTCCACGTATTTTGTTATATGTCTTTTAACAATAAATCCAACCCCATAAAGTCCCGGGGTCTCTCCTATATGGTAAAATGTGTAATCTGGATAGGATATGATATTTTCACCCATTCTTCTCACTTCACTGAGGCCAACAATATCCCATTTGATGTGTTTTAAAGCATACATGAGTTCTGTAAGGCTTTCTTCACTTTTCAGGGTAAGTACATTGAGTGCTGCGATAAAGATTTTAGATTTTAAGTTTTTGTTCTTGTTATTGTTGTCACTTGATGTTGGAGGGTTGTGGTCTCTTTCCCCCACGAGGACCAGTCGGCTTGGGGGAGGTTGGTGTATTCTTGTTTCATTGTTGACAGTTCCTTCGATTGGTTTTGGTTCCCGTTTGCCGATTCTTAATTGTTATTGTTTTCCTGTAGTAGATATATTTGAAAGAGAGTTGGACCTACCCCGCATCATATCGAAAACATTTGTCCTGTTTGCTTTGATTGAAGTTACAATCTGTTGTTTTTTGGCTTGGTTAACGGGTGATAAGGGGTGATAAGCAGTGGGTGAGGTAGATGATTCTCTTTTTCGTTTATCTTGGTTCTTTTTATTCTCTATATCTATTAGTTTGTCATATTTCAAATACGCTAAATTGCCTTTTTTCTTTTCCTCAGCCAGCTCGGCTTGTAGTGTTTTTCGCTTTTCCAACACTTCCTTTGAGTAATCTTCACTGATATTAATTTTGCTCAGGTTTTTTTTGTTTTTAATAATTTCATTCTTTTTCCAATTGCTTACAAACGAACATAGTACCGGCCTTGGTTTGTTACTTTCTCTATTTTTGGTACCTAAGCGGTAAATTTTGTTGATTTCGTAATCTTCTATAATAATATTCAGATCTTGTTTCAGATGTTCTTTGAATTCTTGTAATAATTCGAGAGTTGATGTTTCTTTTTCTTCCAGGCCAAACACTATGATATTATTTTTCTTCTCCGCTCTTTTCATAAACTCAATTTCTTTCTCTAATTTTTCTACTTTGATTTTCAGGTTTTTGTTTTCTTCCACTAAAGGGATTAATTTATCATCAATTTTGTCCATAATAGATTTTGTGATAGAATCCTTCAATTCAGCCGTTTGGCTTTGCATCTCAATTTTCATTTTCTCAAATAATATTTGAAATTGACCTTCCATTATATGTATAGTTATGAAGTTGTATTTGCGTATGTTGGAACGTAATAGTAAATTATGTTTCTGTGGTTGGCAACACTGGATGTACTGTCAGTGTCACAAACGTCAGTGTTGTTGACGTTGTATGACAGATATCGATGAAAAATGTCTGTCGTGTAAGTAACCACAAATCGGTGATTATATTGTTATTCTAATTTATCAAGGATCACCAACAATCACACAAATCTGATTTCTATGAATACTTCACAGATGTTTTGCCTGTGTTTTGTGACGAAGTGTACACTAAAATCTCACTTTAACTATTTTTAATCACTTAATTTCTTCAGTAAGTATTCACTATGATGTTGACAGTTCTAACGCCGGAAACGGAAAACCTGATACTTTATCTTTCTTAATATCGCTTGATATTTGAGACACATAATTAGTATATCTTATAAAAATATTATTTGCTTCACCTAATTTTTTATTCATCAGACTCTCAGTTCTACGACTTGGACCCACTTTAATCAAGTATACTCTTATTTCTTTAATTTCATTACATAATAATTCTAAAGTAGATGCCATAACTTATAATAACAATAACATAGTATACACGGTTTATCTCTATCGAATACATTTTATTAATTCTACACTTAAGTATCCATACCGTAATTTGATGCGTGATTATTGTCTTTTCAGTTCAATGCACTTAGAATAATAAAGTATTTGTAGTTTATACACGTAATAGTTCTACACAGGTTTAGGTAAATGGAATAAAGTTACTGTATGACACTGCACATAATTTCGCACGATTTCACTTTTAAACTTCCGCACTGACCCTAGGTGATTGCGGAATTGCACGCAGGAACGAACGCCGCAGGGTGTGATGGTGGAATTGTTGATCAATCCCCTGAAGATGGCATTTTTTGTACAAGCTGTATGCCGCATATAGTACTCCCAACAACATTACAGTCAACATTATGAGTAAAATAATTTTCGTGGTGCTAATATGCATCCTAATTTCTTCCACGGATGCCTGTTTTGAACCACCGGCCGCGTTTTGGGCAATGATAACCTCTTCTTTTGTACTTCCTGCATCCATCTTCTTGTTTTTAAACCTTGAAACAGTCTTTTAACGGTTTTAACGACGCCGTCCACAGCATAATAATATTATAACCATTATGACGACTACTATTAACGCAGCTGACATTGCAAAAATCATAAACCAGTCTTTAAAAAAGTTATCAATTTCCAATAGTATTTTATTACTTGATTCACACATGTTCAAATTAAAAACACAATAAACCTAGTATCTGTACTGCGCGGATGGCCCGGATGCCATATAAGGCAGGGTCGCCATGTAAGGCGGGGTCTTGGTGGCGTAATGAAACACCGAATGTTGGATTAATACTAACTTTATTCTAATAGATACACTCTTTATATTCTTACACTCTACAGGTCTACCCGTGTGTATCGTTATGTCTTACTTTACAAACCGTGAATTGGCTCTTAAAGCCAATAGTAAATATAATTACCAGGAACTTGAAAGAAAATGTAAATTACTATCTCCATATGACTTAATTGTGGCTATGACCCCCATGCAGCGCTCCGCGCACATCTCAGGCAACCAGTGAATGTCGTAGCAGGTGCCCACATTTCTCAATACAGCAATATTTTCGTATAAAGTTTTCCGGGCGGTGCTTATTCTGAAATTGCCATTCTGAATTCTCTTTGCCATCGATCGTATTATTATAGGAGTATTTGTGACTTTGTTTACTATGTAGGTAATTATCACATCTTAGAAGTACCTTCGTAGTTTGGAATATGTATGAGGTTCGTAATTATGATATTAATTGAGAAAAAATTGGAAAAGCAATCAAACCTCATTACCTTCTTCCTCATTTCCTTCGTTTACCGTCGGGTTTCTCATAGGTTTTCGGTTCGTAATCTACTATATAAAAATAAGTCGGGTTTTCCTTCCTGACGCTATAACTCCAGAACGCACGAACCGATTTCCACGGTTTTGCATTCGTTAGAAAGGTCTCGGGCTCCGTGAGGTTTATAGCAAAGAAAATTCAGGAAAACTAGGAACAAACTAAATCCACGCGGACGAAGTCGCGGGCATCAGCTAGTTTCTATGTAAATTTATTAATTTTATTATTATTCATAGCGGGATTGTATAAATCACAAAAATTTGAAGTCTACTATATAAAAATAAGTCGGGTTTTCCTTCCTGACGCTATAACTCCAGAACGCACGAACCGATTTCCACGGTTTTGCATTCGTTGGAAAGTTCTCGGGCTCCGTGAGGTTTATAGCAAAGAAAATTCAGGAAAACTAGGAACAAACTAAATCCACGCGGACGAAGTCGCGGGCATCAGCTAGTTTCTATGTAAATTTATTAATTTTATTATTATTCATAGCGGGATGGTATAAATCACAAAAATTTGAAGGATTATTTAAATATTAACGATATTAGAAAAAAAAACCGAATTATTCGACAATAATTTGAAGTTTAAAAATTTCGTCCAATTTGCCTGAAAAATGCGAATCACCGCCAGTCAATGAAATACTCAAATTATCATCCAAAAATATAATATTATCGTCCAAAATGTACCTTTAACTTGACGAGAACTCAAGTTTTGGGGGGAAATTAGCAATCAGCGTTTTAATTAAAACGGTTTGCATAATTCATAGGCTGCCATAATTGCAACCCGCGTTAGTAAATTCTAGGTCCATTATACGATACTCGATTTCGTGTGCTGAATTAAAGAACCTTTTGGGCTCATTTCAGTCTTATGACTTATTATGCGTCGATTCTAGATTTTCGAGATCAATATTGTCGAGATGGATAAACTCGTACTAAGTGTACTGAAGAACCTAGGAACAATGAGTCAAGAACCAACATAGGGTTGCTATGGGGGTGTCTAAAATTGCTACAGTGTGACGATTATTCTTGACCTAAAAATCACTATTGGCCAAAATGCATTGTTGCAGTAAGAAAACCAAAAATTTTCTGCGAGCTCGTCGTACTTATTAACGACGATACTGCGGAGCCGGTATTTCGGTAAAGCGGTGTCCTGCGTGAGCGACGAATACGACGCGATGCGACGCGACACGACGCGATGTAATGTAATACGTCGCGTGAGACGCGACTGCCATAATAGGCCACAAGCAGGGTATGCCGTTGAGTTGAACGCGTTCGTCGCGTTCGCAGCGTCGCGTCGCGTAGTATTCGTCGCTCACCGTCGGACACCGCGTAAGGCGACTGGCGACGCGACGTGATGCGATAAACCGTGTGTCCGCATTGCAGCGGCGACAATGACTGGCCGAACTCAGTGCGGACTCATTCATTGGTTTTAGTACTGTTAAAATTACGGGTGACATAAACAAAATCGCTTAAATGATGCGGCCGCCCCCATTCAACGAAATCGCCGTCGCGCCGCAGTCACCTTACCAGTACGGCCTTAAAGGCTTACTAAAACCGGCTTATCACCGCGTCGACTGTTTCGCTTCTAAACACAATAATAGTTCAATGTTAATACCCCATATTTTATGAATTTAGCTAAGATTTAGCTGTACCTATTTAAATAGTTTCCAGGCCACGCATTACATAATTATATACATGATGTGTATATGTGTTCTGCTTCATTTTTGTGTTCTATTTTGGATGCCAGCTACGATAATAAACGTTACATTAGCTGAAAAACTTTATGGACTTACCCATAATATATTTCCTAGCGTGTCAGTTCGCACTCTATTGATACGAATAGGGTCATGCAAGATCGGTGCGGTATAAGCCATTATTAAGGTATAGCTATAAGCTGTAAGCACTCAATACAGCGACTTTATTATACGCCATCCAATATAAACCATCTGTAAAGTTTGTCTGTGTGTATGTTTTTGTCTGTTGTGCTTCTTTTTAAAATCTTACCTCTTTACATTTCAACCAAATTCGTCCATTGATTTCACCGTGATGAAGTAGAAAACAGACAAAAAATTCATTTATTTATTTCAAATATTACAAGCTGATGCCAACGACTTTGTCCACGTGGATTAAAGTTTTTGAAATCCGGGTGGAACTCATTTCTGGGATGAAAGTTTCCTATGTCCTTCCTCATTAAACAAACTTGCTGCAAACTGCAAGGCTCCTTGGCTTTTGTCAAAATCGGATCAGTGGTTTAGGCGTACAAAGGCAACGATAGACAAGCAGACAAAACAACTTTCACATTTCTAATATCAATAATATGGATTATGGTAATTGTAGGTTTGTAGCTCTACAATCTACATGGATTATGTAAAACGTTACTTGCGAAGCTGTAACATTACTTTTGTCGGCAGTTGACGCAATTTATTTCCAGTCGGGGATAGAAATTATCACATAAGACTAAAAGCAGAGTTGTAATTATGCTTAATTTAGGCAAATTACCTAATATCATATCTCCCTAGCTAATTGTGTGCCCGGCGAAACTTGAGTTACGAATATATTATGTTCATGACTTTGTTAAAGAGTCTACAGAAATATCTAGGTTTACAATCTATACTTTTCTATCTTAATACTATAAAAATGTCTTAGTTATACATGGAAAAACAAAATTATTGGCCCAGTTCAAAAGTCCCTAAGTTCAATTTTCCAAGACAGAATAAGTGGACTTATGCTGGGCCATTATGGATGCCAGAAAAATCAGTATGGTACAACGTGCAGCACTCTCTATGTACAGTGTACACTGCCGCTCTGTGATGGGAATTGGTAAATAATGCCATTCAAAAATACTTTTAATTTTGAGTTTTATTTCTAACTTTGTAATTGCTAAGATTACAATAAAAGCAACAGTGTTCACATCACGTACAGGTCACGGATAAAAAAATACTTTACATATTACAACTATATGTAAAGTAATTTTCATCGACAAAGAAGTGATCTAATAACGATTTGGTACATGTTGAGATATGGATGAAAAATAAAACAGATATTGCTCTGTTTTATTTTTCATGATAACTAATCGTATATCCTACTAGCTTTTGCACGCGGCGTCACTTACGTTAAGTTCGATTTATCAAACCCCTATTTTAACCCCTTAGGAGTTGAATTTTCAAAAATCTTTTCTTAGGGGATGCCTACGTCATAATAACTATCTGTATGCCAAATTTCAGTCCGGTACGTCATGTGGAGTGGTTTGAGCTGTGCGTTGATAGATCAGTCAGCAATCAGAAAAAGGAAAAGGCCTTTCATATATTTAGATTTAGGTTGATGCAATATTATATTATCAAAATCGATGATAAAAAGCTACGATGGGCCTCCGATCGCCATTTATCACTCTATACCCCACTTACGCTTTATCTCGGAAAATTGAAACCATTTGACCGTCTCTGAAATATTACCTTTTTAGAGGACAAATTTATTTTCATAATTTTTTTGGGGTTCTGCACCAAAATAGTTAAACAGAAACCTTTATGGTACGTACAAATTACAAACCGCATTATATATATCGGTGTTTTCAATATTCGTTGTGTAAAAAACACTATATTATAGTACATAATATACAGAAATTTCAAATTCCTAACTAGTGTAGTTTTTTAGATAGACCCCGTAAAAATGTTCCGACAACTTTGACGGCCCCCCATTTTTTCATTTTTGTAGCTAAAAATCATAAAAAATATATTTCAATTCTACTTAATGAGATCTAAACAATGACACCTTGATGCCTGGGTAAAAAAATAAAATTTTATTTCCACTCCTTTTCCATGGATGCCCCCTTTAGATAGATGTTAGAAATACACACTCTGGGAAAATTTCAACTGTCTATCTATTACGGTGTACGAGATACAGCCCGCTGACAGACGGACAGACAAACGGACGGACAGCAGAGGTTTAGTAATAGGGTCCCATTGGCACCCTTTGGGTACGGAACCCTAAAAATAAAAATTTCGAAAAATCCTTTCTTAGTGGGTGCCTACGTCATTAAAGGAACACACTGCCAAAATTTCCTGTGAGATTTAAAAGTCTCTAACTCCTAGTTTAGACTGTGCGTTGATATATCAGTCAGTCAGTCAATCAGCCAGTCAGTCAGTCATTCAGTCAGTCAGGACAAGTATTTTGATAAATATAAATTAGCCGAGATTGAGATTGTCTGGCAATTTTAGTATGTAGCCATGTAGCCTAACAATATCTTGATGATGTCCAACGCTAAACATGGGTGTCTTGGAGAGAATTTCATTCGCCGCGACTCGTTTAATGTCGTCACCTATTTACAAACATTTCAACGAAATTACTAACCGGGGCGGAACTATTTTTAATTACACACAAGAAATTAAGTCGAAGAGTAATAAACTTCGTCGTTCGTCTCTGCGTTCGTCGAAAGGAAAGTAATTAGTGGAAATTGCAAAGTGTATTTATTAATTTGCATAGAATGCGGGCTGGTGGCGGAATTCCGGGCTGTTGTATTCGTACCCTGTCACTTTTGCGCAACGAAAACATTAAAAACTACCTCAGTTAATGAAAAATAACTAGCTACTCGTGCTTCTCTATCCAATGTCCCTATCTAAATTCAAATTCAAAATTGATTTATTTGCTAGATTGAGTTGTTACTTAATCTTATTAGATCTTAAATAAATAATTATCTAAGCGCTTCAATCTGCCACAGAGTAGCATGCAGAGGAAGAGTCACACAAAATTTAATACTTAAATCTATTTATTTTTAAATTAATACAATGTTATACCCATTTTATTTGTTGTATGATGTTAATTCTATTTATATTGAGTTATTATTACTGTGTACAAAATTAAACAACGTCATTAATATTTTTATCTTCAATAAGAATTTATTGAAGTTTATTCAATTACTAGCTTTTGCCCGCGGCTTCGCTCACGTTAAGTTCGATTTTTCAAACCCTTATTTTACCCCCTTAGAGGTTGAATTTTCAAAAATGGTTTCTTAGCGGTTGGTTAGCTCACGTTAAGTTAGACTTTTATTGGTAAAAGCTTTTGCCCGCGGCTTCGCTCACATTAAGTTCGATTTTTCAAACCCCTATTTTACCCCCTTAGAGGTTGAATTTTCAAAAATGGTTTCTTAGCGGTTGGTTAGCTCACGTTAAGCTAGATTTTTATTGGTAATTAAAATCCAACCTAAGGCGATTCGTATCTCCGTAAAAAGCCAACATACCAAGTTTCATGGATATTACTTGAAAACTAAATTTTTTCCCTAATTTTTTATAACTTATAAGTTATAAAAATTAGGGAAAGGTTCCACATGTAGAAATTGTTTAAAATAAAATTGAAAATGGAAAATTCGGTCTGTCGAGCTGGGATTCGAACCATCGACCTTTGGCTGTTAGGCGACTGCAGAAGCCACAAGGCTACGGAGACCCATTATTGTACCGCGAAAATACCGAACACAATGCCAAATTAATTAATCGAAAGGAACTACGTTCCATCCGGGTGTCCCTTGACACCTCTCAAGTTTTTTATACAAATTTTCATCCCCTATTTGAAGTGTTTGGGGGGGGTGGAATTTTCAAAATTTGCGAAACACGTATTTCTTATTTTTTTATCGAAAGCCCAAAAATTAAAGTTTCATGGATATTACATGAAAAATAATTTGATAAATGACGGACTTTTATACAAACTTTCAACCCCCATTTAACCCTCTTGGGGTTGGAATTTTCAAAATCCTTTCTTAGCGGACGTCTACGTCATAATAACTATCTGTGTGCAAAATTTCAGCCCGATCCGTCCAGTGGTTAGAGCTGTGCGTTGATAGACCAGTCAGTCAGTCAGTCAGTCAGTCAGTCAGTCAATCAGTCACCTTTGCCTTTTATATATTTAGATAAAAGCTAAAGTACCAAGTTTGAAGGATATTACTTGAAAATTAACTTAAAAATCTGGATTTTTATACAAATTTTCATCCCTCTATTTGAAATCTTTGGGGGTGGAATTTTCAAAATTTGCAAAAACACCTATTTCTTATTTTTTTATCGAAAGCCCAAAAATTAAAGTTTCATGGATATTACATGAAAAATAATTTGATAAATGACGGACTTTTATACAAACTTTCAACCCCCATTTAACCCTCTTGGGGTTGGAATTTTCAAAATCCTTTCTTAGCGGACGTCTACGTCATAATAACTATCTGTGTGCAAAATTTCAGCCCGATCCGTCCAGTGGTTAGAGCTGTGCGTTGATAGACCAGTCAGTCAGTCAGTCAGTCACCTTTGTCTTTTATATATTTAGATTAACAGGTAGGTACCCGTAACTACGACCGAACCTATGCAAATACTTATATATTTATCTGCGCTACTGTTAAGGGTACGTTTCTGCACACATGGCGCGTGGTGCGTCGCGTCGCGCGCTAAACTCAAACATAATAATGCCAAGTATGAGAGCGTTCACGCAGGTTCACGCGGGCACCGCAGCGGGCGCCGCGTGGCGGCGGCCGCTTTACTGCACGCTCTCATATTATTTGGCCATTTATGTTTGAGTTTAGCGCGGGACGCGACGCACCACGCGCCGTGTGCGTAGAACCGTACCTACCCTTATGGAAATAATTATGTAAAACTTGTATATTATAATAATAATATTATTTATATCATACTTGTAGTTTTTGAGATAGACCCCCTAACAAAATTGGTCTAAAATCGACAACTTTGACGGCCCCCCATTTCATCATTTTTGTAGCTAAAAAATAAAAAAAATATATTTGAACTACACTTAATGAGCTTTAGACAATGAACTCCCACATAATGTCAGGGTAAAAAAATAAAATTTTATTTCGGCTCCTTTTCCATGTATAGGAGCCCCCTTTATCGACCGAGCGAAGCGAAGGTCTTTGAGTCTACTTGAGTGAATTTGCACTTGTCCGTCCGTCCGTCCGTCCGTCTGTCAGAGCCTTATAACTTCTGAATTACTGAACGTAATTACTTCAATTTTAGATATAATATGTAAACCGATGGCCTCCAGCCGAAAATGGCTTAAAAAGTTATAAAAATCTTTATTTCAGGGGGGCTCTCATAGAAGCGAATGCGAAGTAAAAAAAAAAATATCGCGTTACATAAAATTGTTACGTATCATTTTAAAGATAATTTTGAACTGAGTACAAAAGTATTTTTTTTTTAATTTTTTTCCTAAAATTGACGAAATGGGGGGCTTTCAAAGTGGAGATTATATTTGACCTCACAACGGAATAACCATTGAGAGCTGGGGCTTGAAAGTTTTATAATTTTAGCGTAATATCATGTACTTGAACAACAAATACTAAAATTAGATAAATGTAATAAGGAAACTAAATTATTTAACTTTTAATGAGCAGCAACAACAGAACTTCACAATGATGTCAATAGATGGCGCTCTAATCTCATATAGCAAATGCAGCTTATATGTAACATTGTAGATTCCGGGGTTCAAGTTATTTGGACCTTATACTGTAGATCGTGATGTCTATAATTTCTGAACTACGAAATTGACGACCTTGAAATAATTACAGGACAATTTCTAAAGAACATGCTTTCTAACAAAAAAAGAATGGATTAAATCGGAATACGCCTTAATGAATTACAGCGAAATACACATTTTGACTTTCATCCCCTCTCCCAAGGGAACCGTGCTGAATTTCGGGATAAAAAGTATCCTATATTATACCTCGTAGTATTAACTTAAATCGTGCCAAGTTTCATTTAAATCCGTCCAGTAGTTTCAGCGTGATGCGCGGCCAAGATACAGACAGACAGACAGACAGACAGACAGACAGACAGACAGACAGACAAAAAATTAAAAAAAAATTGTTTTGGCTTCAGTATCGATTATAGAGTGCCCTCAAACAAAAATTTTCAAAATATCTTCAATGTAAAGAATTGGACCTGTTACAGTTTTATTATATTATAGATAATATATTCAATTAAAATTATTATCGACCGAGCGAAGCGAAGGTCTTTGAGTTAACTAGAGCGATTTGCACTTGTCCGTCCGTCCGTCCGTCCGTCTGTCAGAGCCTTATAACTTTTGAATTACTGAACGTAATTACTTCAAATTTAGATATAATATGTAAACCGATGGCCTCCAGCCGAAAATGGCTTAAAAAGTTATAAAAAATCTTTATTTCAGGGGGGCTCTCATAGAAGCGAATGCGAAGTAAAAAAAAAATATCGCGTTACATAAAATTGTTACGTATCATTTTAAAGATAATTTTGAACTGAGTACAAAAATATTTTTTTTTTAATTTTTCCCTTAAAATTGACGAAATGGGGGGCTTTCAAAGTGGCGATTTTATACGCTCGCTTGAAGACGCTCTCTAGGAAAATCCGCTATGGATTTTCAAACTGATTTTATGTTTTTAGGTCACTTATATCCTGTACTTGAACAACAAATACTAAAATTATATGAATATTATAAAGAAACGAGATTATTTAATTTTTAATGTACATCAGTAATTCATATAGCATCAACATAGCTTCACAATAATGCTAATAGATGGCGCAGTCAGTAACTATTCCCATGGAACTACGAGTTACGACTAACGACCTATCCCAAAAACAGTTTTGCGTCGACCATTATTATTTAGTTACTTATTATAATACAATAATTGTATTGTAATTTTTTTTGTACCATATTATTCAATTAAAATTATTTTTTAGTTAAATTTTAGTTAAATATTGTATATTTTCTATTCGCGTCGATAGATGACGATTTGTACAGATGCCCGTAACCCGGTTTCACTCGTTAGTACCTACATAATAATTCAATGTTTTCACTAACGTTCCCTAACCTTTACGGGCTACCTATAAGTTAGGTGATTGATGTTTTCTGTCAACTTATTTATCACGATCCTGTACGGGACACCTAAAAGGATATTGGGACGGATGGATGGATATTAGGACTTAGGATTGTATTTAGGAGCTACCTACGTTAAGAGACTCCTACTTAGGGGATGATTTAGGTATGTTTGGTGAAAACGGGCATAATAATAATGTCAGTTTTGGTTATCATGTATCGATTGAATGAATAATCATGGGATAGATACCGTTACCGCGAGGTCTCAGTTCGGGGCGAACCACTAGTTTAATTTAATTTATTTTATATTATTTTTTGTTATAGCGGCAACAGAAATACACAATATCTGAAAATTTCAACTGTCTATCTATTACGGTTTACGAGATACAGCCCGCTGACAGATGGACGGACGGACGGACGGACGGACAATTGAGGCTTAGTAATAGAGTTCCGTTAGCACCCTTTGGGTACGGAACCCTAACATACGCGTCGAATTGATATCCTCCTTTTCTTGAAGTCGGTTAAAAAGTAATAATGCGCAATGAAATAAGTAGGTACCTATTATAATTACTGAAAATATTGAGTTTGAAGTCATTTGTATTTGTTTTAAAATATCAATGATAAATTAAATAAAGCACAATAATAATAATAATTATATGAGTCGGATTAACGTTAAAATTTCATAGTATTTTCGACCGAGCGAAGCGAAGGTCTTTGAGTCTACTTGAGTGAATTTGCACTTGTCCGTCCGTCCGTCCGTCCGTCCGTCCGTCCGTCTGTCAGAGCCTTATAACTTCTGAATTACTGAACGTAATTACTTCAATTTTAGATATAATATGTAAACCGATGGCCTCCAGCCGAAAATGGCTTAAAAAGTTATAAAAATCTTTATTTCAGGGGGGCTCTCATAGAAGCGAAAGCGACGAAAAAAAAAATTTTTGCTTTTCATAGGGTTACAGTACGTCATTTTAAAGATAATTTGAAACAGAGTACAAAAGTATTTTTTTTTTAATTTTTTTCCTAAAATTGACGAAATGGGGGGCTTTCAAAGTGGAGATTATATTTGACCTCACAACGGAATAACCATTGAGAGCTGGGGCTTGAAAGTTTTATAATTTTAGCGTAATATCATGTACTTGAACAACAAATACTAAAATTAGATAAATGTAATAAGGAAACTAAATTATTTAACTTTTAATGAGCAGCAACAACAGAACTTCACAATGATGTCAATAGATGGCGCTCTCATCTCATATAGCAAATGCAGCTTATATGTAACATAATATATTCAATTAAAATTATTATTTAGTCATTTAGCAAACATCAATAAAACTTCACGTTGCAGTTTGTTTTTACATGTTTTCTGATCGTGTCGATAGTTGACGCTGTGTACAAGTAATTTAATTTGAATGTTCCAAAAAACTATACCTAAGTTTGATTGAGGCCTTGAGGATTTCACTATAACAGTTCCCTAACCTTTACGGGCTACATATGTTAAGTTAGTTGACACTTTCTGTCAACTTTGTTATTACAAACCTCTACGGGACAACTAAAGGTGAAAATGACATATGGGATGTTAGGATTGTATTTAGGGGCTACCTACGTAAAGAGACTTCTACAAAGGGGATGATTTAGGTATGGTTGGTGAAAACGGGCATAATAATAATGTCAATTTTGATCGTCATGTATCTATTGAATGAATAAGTAATTATGGGAAACCGTTACCGCGAGGTCTCAGTTCGGGGCGAACCACTAGTTATTAATGTTGAAGCTCGTTTTCAATATGAAACAAATTTTATTTATGTATGGCAGAAAATATGAAATACATTTATTTCGCGAAATCATTACGGATGCATTGAAATGAAAAATTGTCCGATACAATTTTCTTAATTAAATTACGATACGACCAATTAAACCCGTTCCATCAATATCACAATATTTACAGTTTATGCAATTGTTACTTATTTATTTTTGAAAACTAAATGCAAAAATATTTATATTTACAGAAGTTATTTAAAGGTAAAACGGCCTAGCTGTCTTCTTTGTGGAGAGAGTGAAAGAAATAAAGTGTAGATAAAGAAATAAATTACAAAAAGAAAACAACTAGGTAACAAGTGTACCTACACTACCTACTTATAATTTATTAACCCCCGACGCAAAAAGAGAGGGGTGTTATAAGTTTAACGTGTCTGTCTGTGTATCTGTGTATCTGTGTATCTGTCTGTGGTAGCGTAGCCGCCAAACGGATGAACCGATTTTCGTTTAGTTTTTTTTGTATCATAGATAATTTTATCCCGAGTGTTCTGAGCCATGTTTCATGAAAATCTGTTCAGCCGTTTGAAGATTATCAGCTCTTTTATAGTTGATTAGGGGATCTGACTAACTTCCTTATGTCCGATCGATTCGAAATTTGGTACCGTGTTACTTCAATGACATTGAAAGTATACGGTAAGGTAACCATGACCTGATCAGTCGTTTGAAGATCATCAACTCTTTAATAGTTGATGAGGGTATCTGACTACCTTCCATATGTCCTGTCGATTCGAAATTTGGTACCTTGTTACTTCAATGATATTGAAAGTACATGGTAAGGTAACCATGACCTGATCAGCCCTTTGAAGATCATTAGCTCTTTAATAGTTGATGAGGGGATCTGACTACCTTCCATATTATGTCCTATCGATTTGAAATTTGGTACCGTGTTACTTCAATGATATTGAAAGTATATGGTAAGGTAACCATGACCTGATCAGCCGTTTGAAGATCATCAGCTCTTTAATAGTTGATGAGAGGATCTGACTCCCTTCCATATGTCCTATCGTTTCGAAAGGTACCGTATTACTTCAATGATATTGAAAGAACATGGTAAGGTAACCATGACTTTAAATATGACATGTTAGAGTAAGGTTTTTTAGGGTTTAGATTTCGAAGGTGGGTAATTAAATGGGATCAATTAGGCTCAATTACCACTGCGCTAACAAATCACTATTAATACCTTCCTGATATTTATACCTACTTTAAAAAAGACTAAATAAAAGTAAAATTAAAAATTTTAAAACGCCCCAACACAAAAAATAATCTCTAAAAACTAACAAATAATATTTTATACCTATATATAATTATTATCGTCACATATATTATGTAAGTTCAAATATTTTTATTTTCCAAGTGTCGTCGTCACGTCGGGGGACCGCTAAGTGAGAAAGAAAAACAGGTGTAGTCGCAGATTGCAACAAAAGAATTTAATCCGAAAAATTCGCAAAATCGACACAACCGTCAACGTCGTCTGCCCTCACGTGTCGCGCGCGGCATTACGTAGAGCGTAGACTATATATGCATGCTCGTACCTAAATGTCATCATCATCATCAGCAACCCATCAACGGCTCACTACTGATTGCAGGTCTCCTCTCAGAGAAGGGTTATAGGCCATAGTCCACCACGCTGGCCCAATGCGTATTGGCGGGCTATGCGAATTGGCGGACTAAACGTAAATGTAATTCGTAATAATTAATTAGCTGTTGGAAAAATACTTTATAAACTTTAGCGGTCCCGCGACGCGACGACGACACTTGGAAAATAAAAATATTTGAACTTACATAATATATGTGACGATAATAATTATATATAGGTATAAAATATTATTTGTTAGTTTTTAGAGATTATTTTTTGTGTCGGGGGGTTTTAAAATTTTTAATTTTACTTTTATTTAGTCCTTTTTTTTTCCTTAGCAACGAATCGTTGACGTTTCGGAGATACGCGTAACGAACGTAGCTGGGCGCTTACTATGTTCTTATATTTGATAACACGGTTTCATTATTCTGTTCGCTTACGTAAACCTATCCCGGTTTGATAACTGGACCAGTTTAATTCTTAATTTATATTAATTTCAATTCAATTCAAAATTTTTTGCATCAAGATTTACCTTCAAATATTGCAAGATCTTATTCCTGCAGCGGACATGTTGAACAACCCGATGAAAAGGGGCAGATGCGAGTAACAAGTTGAACGAGAGTTCAAAATTTGTTTCAGAGCTTAACTGCTTAGTGTTAGGAGTTCAAAGGAAAAGTGACTTTGAATAGGATTTATTATAAAAATGTTCTTTTAAACTTACGCCATCCTTTTCTAAGAATAAAGCTGTGAAACATTGACAGAGCTACGTTGTCTTCATAGACTAATCATATTATTTACTACCGTAAGGTTGTCTTGTTAATTTTTTGTATATGATTAAGAGATAGCTGTACTTTTAGTAACTATCGCTAGGAAAGCTGATTCAGTATTTAGTAGATGTAGGACTCTCTTATGGTCAAAATGGTATCAATCTGCCTGCACGAGGTTGGTTATTCGGCTACTTGTCGCCTTTCAAAGTCGAGTTATGCTTACCAAAGATGAACAATAACTAGGAAGGCTTACGAACGTCACGTCATGTGCAGTGTGCACACGAGGCCGTCATGACGTTCGTAAATTTTTACAAGCTTTTATTTAGCTTGAAAAGTTTGTTTGGGTCAAATCTTGCAAGGTGAATTAGACCCACTTCCCGGTTTCGATCAAGATCGAGATCGGAGATCGGATCGAGCTGAAATTTTGCATTTATGTGTAAATCGGATGACAATGCAATATTATTGTGACATGGAGCTGATCTGATGATGGAGACGGAAGATGGCTATCGAAACTCTGTAATAAATGACGTAACCCCATCGAGTTTGGGCTCGTTTGATTCGTCATAACAAGTACTCTGATCCTAGATGATATCCAGAGTCTAATGATGTAGCTACTAAAAGCTGCATTTAAAAATATTTTTTTTAATTTACACTTGTTACTTGTCGCCGCAATTTATCGTGCCGGCCGATGGCTCGTAGGAAAACGCCCAATGTTGATCAAAATAGTATTCTCTCAAGCACGATCACGAAGAGAGAAATCAGTTACACAAGAAGAGATTATCGAATGCGAGCTGCAAGAAATTTGTTTGCGATTATCATATGGGATAACTCTCCATACAAATCTCGTCCGCGATTATACATTACATTATACATTACTAGCTGATTCCCGTGACTTCGTTCGCGTGGATTTAGTTTTTAATATCCCTCGGGAACTCTTTGATTTTCCGGGATAAAAAGTAGCCTATGTCACTCTCCAGGTCCTAAACTATACCCATGCAAAAAATCACGTCGATTCGTAGCCCTGTTGCGGCGTGATTGAAGGGCAAACCAACAAACCAATAAACACACACATTTTCGCATTTATAATATTAGTAAGGATGACAAATTCTTTAAACCTAAATACACGTATCAGTTATGCGATGCTCGAAAACAAGTGTCGAAAATTTCGCTCGCATACGAGAAACTCTCCTTGTGTAGGTAATTGAGCTTTTAATGTCGATTGTGATTCTATCATCATATAAAACATTTATTCTAATCAAGGTTCTTAATGAAAAACAATCTGCCAAGTCATTAAGCTAACGAGCGGAACGCATGTAAAATTCTGACAAAGTGTAATACGTAACGTCGTGACTCGCATAAATTCTTAAACTCCCATAAGGACACATTTATGTCTTCTGGTGTAAGAATTATCATGCTATATTTAAAGTTAACAGCCTAATTTGTGTGCAGAAAATGCTCTTTGGTTTCTTAGAGGTAGGCATCCGGCATTCACCCTCTGAGTGTAATAAGTTAAACACCCAAGTAATTATTATCAAAAATATTATATTCTTTTATAAAGAAAGTCATACCGTTACACGTTAACATGAACTGATTGTGAACATCCCGGCGCGGCACGGCAAAGTGAATGAAAAAAATGAACGCAAAAGCAATTTTCCACATTTTTCACGTTAGACGAAACATTAGTAGGGAGGTTCGCAAAATATTTTAGGTGAATTCTTTTTTAATGAAGTCACATAGCAATAAACTCACTTTGAGAATGGCGGGATTGTATCTCTTGGCATAATCCATTTAACATCGTTCGTTGTGAGAAAAGAATATTTATTTATTACCTTTGTTTGAACTGAACAAAAATGAGAATATTATGAGAAGAAGAATGGAGAAACAAGGAGCAGTAGGCGGGGCTCATAGCAGTAAGCGGGATTCAAAGAAATGCTGAATGAATGAATAATAATATATTATTTCTATTGTCAACCACATAGCTGTATGTCCACATATTGTGTTTAATATATTATTTCTATGTTAGATAACATAGACACCGACACAAAAAATAAACAAGCCTAATTACTGCCGAGCGATCTCTTCCAGGCAAACAGTTACCCAAAAGGACGTAGCCTCAGATACTAAGTAGGTGGTGCTAATATAAAATGTGCTTATATCTGTGATCATTTGTCAGTATGTCATTTGGATGACGATGTCGAAACCGACGGATCTTATTCTATTACATTATTGAACTCTCGGAAATTATTTTTCAAAAATATATACCGAGCACTGCAATGCAAAACCCACCAACGCGAAAAATTTAAAATACCTAAAAATCAAAAATCAAAAATCAAACAGATCAAAAATCTTTTGTAATTATCACCTTCAAATAGTGACGAAAATAAATTATGCGAATAGGGTTACCGAAAATTGTTTATGCGGAAAATAGACAGTGCTCTAATTAAATTGAACTCATAATGGAACTCGTGAAAGGCTCGAATTTCGAGCTTATTCATTGCAAGCACTCTCGAGCGAGCCGAAATTAAAAACCGGCCAAGGGCGTGTCGGGCCGCGCGCAGTGGAGGGTTCCGTAGTTGCAAGTCACAAATATTATTGCTGACCTAGGATATTGCTTTTATTTTATTTTTGAATATTGAATATTTTGAGTTCCATACTTTAAATACTATAATATACTTACTACAAAATATGAAACTTATACTATTATTAATACCTAACCTGGAAAAAGCAGATATAAGTCCTTAACTTATGAACCCTACTTAGCCTTGATAGGGGGGGGGGGGGGGGGGGGAGAAGGGGACTCTGACAAAATTTAGCACTTTAAAATATTATCATATTTCACAAACGGATCCCTGAATCGAAAAATGGTGGTCCTACACCCACAATATTCTTAAAAGATCTATTCAACGACACCCCACACTATGGGATAGACGAGAAAAAAATTCATCCCCACTTTACTTATAGGAGTACCTCCCCTATAAGTAAAGTGGGGATGAATTTAAAAAAAAAAAAAATATTTTTTACAATGTTATTTCACCACTTTGTTGGCGTGATTACGGAACCCTAAAAAGAGTCACAAATTAAAATCAAAGATTTTAAAGGCTTACAAACAGAATTTTTTTTTTAAATGGAGAAACTTATTTTATAATAGTAAAATCAAAATTTAAAAAACGGAATTTTGGAAAGGATCAGAGAAGGGGAGAAAATAATATAAAATGAAAAAAAAAAACTTGACTATGGCTCAAACGCTCGACGCGCGGAGCCACTGAACAAACGAAGAAGAAGAAGAAGAAACAGAATTTTTGACGGATTGCCTGTCAACTGAATCGCAACGGAGACGTGCTCGATAAACCAATCAGATTATTCAAAGAAGACGTGATAATAATTTGATAATGACGATTGACAATAATATCATCGGGTCCACTCGTACATAATATTGTAAATTCTTTGTCCATTTTATTAATAGTTTTTTACAGCTCAACATAATACTGTCTCACTCACTCACACTATGTGAGAGTGAGTGAGACTGAGCTGTCAAAAAACTATTAATAAAATGGACAAAGTATAGGCATTCACCATGGAACTAGGATTTGCGACTACGTCTAATCCTATTTCTATGGCATTCACATTGTGAAGCACGCCTCAGAGCAATGCTAGCTGCAAATTGCAGCTATAATAAAACTGATTTTGATTAGGTAGTATCTTAAAGCTCGTACCGCAAAGTGAAGTATTGGCAAACCTCCCACTAGGTAGACCGACGACGCAAGATCGAAGCATGTGGAAGTCTATGCAAGAGAACTATGTCTAGCAGTGGACGTCGATTGGTTGTTAAAGAAGGAGAACCTATGTTAAAGATTTACATTGTCATAAAACTGGTTCAAGCACATAATTGTTGTAAATCGTAGTGTTTCTATAGAGATATACCTATTAAATATAAAATGTCTGAAAACCACTTATGCGGCAAACTGACAGCGCTCTAATTATATTGAACCCAGCGTGAAAGGCGAGCTCAATTCATCTCGGGCGAATATACAGTACACGAGACGTGCCGGCCTTTTAAAAAGTTTCGCTGCATACATCCACCGGATAAATGGAGTTTTAGTCGCGTCAGCGAGGAAAATTACGCTTCTGACGTTACGAAATATAAACTTTTTTGTATATTTAAACACAAATGTCGATGCCGATTAACTAATCCATCAGTTCTGACGTGTACCTTTTTACCTACTACGCGTTCGTTTCAAGTTGAGCCCTGCACCATAGAGTAAAGAAATCTTCACCCCTCGCGCTTCCCCGCACCGCACCACAAGTCAGACCCACAGTAAAGACACAGTATAAGAAGATGCAGTATAATAGTTTATCTATTGTTTTATTTATTAAGTACTAGCTGACCTGTCTTAACTATGAATATTGAATTCGAATTGGTATAAATAATGAAAAATATATAAAAAAATCGGCCAAGTGCGAGTCGGGCCTCGCTCTTTTAGGGTTCCGTTAAAAAAATTAAATTAAAAAATTTCCATCTACCCACCTACCCATTTTAATTTAATTTTTTTAATTAAATTTAATTTTTATTATTTGTTGTTATAGCGGCAATAGAAATACATAATATGTGAAAATTTCATCTGTCTATCTATTACGGTTTACGAGATACAGCCCTCTGACAGACGGACGGACGGACGGACGGACGGACGGACGGACGGACGGACGGACAGCGTAGGCTTAGTAATAGGGTCCCGTTGGTACCCTTTGGGTACGGAACCCTAAAAAGTGTTTATTATTCTAATGCTTTACGATTAACAACATTCTTAGTTTTTTTTAACCAAACCTACCAAAACTCCTAATATCCAAAGTTCAATTTAATAAATTGAACTTTTAATACGTAAACTTAGAATAAGAATTATTATTAAATATTATTTTTGCATGCCTATCCGGCAGATTGTAAGGACTTTTATTATAATGTAACACCATTTTACTACTCAATCTGTGCAAATAAATAATTTGAATTTAAATTTGAAATTTATTTTTCAGAAGCGTTGCTTCGCGAGCGGTTTACTAAGTGGGTCTGACTTGAGGTGCGGTGCGGGGAAGCTCGAGAGAGCTAGGGGAAATTTGTAACGCGTAGTACCACTAGATCAAAGGTGTCAAACTACTGCATATCCTATACTGTGTCCGTACTGTCGGCATGGAACTAGGAATTACGACTACGTCGATTACTTTGCTCTATGGTGCAAGGCTCAACTTGAAACGAACGCGTAGTACTTTACTTGCTTTAAAGAGCAACCGCTGAGCTTGCTGGTTCTTCTCGGATGGAACGGAATTCAGTGGTATAATATACTTACTCACTTGACGATTCAAAAGCATCTGTAAAAGTTCATTTGAATAAAAAAAACTTTTAAAAGGTATTCTATTCCGATATCTATTTAAAAAAAATGTCATTATAGATAGAAGAAAAGTATTAGTTAAATAAATATTAATAGGTTTATTGCGTTGGTGTATGTGTCACCAAAATGGCCGCAATGGGAGTAGTAAAGGAAAGTTCAAAAGGAGCATCCACTACAACTAAACTAGCGGCACGCTATGATGGCCGGTTTGACACATTACAATAGTGATGTAGAATGTCAATTTATTCTCGAACAAAAAACAATTAAGTTTTGTTTTTGTACCTGATTAAATAGGTTTACAGTTCTCTGCGTACGTTCGGTCATATCGACGAAATCCACAACAAAGGGCTTGAACAGAGTCCAAATTAACGAGCAAGGGTCAACAGTAATGCAGTATCAATATTTGAAATCCAAAGCCAGGTCAAAACTATATCACAATCGCATTGCACTGACAGTTTATACTTTTCGAAGCAACGTCAATTCGAAACTGCTTTGTTTTGCATTGAGCATTGACGCGAGTTTGCCGGAGGTAGTAGTTGTGCTAGCCAGCGATCCTATGTGACGATCGTATTAGATTCCATTTTTAAAAATTTTCAATTTAGAAAACCAAATGCCGAGTTGTGGTATATATCATATAAAAATAAAAATTTTACCTTTTGTATGAAACAGCTGATATTTTTTTGCGATTTCAGAGGTTTGTCCACATAGTGAAAATTGTTAATATTCACAAGTACATTCACCCCTTAAATGGTGCAAACTGATTTTTCTACACTTGTATACATTTTAGAAATCAATTTAATAAATAAATTTTGAGTCCTAAACCTAAAACTACATTCGATAAAATTTATGAATCTCTGCACATCACTATCGTCAATAAAGTAATACAATTATTTCCTTCAAAGTCGTTATCAATTAATACGGAACTTCATGAGCGGACAAACGTCAAACCGGCCATCATAGCGTGCCGCTAGTTTAACTTAACTTTTAACTACGGTACCTATGAAATTAGAAAACTGCTACCTGAAAACACATTATGACGGCAGAAATATAAATAGATATTTGGAACGAAGTTCTAAAAGTATTATTGTCATACGATATCAGAAATACGTTTATATATACGAGTAATGTCGAGGCTTTAAGGTTGCGTTCGAATGGATAATATCGGTAAATCGTTTCGATTCGAAGGTCGACCATAATAAAAGACAACGCTCTTGGCATGTCAAACCCCACTCAATATGGATAAGAACAAGTATCATCGCACCGAGTGACTGGCTTTAGTCACGCATGTCAGGGTTATAGTAGTGATAATATTAAATAGTTACAAGGAACCGCAAACTTATTTCGCTATAATTCGCTAATCTAGAAAAATCTGTATGAAACTACTCTATTACAAACTAGATGATGACCGCGACTTTGCGAACTCCATAATTTTCCGAAATGAAATGAAGCCTGTGTGTTAATCTTAGATAAGAGCTATCACCATTCCACATTTCAGCCAAATCAGTTCATTCGATGAAACGTGAAGGAATATCAAACATCCATTCATCCTCACAAACTTTCGCATTTTAAAATTATAGAAAGTAGGAATGGTAGGAAGTAGGAAGGAAGTAGGATTAGAAGAAAATTCAGAAATTAAAGTAGATAGTGACCTACTTACCTATTACAAATCAATGTCGAAAGGAATGCGAAGTACGAGCACAAAGCCTCTCTAATCGGCTCTCAGGCATCGGTAGTATTGAAATGCTCATTGAATTCTTATTATCCTATTAACCTAGATAAAAGCATATATTAATTTTTACGAGTTTTCTATATTGGATAAAATAGCATTTTTTTTAATTAACGAAATTTAAAAAATGCTATCTCCGGTCCCTACCCTCTCTAGGGTCCGGTCCGGACCCTAGAGAGGTCTTCAGCCAGGCCGAGGTTTAGCTGGGTCTGTGGCCGGGTATCGTCTGAGGTTTCATTCAGGTCGGCTAGTCTGCTTAATCGTCAGCTTAATACCGCAGCGTTTATTAACTAACCAAAGCTGGAGTGTCACAGAAATAAGCTTTATAAAAAGCATAAATTTTCTCGCAGATTCCTGCAAGTAATTATACTCCTCATTCAAGCGTTCCAGAATTATCGCGCTAAATACACTGTCATTACTATACAGGAAGCAATTGCATGAATATTCAAATAGCACCGTTAGTATCTTTGAGCTCGAATATCACTTAGTCTGCCAGTGAAACACATCACTGCGTTTTTAATTTATAATGTACTTAGTGAGAAATACCATAAAATAATATTCTACTAACTGTTACAACTAAAACATATTGAGTTTTATTCTAAAACATTTTGTGCAACTTTTTTGACTCCAACTTAAATCTCATCTTGTTTAATCTTGTAACTTATCAAAAATTCTTTATATTATAAATACGAGTGTGTTTGTTCATTGGTTTGTCCTTTAATCATGCAATAACGGAGTTACAGAGATCTAGAGAGTTAAAATAGGATATCTACTGTTTATCCCGGAAAAACTTAGGATTTCCATGGGAGTTTTAGTGCAGACGGATGATGTCGCGGGCAGCAGCTATTTAAACATAAAACAGATTTTTGTTTAACAAAAGGCACACCTATAATATGCCATTGTTCGTCACTACTTCCATACTGAAATAACCTGTCATGTTTTAAATAAGTATATTAAGTGACTTTCTAATACTCATCATAAGTATAAGTACTATCATTAAAGAATAATTGAAGAAACTAGTGGTTCACCCGGAACTACAACACCATAGAGTACAAGAATTATTATACCTATGTGATCATCAGTAAGTCAGTGACGAAATCGGGGTTTTTTATACAATAAAATCGAATGTGTAAGAGCTATGTAATTGACACTTTATACTATGTTTAACAAGTCCACCATTGACATCATATCCCGAGAATTTTGTTTTTCAACAATTAAAAAAAATATTTAATTCAAACTCAAGTTATGAGGATTCAAAAAAACAACAAAGCACTTCGAGAGAAGTTAGGTAGTGCCCCACTTGCGCTTCGCTTGGCTCGTCGTGGCGGGGACACTACTCTATCCCCAATACGTTTTGTAAGATCTGAGTTGGGTAACTTAAATAACGCTGAAAGAGGCAGGCGACGTGATTAATATTTACACGTACAGAAATTCGCTGGGGGATTGATTGGTAGGTATTCATTAGCCATTCTCACGCAGTTTCAATACAAATTTACCCTTGGGAGGTACCCAAGTGATTTCCACAGCGATAGCAATTTCTATTATTCAAGACGATGTATAAACGTTATCATTGTACAGTTTATGTATGCATGGTTAATTTCAATATTACATGAGGAATATTAAGTACCTGGATGACCGAGCTTCGCTCGGTTTTTTATTATTATTTAATTAGGTACTTACTGATATGAGTCTTACACCATTGCATAGTCCTTGATACGTCTAAATTACGCAACAACATTATTAACGCTTTTTTTCAATTTTTGTACGTGTGGTGCCAAGTCTGAAAAAAAACAAAAAAAAATTGGTTGTCTGTAAAGTCGGTTTACGGAAGATAGTTTTACGTGATAACGTCATAAAGAAACAAGTCACAAGCCAACGCTTGGGCCGATCGTGCCTCTCTATGGCTTGTTTCGCGCTTGCACGCTCGGGCTCTGGCGGAACGTGACACTTTTTCGTGCGTGCAACCGGTGTTCATCGATTCATAAGACGTTATCGCGTCGAAAAAAAAAAGGAACAAAAAGGGAAAAAAATAATCATCGGGACTCAAACCGGGGTGTTTTGGTTTCGGAACCGCCCAATTTCTCTGACTTGAGCTATTATAACCTTGTAGATGGTGGTGAAATTTACCTTCGTATTCTAATGATATTGTGGAAGTTTTTTATTGCCTGAAAACACGGAACAAACGACGGTTTTTATAAATGAAACCTAGCTAGATCGATTTGTCGCCCCCGAAACCCCTTGCATACTAATTTTCATGAAAATCGGTGTAGCCGTTTCCGAGATTCGGATTAAATACAAAAATTGCTCGTTTAAAGGTATTAGATAGATAGATTATATTTATATATCACTAGTTTTTGCCCCGAGTTCACTGTGCAGTTGTTTTTAGAAAATCCCGCAAGAACCCTTTCTTTTCGAGATACAAAGTAGGCCATGTCACCCTCTGGGTCCTAAATTTTACCCATATAAAAATCACGTTGATCCGTTGTAAGTTCTTGCGTGATTGATAGACATACCAACAAACATACTTTCGCATTAATATCTAATATTAGTTCTTCTTTCGTTAAATATCTCATTTTAAAATAGAACTTAACATATTATTGAAGAAAAATTGAAACCTTATTCACGTTTGAATAAATGCAAAACTTTTCCATTCTTTGGTTTCGCGTTCTGATGCGTTCTGATTGAGCGAACTGAAAAATTAATTTAATGGAACTTATTCGTGCATATTTTCCACTTTTTTCAGTTTAAGGATTTTAAAATTTATTGAAAGTTTATTAATTTATGAGCGTACTCGTAGAAACTTCGTATTTCAATCAAAGTTCATTCATGTTTTTTATTTCATTCTATATCTATCAATATAATATACCCAAACAAATAAATAAAACTGAAGTATCGGTCTGTGATTTCGACGTAATACGTACGATATCTGTCCAAACAACAATTTTGCAAATATTTGTCTTTTACGTGAATCATGGCAGACCGCAGGGCTAATGTTTGGAACTCGTCGATTAATTTAGAAGGGACTTTCGCACGCAGGTCAACGGAGAGAGTGAACTGGGCTTCTTTTGAAAAGAAAAGGTTCTCTCATTTTCATATATCTCAACCCATCGCCGTCCCACTACTGATCATAGGTCTCTCGAATGAGAAGGGTTTAGGCCATAGTTCACCCATAGATTTAGGATTGGTAGTCGCTTCGTCTACTAAGCTACCCATCCTAAATCTATGAGTCCACCACGCTGCGGCTAAGTGCGAATTGGCCAACTTCATACACCTTTCAGTAGGTACATTATAGAGAAAAGTCCTTCTGGATTAAAAAATCTAATTCCACGCAGACGAAATCAAAAAAGAAGGCATTGGCAAAAGCTAATCTTTCATATAAAACTCAAAGCAAAACTCTTTAGAATTTTTGCTTTTATTTAATAAAAATTTTCAATCTTTATTTTAAATCCCAGACCCAGTACTCGAAGTCGCTCTCTGAGCTCAGCATCATAAAACAGGCTTTGCTCAAAGATGATAGTTAGATTGGCTCTGAGCCAAATAAGCTTACAATATGTGAGCATTCCCTACTGGTATTTTGCTTGCTGGTATACCCAATATTACTCAGAGCACATGATATTATTATGTAACTATTTATCTTTCTTGGTCACTATTACCATAGATATTTATAAAAAAAACTGGCCAAGTGCGAGTTGGACTCGCGCACCGAGGCTTCCGTACTCCAGAAGTAAAAGTAAAACGATAATATAATATTAATTTGCTTACTTTGATTGTAGAGGTTTATTGTTAATATCAAAAAAACTATGCCAGTTATAGCTTTGGTTTTATTTTTCCTGTTGAATATACATAAAGTTCTATTGACCATAATTATTTCTGATTTTTCGATTAGTAAACTTATAGAGATAAGGGGGGAGGGACGGTATTTTTGTCGACATTTTTCACGATTAGCCCTTTCATATGACATCCCACTCGGTATAGTTATCAGTTATCTTACTTTGAAATTTCAAACCACCGATTTTCCCCCTTTTTTAATAAAACTAAAAAAAAATCAATTTTTATTATCCCAATGCTGTTGGGCCACTATTAAACACAACTATTCCACATGTCGATCGCTTTAATAGTTACCAAAATAATCGACTGTGACAGATGGACGGACGGACGGAGAAAGTCTCACCATAAGGGTTCCATTTTTACCATTTTGGTACGGAACCCTAACAAAGTCAGGTTAGTTACACCATTTATGACTCCAGATTGGCTCTACCGATTTTTATGCTTTGATTTTTTGGATTTATCTTCGCCCCGAATAATAGAATAACAGCTATTAAAATATCGGAAAATTTATTTTCTCATACATTTTTCACACTCACGGGGGCAAAGCCGCAAAACCTAGTATGTAGGTAATAATTTATATTATATTCATTTGGCGTGATTCAATAACAATGTACTCAATTCGTGTGTATTTGATTTTATAACAATTAACTCTAATTGATGTATGCTTTTCATTATTTACTTTATTAATATAATAATTAACTGTTGATAGTCATTAAACATACCGCAAAAAGAGCATTGTATTGTAAAGAATTTTATTAAAATTTACAGCTCTATACACGTAGTATGTTGGCTAAATACTCAAAGCATGTTTAAGATTAAACAAGTTCTAGCTAACTCAATGCAAAATCGGTTAATTCCGAAAACAGACATAGGCCAGACATTTTACCGCGGGAAATGCAAGGACTTCCACGCTATTTTTATATCATAGCATTACGTTTCCCTGCGCCTTAATCTGCGTGGTCAGGTTTTAAAAAATGCCTCTTTTTCCGAGACAAAAGGTATGTCACCGTCTAAGTCCTCAACTTAATAATACTTATTCATGCAAAAAATTACATTGACCCGTTGTTCCGTTGCGTGATTGAAGAACAAACCAAATAATAAACTTAAACAAATTTTCGCATTTAAACCTATGCAAGCGAAGTTACTTAGGCGCTGCGCACATGGAGCAACTTCGGTTGCTGAAATTCGCAACTAGAGTTGCTCAATGTTATATAAAAAGTGTAAAAACAGTTAGTTGCGAGTTGCAAATTGCCGCAACAGGCAACTACGTGTGCGCAGCGCCTGAAGTCGGAAAGAATTATGTCAGCTGTAAACGTGAACTTGGCAGGCAATATTAAAACTTTGACCGGAAACTAGCAGCGTGAGTACATCCCTTCGGAATTCCGTCCTCCACCGCTTTCTATGCAAATGTGTTGAATACACTACAGTACATTTTGTCACTGCATACGAGCTAATTGCTTTGTTTCGTCTGAATAACTTTGGGACTGCCATCAATATATATATATATATACGAGTATTGCTACAACTAGTTATAATTTGGTACTGAAAATGGCTATGACAAAAACACGACGTCCCCTTTGTTAACTATCAGCAGATATAAGTAGTTATGTTGAGGACATTTCAAGTGACATTACTCCTGTAGTTACAAGGAAGGCTACGAGTACCTATGTGTGTTGGTTGTTTTACGCGATTCTGTTTTCGCCATGCCTATTAGTTTTTATTTTCCAAAAACAAGCCGTCCTTGCTATGCCCAACAACATCGATTTACTGGTTGCGATTCCAATCGGTGTTCACATTTTAAAATATTAAAATATTCTTAGATTAACAGATATTATTTATAATTTTAATTTCTAACAGCAGTTCATCTTAAAAATCTGCTTAATAGTTTAAACTATA